>PVJL010000676.1:44661-166964 GCA_004026885.1 Lyroderma lyra
AAAAAAAAAAAAGAGCAAATTAAATACAAAGCAGAAAAAATGAAATAATAAGAATTAGAGCAGAAACAAATAAAATTAAAATTAAGAACAAATAAAGATAATCAATGAAATAAAAAGATGGTTCTTCGCAAAGATCAATAAAATTGATAAATCTCTAGCCAGGTTATCTAAGGAAAAAAGAGAGAACAAGCAATTTACTAATATAAAAATGTGAAAGAGGAACCATTATTATTGATCACATGGACATTAAAAAGAGAATAAAAGGATATCACGAACAACTCTGTGCTTACAAATTTTATAGTTTATATAAAATTAATAAATTATTTTAAAGACACAATCTACAAAAACTTTTACACGGAGAAATAAATAATCTGAGAATTATTTGTCCTTTTCAATTCCTAGGTGGACAGTTCTGACTTCATAGGCTTACATCTATTAAAGGCTTACATCTATTAAAGGAATTAAATTAATATTAAGTAACTTTCCAAAAAAAAAAAAGCTTAGTGATTAGTTTTAGATACATCAAAAGGAAAATCCATGAAAGAAAAATAGAAAATTTTGACATCATTAATGTTAAAAATATCTGCTCTGAAAAAGATATTGTAAAGAGAATGAAAAGACAAGCCAAAGACTGGGGAAAATATTTGCAAAACACATATCTGATAAAGGAATGTATCAAAAATATTTTTTAAAACCTCTAATAACTCAATTAAAAAAACAACCTTTCAAAAATGAACAAAAGATCTCAAGAGATATCTCATCAAAAAAGTATACAGTGGGTAAAAAGCATATGAAATGGTGCTCAAAGTCATGCATAATTAGGGAACTGCATATTAAAACAACAAAATACCACCAGATAACTATTAGAATAAGTAAAATTTAAAGATTTAACAATAACAAAGGGTGGTGAGGATGTACAGCAATAGGAGCCCTCATTTATTTTTAAGAATGCAAAATGGGATGGCCACTTTAGAAGAAAGTTGGACAGATTCTTACAAAATTAAACATAGTCTAACCATAAGATCCATAAATTTTGCTCCTAGGTATCTGCACACAATTTTTTGAAAAGTTATGTTTACACCAAAACCTGCATGTGAATTTATAGCAACTTCATTTACAGTCACCCCAAACTGAAAGCAACTATGGTGTTTTTCAACAGGTGAATAGATTTAAAACATTGTGGTACATCTATATAATAAAATAATCAATAATAAAAAGAAATAAATTACCCAGTCAAAGAAAGACATTGAAGAGCCTTAAATGAGTATTGTTAAGTGATTAAAACAAGTTTGAAAAGGCATACTGTATAATTCCAATTTTGCACTCAGGAAAAGGCAAAATTACCGAGACCGTAAAACTATCAGTGGTTATTTAGTGCTTTAGGTTAAAAATTAAGGGTTAGATAGGTCCAGCACAAAGGACATTTAGAGCAGTAAAATTCATCTGTATGATACTGTAATAGTGGATACTTGTCATTTTGCATTTGGTAAAACCCATAGAATGTACCTCACAAAGAGTGAACCCTAATGTAAATTATGGACTTGACTTACTTATAATAATGTACTGATTTTGGCTCTTCAATTGCAACAAAATACCATATTAATGCACAATGTTGTAACAGGAAAAACTGTGTGTGTGTTTCTTGGGGTGGGGTTATATGGGAACTCAGGTTTTTCTGCTCCATTTCACTCTTAACCTAAAGCTGATCTAAAAAATAAAGACCATTAATAAAAAAAATGCATTCTGAAGCATTAGCACTAAAAGGTTCATAACTCTACATTAGTTGGGCATAGAGGTTTTAATTGTCCTTGCTCTCCCTCACCATCCAATAACAAAGGCTGATGACCTTGTTTGTCCATGCTAAATGGAAGAATCAGCAGGCAAATCTACCATCATATCCAAAGAATGACAATCACTGCTATAAAAGGATTAAATCTGCCATCATTTTAAAGTCAGTCCATCTACCCAAGAAAGATTGATAAACTCTTGCTGATTTTCTTTCTCTTTCCTCATGATTGAACAGCAAAGAAATCTCACTGTCATCACCAACACTGGATTGACCAAGGCATTGTCAAGAAACTCACCAGTAAACCTCCTGTTAAAATTGTTTTTCAGAATGCCTGTGTGAATGTTACCAAAGACCCTTATGTTAAAGTCAAGAATCCATTTCTTGGTATGAGAGGTCTCCAGGTGGCAACAACTGTGATAGGGATGCAATGGAGATATCTGTTTGGCTGGCAACGTTCACATCATAGGTATTTAGTGTGGTATTAACAAAGAAGCTGGAATTTCATCATATTCTGCCCATCTGTTCCAAAGTGAAATCAAGTCTCATGATGTAGGGTGTGTGCCTCAGTTTCCTGAGACTGACCAGATGTGGGGCTTAAGCTGACCACAAAGCACACAGGGACACTGCCAGCACAGTGGTGGCTGTAGTCCCCTTAGGACATGCCGAGCTATGCTACCTCCTGGTTTCATTGCCTTCCTGACTGCCACAGCTCCAGTCCCTGAAAACAATCTGAATATTCTGGGAGAGCATCCAAACACAACCCTCTTATCTTCTTGGGAACAGAAAGTAGTTAGGCTTGGAGCTGAGCTCCTCCACCTAATGGAGCCTCTGCAGCAGCTCAGCATGACAGAAAGCTCATCTCTCCCTGCAGTACACTCTCCTGGCTTCCTTCAGGCATTTTCTTCTGGAAATGAGGCAAACTGAAGGTTTGCAGATGAGCATTAAGGAGCTAGAGTCGGTGTTCTCATTTTAGCACATTGATTACTATTTTATTTCAGGGTTGAGCAGTAATTACCACTAATGAACGACACAATAATTTGCAGCCATAAATCACCAGTTCCTTGGTTTGGCCATTTAACACAATGAATTAGAGCCTTTTGTGCCCAGAACTTGGCAGGTCTCAGTGTATCTTCCCTTCAGGTAGAGGCGAGGTGTGTGCAATGTGTAGAGGAACCCAGGGGGATTTCTACTCAGAGGGAACATTCTGCATGCCTTGACATGAATCATAGGCATGAAGACACATTTGTGAACTTAACTGCTGATGTCCAGGTCATCACTGAGACATTGTCCTGCACCATTTGGCAGCTAGCTTCTCCCAAGTGAATTGTTAACAGCTTATATATCCCAGGCAGGGTGAGACAGCCTCCTCACCACAGCTTCTGCTTCTGGCCTTGCATAGGGATGTGAATCGATTTTCCAGTGAAATATACAGACATGTGAAAGTTTCTTGTGTGATATTAAAACAAGGTTGAGGAAAGGAGGAGGATAGATAACAATGTTATTGAGTAGCAACTCCAAACCAGGTGCCATGTACCCACAATATAGCTATAGTGTCTTCCTTAAGGGGAATCTTTTTATGAGTCCATTGAGGGTGAGAATTCTATGTCAAAGAAGGGTTATAGCTAGCCAAAGGTACATGTCCAAGAAATGTCAGAAATCAGGCTAAGATTCAAAGCTATGCCATTGCCTGCATAGTTTGATTAACACATGCTTAAACAGTTTCAGAGTTCTGCATTTTTCTACAAATATTGAACTTCATGCCTTCCAAAGCAAGGGCTACTGCTCATACTTACTCTGTATTTATATATAATGACTGTGCATATGGTGGGTGCTTAAACCCTACTTGTGGAATTCAATGGGGAATCTCCTGTATTGAAAAAAGTGTCTATAAATGATACACATGATGCATTGCATGTTTCACAATGTATATATCACATATATTTCTTATTCAAAAGCAACTACAAAAGTCCCATAGACCACTTATGTTAAAATACAGGCTTTGGTTTAAGCAATAGAGCCATTTAAATAATTAATGATAAATTAATATCTCTTTTAATGCTTCTTAATAGCTTCTAGACAGCCTATATAAGCAATATATATATACCAATTAATAACAGACTTACCAAGAAGTGAACTTACTTCAGAAAGGAGGAAACTACAATAAAAATCCATGATCCTCAAAGTGTTAAAAGTGGGATTTAATTTAAATGTTCTAGAAAATTGATAAATCAGAGTGCAACTCCAAGCCCATGAAGTAAATATAAATTTTACATTAGGAGATCTTCCAAAATCTTTCTATTTAATGTAATACAGATACAAACAGGTATTATTTCAAACCTTCAAAGAAATTATATTAAGACTTTATCCCCCAGGGTCATGGAGATCAAAGCATCACAGAGAATTCCAGAGATATTGGAGGCAGAGAGGTGGATGGTGCCACAGACAAGACTCCTTGCTGCTCTCGGTACCGAGACCAAGAATTTTCTTAGTTCTTGAGAATAATGGAATTGTTAAACCAGATTAGTTTGTCTTGATTGCAGTTCACAATGTTTTTGTGCAGAGCAAGGGAAGGACCCATTTATTTATTTCTACCTGTATTATAATCACTAATTAAAACATAATAAAGTCATTATTTTTCTGTTTTAGTTTTAAGTGTATAATCGCCATCATGCCTTCCAAAGTTTCTATGAAAGAACAAAGCACAAGAACCAACCGTTTTTCAAAGTGATATCTGCATGTTTCTTTCTTAGCTCTTCTGAGAACAAGAAAAGCTATTTACAGACAAGGAAAGGCTCGGGTTTCATTTGGTTAATGCATTGCCTATGTACAAAAATGTTACAGAGCATATTAGAAGAATGTGTAATTGAATTATGCTATCTATGTGACAAAACCATATTTCCCAAGGAATATGTTATACTTTACATTTCATGATTACTTATGATCTCAAAATTCTGGGTGGTTATACAGAAACAAGCAACAGCTGCCATATATCCATTCTTCTAATGTTTAAAATTTTTATGCTACATTTATGTAAAAATGTTCAGCTATTTTTAATTTATTAAATTTTTAGGTAAAGATTATTAACAAAAGTCATATCACAAACCTTATTCCCCAAAACCTATAGAAATGAACTTTTTATTTTCATTTATTTATTTATTTGTTTGTTTATTTGTTTATTTATTTATTTATTTTTATGTGGGTAATTCCCTGGCTGGGAATTGAACCCAGGCTGCAGCGTTGACAGTGCCGAAGGCTTAGCCACTACCACCAGGGAACTCCTAGAAATGAACATTTTAATAAAAGCCAAAGTTCAATAGCAGCCAACAGTATAAGAAATAGGGTATGAGCTCATGCTGCAAGATTTTTTAATATTGCCCCCAAGGAAAGAAATATAGACAATGGTATCGTGTGTGAAGTGTCAAACCTCATATCCTCCTCTTAGAGTCAGTGCTGATAAAAACTGAAAGCAACAAAGGAACTAGAGAAATAAACAAAGACAGAAACTCAAGGACATATACAATAGTTTAGTGATTACCAGAAGGTAAAGAGGGAAGTGGGTGTTAGAGGAAGGAGGGGTGTTAGAGGAGGAAGGTGGTATTAGGGGAGGGAGGGGTATTAGGGGAGAGAGGGGTTGTTCAATTATATGGTGATGGAAGGGGAACTGACTCTGGGCAGTGAGCACACAATGCCACACATAGGTGATGTATTATAGAATTGTACACTCGAAATGTCACCCCAACACATTTAATTAAAAAATAAATAAAGGGGAAAAGTAAAGAATAACAACTTGAGAATTTTTACTAGTTGTCCATTCAGTTTTCTGAAGAGAACATCTGAGTATTTATGAGGAACTGAATGTAGCCAAGTCAATCATAAAATGTGATATGAAAGTATGTTTCATGGAAGCAAGCTCCAGGTTTTGTTACCATTTTAAAAATCATGTATGTAAGGGTTTTATATAAACTAAGGAATTAATATCATCCTAACACTTTATATCTTACTATAATTCTATAATGTATAACCTAAAGATTACATAAAAGATATTGTTAAAAAAAAACTCCTACATATGCCTCAGTATCCTTCTGTGTGTCCATTAACACGTTACAAATACATTTCTTTGTTTAATATGATGTGAAAATGATTGAGGAATAGTCTCAACATATTTTCCTATCTCTAGAATATCACTCTGATGCTTTTTGAATGACGTGTCTTCCTTACCCTGCTCCCTTTTCTCCATGTTTAAATGCTACTCATCATCTGTGTCCCATCCCCGGAAAGGCCACCATCTTCTGTGTTGAATGATTAATGAGCACCCATGACACAATAAGCAGAAGCTGTATTACCACGCCACTGTCTGCTATACCATATTTGAAACTGTAGAAATTTTACTTTGCATGTTGATAAGAAAGTATTTAAAACACAAGCTGATCATGTAAAATGACAAACTTGAGTGGATTGGGGCTGGCAAGATAGGTGCACAAACCAGAGCTAATAAGTATGTAAGTATATATATCACTTCTTCTGTATGAAATATTGCATTCTTTATAACAAAGACGTATATTTTACATAGTGTATAATAAAATATAATTTATCTTTTAAAAGTAACTGATAAAACATGAGATTTAAAATGTGTATGTTAATGGAGTAATGTTACTAGAAATGGCCTCATATGTGTCTGTCAATTGATTATAACTGTCTATATATGAGATCTGACAATTAAGTTCATGAACTCATCCTAGAAGAAGTGCTATATATCTCATTGCTGAATATCACTATACTCACCTTTGAAGTCCTCCTCTTGGGAAGCTGTGCACCAACACCAGTGCCTAGTCCACCCTTTAAAGCAATTTTGGAACTCTTTCTGTGGAATGGCCATCAGAGCTGTCATCATATGAACTTAAATGTCCTGAATACCATCAAAATGTCTTCTTTCAATATTTCCTTTATCTTCAGGTAAAGAAAAAAAGTCATTGGGGGCCAGATTGGGTGGGTAGGGAGAGTGTTCAATACAGTGATTTATTTACTGGCTGAAAACACCTTCACAGACGGTGCTGTGTGAGCTGGTGCACCATCATGGTGCAAGAGCCATGAGTTGTTGGCAAAAATATTCAAGTAGTTTTTGTTTAACTTTTTCATGCGGCCTTTTCAGCAAATAGTAAAGTTGGTTGAGTATCTAGTTGGTACAAATTCATAATAAACAATTCCTCTGATATCAAAAAAGTTTAGCATCATTGTTTGGACTCGATTTGGAGTGACGGAAATTTTTGGTCTTGGAGAATTGACTCACTTTCATTGTGCACGTTGATGCTTGGTTTCAGGGTCATATTAGTATGCCCATGTTTTATCACCAGTGATAACATGGCCCAAAACATTGTCTTGAGTCTCCAAAAGGCCAACTTCAGCTCTCCTTTGTTTTTGTTCATTGGTGAACTCCTTTAGGACCATTTTTATACAAACTTTTATTATGCCGAGATTTTCAGTTAAGATTTTCCTAAGTGTTTCTCTATTGCTGTTCACTTGGTCTACTGTGCTGACAATATTGACACACAATTCAACACATGTTTGCAGTGTTTTTGTCAGTTCTGCTCATTACCGGCCACCCCGACTTCCATTCATCATTGATGCTTTCTCTCCCCTCAGAAAAATGTTTACTCTATTTCTACACCGCCATTCTCCTCATGGCATTATTCCCATAATTTTGGACTAGAAAGTCCCTGATTTTACTTCCACTTTTGCCAAGTTTACAAAGAAATTCAATGTTTGTTCTGTGCTCTAATTCAAGCTCCGACGTTCTTGAGACAGCATACAAAACCATGCAACAATAATGAATGCCATTAAGCAAGACACCACCACACATCGACATAAACACAGCTGTGAGACACAGATACACCTGCCAACATAAGTGCAAGGTGGCTAGTTTGCGAACCTAATTGTCAGAACTTGTATTCACTTATCTATCAATGAATCAGCTATGGTAACAAGTATTAAGATTTAAAATGAAATGAAAAAGCTAATACAGGGTCCAGCAGAAATAACACCCTTTTTTATGTGCTGGTAATCTACCAAATCTTTTATTACAAAATCTCAAGCATGTAATTATGTAACATAACAATATTTTAACTACTTCTAAAGGGCATTATTTCTGCTGGACTCTGTATAAAAGCATTTACTTTAAATTAAATTAGGAGTCATCTTTATGACAGTGCCTCTAAATAAAAGTTCCATTTTTAAAACATGGCATTATTGAACTGACTATGAACTCACAAGTCGTCTAAACTGGGAAGACTGACACTAGGGATCTCTATAACTCAAATGTGGATGTACAAGGGCTGTCTGGAAAGTATCCAGCCATGTAATATGAAAAATAGAGGCATTTATGGCTGGATTATTTTGTGGACAGCCCTTGTATATACCATGGATATGTTTCTTCAAAATTATAAATGACTTTCACTTACAATCGTAGTTATCTGCTGTTTGACCTTATCCCACTGTGTTTAATTCACTGCTCATACTTAAGAAATTTTCACTTGTTCTGTAGGTACCACTTGGTTGCTGTTTAACTATCAGCTACAGGGAATCATTTAAGAGTTCGTTATTCTTTTTGAGGAACACTCCAAGTGTTTGGTGGGAGTGGAGGTGAGAGGTTCGTCACATAGAGATTGGCATTTTGAGAGTGAGGAGGCCTCTGGGCATTTGTGTAGGAAGAGTTCCAGGATCTTCTATGAACTCTCTAGCTTCCATCCTTCTGGCCTCCCATCATCTCACATTCTAGCCATGTTCTCTACCACTTTGAGGTTTGAGGGGGTTGGATCAGTGGCCAAAAAAGGCACGCATGCACTCACATATGCACCACACAAAAAGTAGTTTTGTATTCACTTATTCTTTCCCAGCTCTAACAAGAGCTCCATTAAAAAAAAAAAGATGAAATGAATTCTAGCTCTGAGAGCCTGAACTGATTGCATAGGATATGGGTACCAGGAGTGATGGTGTATTGGTGAACTCACCACACACACACACACACACACACACACACACACACACACACATTTTTCAAAGCCTTTAGAGAGGCATGTTAAAGATGAAGAATTAAAATTTTCTATAATTATGTTTAAAATCTGTTGGAAAGATAAAAAATATAGCCAAATAAATATGCTATATTCTCTTGAGATCATAAACTATCTGACATATTGAAACACCCAAAAGTAAGTATCCTCTGTGGAACAGATAGTGAAAAACCTATATCCATTTTAAATACATTCAAACTGACTTCATAGTGCATGGTCACATATAGTTCTGCGGAGCTCAGTTAATTCCTTCTCCTCTGCACTATCCTTATGGCAGTAACCTGCTTATTAGGATTGGAGGGCATGTCTGATTTATTCAGTTCCTTTGATACACTGGTTTTCAGAGGATTCTTTGAAATGTACAGAAATTCCTCTCCTTAAAAAGACCATTCCCCAGACGTTTTCTCTACACCTTTAAATAGTAGCCATTGCCAATGACTGAGGCTACTTTTAGAATAAAAATTCCATGCTAGTTTCTGAACTGTTATATACAGCTATAAGAGTAACACTTTTATTCTTGAATACTCTTCCATGCTGAAAAAGCCATTGATTCTAAGAAAAGCAGTCATAGGTAAAGGAAAAACAGAGAAAAAAAATACAATCCACACTTGCACAATTAAAACCATTGTGTCTATATTGATATATTTCCTTCTAAGTCCCTCTCTCTTGTCATATATTTTGTTTCTGTTAGGTGTCATGAGAACCTAGGGCAGGCAAGCACTGAGAGTTTCTAGACAGAAGGTAAAGGGGAACTTCTAAGTGTCCCTTAGGTGTTAGAGAACTGCGTTCTTACTGACTTTGACTGTTACAACTTATGGCCTTGAAAAATCATATAAATAAGTTTATATGCATCTCTTATTTCACACATGAAGTAGTTAAAGACCCAAATAGTTAGATTACCTGCCAGTAATTCACTGCACCTAATGGATGAAGTCCAGAGTAAAACTCGTGGCCTACAACTCTTTTTTAGTCAGTGCTCCTTGCATTCAGGCCCACTCATAACATTTGAGAATTTTAAGACAAAAATCCACACAGAAGGCCCCAGATCCAGAGCCTACCCCTTTTCTCTTCTCCTCGATTCCTTCTTGACGAGAGCATATGTACATGTAGACGGACAATCAGTCTGCACTTTCAAGCTCATTCTGAATATCGGGCCTAGAGGTGTTCATAATGGTGTAGCCTGCTCTCCAGAAGTCAGACCCCAATGGAGAAAGTCAGACCTCAATGGAGAGTGACCTGAACAGTCCCTGAATAAGGAATTCTGGGTTCCCTGACACCTGGAGTGTGGTCTTAAAAGGGAGCCATGAGCTCTAGTAGGCACATCCTCTTGGCTCCATGTTTCAGTTGAACTCTGAGAGAAGGATTTAAGGGTTGAGCCCAGAAGCACTGTCAGAGCATGCAGAAGTGAGAAAGGGAAGAGATGAAATCAGTGAAGAGTGGGTTAATAAGCAGTTTACCATTGTGGACAGTCAGAGCTCAAACCCCAGTATGAATGCTCTAAAAGACTGTATGGAATGCATCTCACAATTGTCCCTCTGTGGGGAAAGAAGCTGGGGTGCTTATACCAACCTTCATGTGTCATTGGTTGATAGTTTCTCTTGGAGCTTTAATTCTCAAGCACTTCTGGTCTCTTCTTGAGAAGGGTAAACAGGTCTGCTATCAGGTAAGGACCACTGGTTGTTGGTCTGTAAGGCCATTACCAGGTCTCCCTCTTTATCGTAAGTGCTAAGTGGATATATCCCACAATATATCATTTCAATATCTTTAACAGACTTCGTGTCATCACAGCACTTAAACTTAGAGAGTGAAACATCTCTACATATTTTTACCTTGTATATTAAGACATCTTAGTTACTTTAAAAACATCATTCATTAAAGAACTAAAGAGATCAGAAGCAAGTCTTGGGTTTGTTTCTGCAACTTGCCAGTTATAGTCCAGGTATATCTTTATTGTAGTGTTGTGAATTCAGTCATGGAGCAATCATTTTAACTTTAATGTGGACATTTAACCATCTTACATTGTTTCGGATTTAAAACTTACTTGTATCAAAAATTATTCAGTTCTCTAAAGCATTAGATTAGGGTTTAAGAACATCTATTTGTTTCTCAAAAGCTATTTAGCTCAAGTATAATTTAAAATTCTGAAGCAATTATTCAGAACTTCCAAATGCTATGTCTTCCATAAGCGCTTTCACATTCATATAAGTATACATTTACTCACATTTTAAAGACTCTATTTTGCTGCATTTTAATCAAGTCCTTTTTAAAGAGATGTAAACAACGTATTGAGATGGTAAAAGCTGCCCAAGCTGGTGATCTTTGCATTTGCCCTTCACCAAAGCAAATTTTATCTCACATAAGCAGATGGATGGAAATACACTGAACTGGAGTCGGTGGAGGACCAGGATGATTCCAGCTGATGACGGACTCCTGCAAATCATGAGCATGCAACTTGGTGCCAAGAAGAATAAAGATTCCAGGATTCTTTAAAATGCAATTCTAGTTGCCACTCTGAGGCAAGGACTTCAACTCAGCTCCCAGCAGGAATGGTTTCTCAAACTTACTGAATTTCATTCCTGCTACAATCCTCTAGGAAGAAAGAAACAACCTTCCATGCTGATTACTACCCATATAGTTTGTTGTAAAAACATGACATTAAATATAGTTTGAAGTTGTTAGCAGACTTGCAAGCCACATTTAGAGGTACTAACTTCGATATTTTGAAAAGCAGCTGTTTTCAGTTACGTATTTTAAGTACATCAAAGTTCACGTGTATTTCTACACAGGAAATCAAAACATCATTTGTCTCATTAAAACCTACTGTTAGCTGTCCTAACACTGTGAATAGGCATTTCGTGGGAAATAAGATGCACATGCACAAATCCATTCACAATCTGGTCTCCTGTTCTGCCAGGCTCAGGAAAGTTCCTGTAGATCCATGACTTGTCTTCTGCCCCAGCCATCTCTGGAGGAGCTTTAAAATCAGACAGTCTTGGAGCCTAGTTCCACCAACTGTGGTTTTAAACAGGTGCTTCACATACTCTGAGATTCAGTTTTCTTGGCTGTAAAATGGGGATAGAAGGACCTCACTAAGGGCTGGTTGTGAACAAGTTGCCTGGTCAAGCAACTGACATGTTGAAGAGATCCAATAAACACCAGCCTCATTCCTTTGCTACCTTCCCTCATGTAAACTGTATTCACTAACTGCCACGTCTCTTCCTGTGTCAGTAGTTCCCATTTCTTCCACCCTGCTCAAACTTCAGCTCTTTACAGCCTCCAATAACACTCAAGCTTGGAAAAATAATATCCATGGAGCATAGGAGTATGTCCATGTGTCAGGCACTGTGCTGAGTACTTAACCAGGATTATCACATTTTATCCTCCCCAAAACCTGATGGGATAGTAGGCCAATTACCTGTACATTATAGATAAGGGAATGAAATTCATCCAGCCACTGAGTAACAGAGCTGAGGTTCAAACCGTGGCTCTCACTCACCTTCTCCCCTAAAAATTCAGTTTTAATATAATGGCATTCACTTGAACAATACAATTGTACAGTGCTAGGGTGTCTCTCATAGTTTTATCTCAAATTGTCTTAAACTATTATTTAATCTCTTCTTTAACTTTTCATGTTTATGTAATCATCATCATAGTTAAGCTTCTTAGGAATGGAGGAAGTCAGTATCTGCCTGCCTGCCTTCACTCACCTTACAATAGCTAACTGGATGCCCACAGGGTGTGAGGAGATAGTGCTAAGAGCTGAGTCCAGAAATAAATGACATAGCTGTCTGCCCCCAGATAGTGCATGGTAAGTGGGTACAATATCCAGGCATTGATAACAATACCACACAGAAAATGCAATGGTATTGATAGGAATGCATCAGGATACTAGTGAGACTGAGAGGAAGTTGTGCCAACTCAGGGGGAGGGCTTTGCAGAAATCTTTCTCAGGGGAAGCAATAGATAACTGTGTCTTAAAGGAAAATACAAATTTATAGGAAAAGTGGTGAGAGGTGGCAGAGAAATTAGAGGGTTCTGACTAGAACATAAAGGAGAAAAATCCCAATGGGTAAAAATAGCATACTAATCTGAGAGTCAAAATCAGCTTATATTGCCGAACACCAAGAAGACTGGAGATGTTAACACAGATGGGTTGATATGCATTATTTAGAGGCTTGGCTTTAATCCTTGGAGAAATTTGGCCTCCATTGTTTTAAAAGAAATTGTGTGATATTTTGCAAAACAATTTTGCCTCATTTAAAAAAATTTTGCCTTTTTACAAAGTTATTTTAAATTTTTGCTATAAAATGCATTATACATGTGAAGATATATAAGCATATAGTTAATAGAATATGTAAAATTAACAACTGCATACACCCAGCTTAAGAAATTTATATCACAAATCTCTTGTTGGATACTATTAGCTTCTCCCTGCTTACACCCCCTTTCATTCTCCACAGAGATAATCATTTTCCTGAAATTTGTGTAAATCATAACCATGTAGGTGTCACCAGACAATTATCCACAGAAAATCTCCACTTATGTAAACAGCCTCAGATAATTACACCTAAAAATATATATTGTTCATTTTTTCCTTTATTAACTATACACATATATACACATTGTATGTGCACAAGCATAAACAAAAAACAAATTAATCAATAAATGAAATATTAGTGTTTAGATTTCTGTGTGAGTTACCCACTTCATTTAATATTGCTTGTCTCTGGACTTTGTTTATGATAATTCATGTTTTTCTTAAATTCTTCATATTGGTTATAATAGAATACTTTGTTGAATGATTGTTTACATAACAATTAATCGGTTCTATTAATTATGGCCATTGGGATATTTTTATTTTTTGACTATAAACTATAAACAATATCACAACCACTCATATATATTTCCTAAAGCATATGAGCAAAATTTTTTTATTTTTCATTTTTGGAACACAAGTGGAGATGGCATTCCACCATCAGCAGTGGGTATTTTTTGTTATTCCAAATCCAGGCAACACCGGATATTAATAAGTATCCAAATTTCTATTCTATTCTTAGTCTACTCCAATCTAGTCTAGTTTACTTGAGTTGATCTGAGTATAGTTAAATCTATTCTATTCTATCTTGTAAATGAATGATTGTAAAATATCTTGACATGATTTCATTTGCATTTCCTAAATAAAAATGATGTTGAGCATATTTTCTTTTTTTCATTGTTAGACTTATTGGGGTGACATTGGTTAACAAGAATTACATAGGTTCCAGGTGTACAATCCCACAGTGCATCATTCGTGTGCTGCATTATATATTCACCACCCAATGTGAGTTCTCTTTCCATCACTATGTATTTGGCTCCCCCTCTTTCTTCTCCCACCTCCTCCCTGTGCCATCACCCCCACCCACTTTGCCCCGAGGTAACCACTAAACTATTGACTGTGTCCATGAGCTTTTTTTACTTTGTAGCTTTCAGTTTTATATTCCACATGTAAGTGAAGTCTTATTGTTCTTGGTTTTTTCTGTTTAGCTTATTTCTCTTAGCATGATGTTCTTGAGGTCCATCCATTTCTTACAGCTGAGTAATATTCCATTGTGTGTAGGCACCACAGCTTCTTTATCCAGTCATCTATTGAAAGGCACTTTCGTTGCTTCCATGTCTTGGCCACTGAACAGTGTTGCGATGAACATTGGGGTACAAAAGTCTTTATGGGCTAAGGTTTTTAAATTTGGAGGTAGATACCCAGAAGGGGGATTGCTAGGTCATATTCCCAGTTTTTTGAGGAACCTCCACACCATCTTTCGTAGTAGTTGTACCAATTTACATTCCCATCAGCAGTGTGTGAGAGTTCCTTTCCCTCCACATCCTCTGTGGGGCATCTTTTCCTATACCTTCAGGCTATTTGAATTTTCTCTTCATATCCATGCTAATTTTACTATTGTACTTTTTGTCATTTTCAAATTGATCTGTTAGATAATAATCTGATAGTTGTGACATGGTAAAGAAATATCTTGTCCTAGTTTGTGACTTGTGTTTACACTCTTATGTTGCCTTTTAAGAAGGTCACAATTTTAATGCAATTACTTTTATTATACTCTCACTTAATGGATAGGATTTTTGTGCCCTTTTTAATATATAATTTCCTACCCCACATCAGACAAAAAAAATTTGTTTCTATTTTGTCTTTTAAAAGTTCTATAGATTTGTTTTTATTATTTAAGTATGTAATCCAAATATGAACTTATCTGTGGGTATGAAGAGAGGGATATCCAATTTAAATGTTTTTTTATACAAATGCCTAATTGTTCTCTTGAATTTATTTTATATTTTATCCTTCAGCAACTGATCTGCAATTGCCTATTTGTCAGGATTCAAGTTCCCATATTTGCTTCAGTAAGCATTTATGTATTCTTTTATAGTCCATTGATCTATTTGACCATGCGCAAATACACTGCTGTCTCAGTTTCTACAGTTTCATAGTGTCTCTTGATACCCAGAACGTTTATCTTCAGGTATGCAGTGTCTATTTTTGTCCCTCTTGTCCTTTGGCTCCTCAAAATAAATAAAAAATTCAAAGCTGCATCTTTATATCTTTTGATATCTTGTGTTGGATTTATTTATTTCTAGAGTAAATGTCTTTTTTGTAAATTACATAGAAATGCAATTGATTTTATGATGTTGATGTTTGTATTCAACAACTCTGCTAAATTCTCTGTTAATCCTAATAATTACATTAATATTTTTTGGATAATAGTATCATTGCTAAGCAATTGACAGTAAATTTCCCATACAGTATTGAATAAGAATGAAGTCATGGGCAACTTGTCTTGTTTCTGATACCAAAGAGAAATATTGCAAGATTTACTATCAACTACAACTTAAGCATTTTAAAATGCCCTCTATCAAAATAAAATAAGTTTTCTTCCCCTCTTAGTTTAAATAGTGTTTTTTAAAATCATGAATATATACTAGGCTTATTAATTTTTTTGCTACTATCTAATTATCATTCTTCTCCTATGTTCTTTTAATGTGGTAAATTATATTGGTACAGTTGCTAATATTAAAGTAAAATTACAATCTCAGAATAAACAAAAATTGGTCAAGTGAAACGACCTTTTGTACATGTTGATGGCTTTAGGTTGGTCTTTCTTTACTTGCTCCGTTTTTGTCAGGTTTTGTCTTTAGTGTTATGCAAGCCATTTATGGTAAGTTTTGGAGTATTATCTCTTTAATTCTCTTGAAGAAGCTGAGTAAGTTGAAATTATTTGCTATTGGTACATTACAAAGAACTCATTTCCAAAGTGAACTAAACAGGGTGTTTTTTCTTTAGCATAAATTTTAAAAACCAATTTTTGGCTCTTTTAATCCTCTCTTTTGTGTGATAAATTTTAAATTTCATTTGTTTCTCTATCATTTATTAATTACTTCTATTTCCTTAGGTTTATTGTGACTTAATTTTTCTAACTTCTTATAGAAAAACTTTGGTACATTTACACTGAACCTTCAGATTTCTAATATAAGAAAGGTCAAACCACTCAACATGGCATTAGCTTCATCCTACACATTTTAATGTGAAATATTTTAATTTTCTCCTTTGATCTCCTTACTTACAAATGCTTTAAAGTCTCTTAATATGATGTGCATAACTGTTCCCCTTTTTGTTATTGACTATTAACTTTATTGCATTATGGTTAGAAAATACAGTATGCATCATATTATATCTTTGAAATTTGTTGAAACTATTCTTTTGGGCTAGAATGTTGTGTTTTTATTAATGCTAGATATGTTTCTGGAAAGAAATGTTCTACAAATGTTGAATATAGTGTTTATTATGGGTCCACTATATCAAACTTGTTAATTGTATGCTTTATATTACACATAAGCTTTAATTGTATGCTTTATATTGTACCTAAGCTTTTGAATTTTGGTTGGTATTTTCAATCTAAGAAACAAAAGAGATGTGTTAAGACGTCCTCTTATTTTATAACTATTTAAATTCTTTTGTATTTTGTCAATATTATAAATACATAGAAATGCAATATACATATTTTTACCTTTCTATATTTTGAGCTTGTATTACAAAGTACATATAACTTTACAATCTTATATTTTTCTAGTTAAGTGAACATTTTATTGACTAGTGAGAATATTATATCTAATAAACTTTTCTCAAGTTTCACTTTATCTAATTGTAATAATACTTTACCCTCATTATTCTGGTTGTTATTTGCCCAGTGTATGTTTGTGTGTGTGTTTGTTAATTAGGATTATTTATTATCTTTCTAAAATTTTAAAAACTTTTTTATGTGCTTTGTATTTGGATTTACTTGCTTTTCTATTGTTTTCTCTGTCTTTTTTTTTTTTTTTTACTATTTCTTACTTGCCTTGTTTTGGTTGAACTAAATAATTTTTGTTTTTAGACTAAAAAAGTGTAAAATTAATCAATATCTCTCAATTTCTTTAGAATTGAGGCCCAAATTACAGTTATAAATATAAATGAAAAAGTCCTTAAAAAATGGAAAACTTAATCTAGCAATATTTAAAAAGGATAAAGATATATCACAATCATTTTGGATTTATTCCAGATATACAAATTTGTTCCAACACCTGAAATCTAATTAATTTAACTTATTACACTAAAGAATAAATTATACAATGGTATCAATAAATTTAGAAAAAAGGGTTTGGTAAAATTCAATACAAAATTATAATTTATAAAAAAAACTCTGCAAATTAGGACTAGAAGGGAATTTATGATAGCAGGTGCAATGACCAGAAGCAAAAGTTATAATTAATGGTCAAAATATCAAAAGCCTCCCACTCTGAAACTGGGAATGAGAAAATAAAACTTACTACAAATATTTTAATCAATGTATAGAAAGGTGTACAGAGTAGAGGACAATAAAAGGAAATAAAACATTTAAACTTAAGAATAAAATCTTAGAATATTCAGACGATATAATTAATAGACAATTCAAATATCTATAGATAAGTCATTACAAATAATAAGGAAGTTTAGCAAGGTTGCTACCTATAAAGTCAATATTTAAAAATTAATTGGATTCCTCTGTAGCAACAACAAAGAGGATATTAAATTTAAAAAGTGATATAATTTACAATAGCATTAAAATTTTAGATATCAAGGGATAAATCTAACAAGGATGTGCAAAGCCTCTGAGCAGGAATCTGTAAGACATTACTGAGGGAAATTAAAGAAGATCTAAGCAAAATGGAAGGCTATAAACATACTATGATTGTGGGTTAGAAGATTTAAAGATTTTTTCAATACATTGCCAACTTACCTGTGGATTTAACTTAATTTTGATAAAAATCCAAACAAGATTTTTGTTTTTCTTCTTTTTAAAAAACTGACTAGCTGATTGTAAAATGTATATGGAAATGTAAAGAGCCAATGATAACTATGGTACACTAGTAGAAGTATGTCTGCCTCATATAATCTGTCAGAAATACAGACTTATTATAAAACTACACATTTTATGTGCTCTAAAGAGTTAATTTAAGAAACTGATAAAAAAGAAAAATCTATTAGAAAATGAGTAAGAGCTCTAACACACTGTCCACAGTTTATCCAAATGTCAAATATGAAAATGTGCTCAGACTCATTACACATGAAGAAGAATGACAAAGTATTAGAACTAGGGAGCATTTAGGGTAATGAAAATTCTTACACAACTCTGGTTGGATTATAAATTGATTCAACTTTTTCAGGAAAATAAATGACAGAACAACAAAATAAGTGTGTGTTATCTACTAAATGACATGAAGATAAACATCTTGCATGGCCCAATAATATTAAATACAAACCAATACACATTTATACATAGATGGTTACTGAAATGTTGAAGGCAGAATTATTTGTAATATTTTAAAACTAGGAAAAAAACAAAAGCCAGTGAACAGTAGAGTGGATAAATAAATTATTATATAATCATACAATAAATATATATTTAGATATGTATATATAATACAATGAATCAGGCTAAATTATACAGCTCAGGTGGTAAAATGCTAAACACAAGCAAGAAAATGGATAGCATAATAGGATATTGATTTTTTTTTTTGAGGGGTGGAAGTGCTGTGATTTGGAACTAGCAAGTGATTAGCTTCTAAAAAGCCAACACTGTTCTTTTTCTTGACATGGCTAGTTACATGAGCTTCTACTTTATAATAAATGTTTAAGCTTTACATTTATGTTGATATACTTTCTGTATATGTTCACAATTAAAAAAAACAACTTATTTTTTTTTCTTAGACATAAAAGCACTGAAGTTATTTAGAAAACGTATTGCCTAGCAGGGAGATCATCTATATTTCCTATATTTTCTAATAAGGTTTCTATAGCAACCCACGTAGCATGAGAAGAGAGTCTATTAAATTCACTTAGAGTATTGGTTTTCTTGGCTAGCTGTCACCAGTCTCAAAATAGAAGTCCTTCAGACTGAGAAAGTGATGTCACAAGCTATCTTTGTCAAAACAGAAGATCTATAGACAGCAGCAACTCCTCTAAGGCTGTATTTATTGAAGGTGGTGAGGATAGAGTGCTGCTCATCAGCAGTACTCCTAAGCTCCTACTGAGATTCCTTCAGAGGAAGTGTTTGAGCCATCTCAAAGCACCCAGCAACCCCTGGTGCTGTTTTACTGTTTTATGGTTAACTTCACCTACAAGCCACCAAAAGGCAATGAATGAGAACTGCCTTTTGGAGATAGAGATTTTGCCATCTCTTCACTCCCTTTTCTTTTTTTCTATTTGTTTGTTTCTACCAGAAACATGACAATACTAAGTTAGCTTATAAAACTTCAGTTTATGTTGAAGATTCTGTGAATTAGGATTGGCCCCTTAAATCTAGACTATTCCAATTTTGGAATCTCGATGTGCTTTATGTAAACCATTTGCCACTGGGTGGTATGCACTACCTAACTTTACTATTCCTATTGGCCAAATCATTCTCTGCATGGATACCTAAGTAGCATCTCAAAATTAGTACCTTACCTCCCAAACCTTCTGGAATGGGATCTTCCCCATTCCAGTAAGTTGCAACCATCCTTCTAGCTATCAAGTCCAAAACTCTGGACTCATCCTTGCTGTTCTATCTCAAATAAAGTTTCTGATCTATCAACAAATCCAGTAAAATCTCTCTCTTCAATATAGATCCAGAATTTGTCTTTAGTTCACCTACTCCACTGCTGAATTCTGTGGGCAGGTCACCATCATGTCACCTCTGGAACCCTGCAAGAGCTTCCTACCTGGTATTTCTGTTCTCTCCCTTGACAATTCCTTGACAATCACGACTTTTCTGAAAAAAAAACCAGCCGTAAGACAGATGTGGTCATTCTACTCGAAACACGCAAGGACTGCCTATTATATTCTTAGTCAAATCCCTGATGATAACCTACAAGGTCCTACCTGATCTGGCTCTCTATACTTTCTCTGATCTCATATCCTTTGACTGTTTCCCTTGCTTAATCTGCTCTAGTCACACAGACTTCTTGTTCTTAAAATTTGTGCTCTCTTCTGTGTGGAAAACTCCTCCTAGATATTCACATAGCTTGCTCCTTCACTTCAGTCTTTAATGTTACTTTCACTGTGAGGCTTTCCCTGGTACCCTGCTTAGAAAATCGCCTCCTTTTTGTGACTCTCTTTACCCTCTTCTCCACTTTTTTTCTCTCCTTAGGACTTATCAGGGTCCTACAAGTTTTACTAATTTGTCTTGTTTATATTCTATCTTTGTTACTATAATATTGGTTCCACAAGGGCAGCAATTTTTGCTTTAATCATTCTGCACCCCCAATGCCTGTACAATGATTACTATATAGTAAATGCTCATAGATTTTTCTTAGATAAATACATGCTATATATATGATACATTTATGATACATGATACATTTCCAAAATGTATCATATTTACCACTTGTACTTCAATAGTTAACAATTTTTTCTTGTTAGAGATGTTTGTGATCAAAAGGTTTGGGGACTTTGCAAAATCTATTTCTCCTTTGGAGTTTCACAAAGCATATTCTCATATTGATAAATGTAAGAATTTATATAATTTAAGAGCAAATTTTTAACAACATTTTCTCAACATATTTGATCATTAAATTCTGTTATATACATAAGTTATCATTTGTTTATTTTTTATTTTTATATCCTATGAGAGTTACTGTGTCTGTGTGCGCATAAAATACATCTTAATAGCTCTAGAGAACTTACCTTTGAAAATGCTATGTTAGAATATAAAATTAGATTTGTCTCCAAGTTCAATTTTGTTGAACCAGTGTATGCCTTTTCACAATTTCTAGCCATCTGCCTCCACTTAGCCAAGGAAAATAACATATAAAGGGATTTCTTATAGTCTTTGTTTGCTCTACAATAATGTAATATTGTGTTTGTATTTTTTTAAAAAATGATGTATAAATTTATCATTTTAAATTCAAGTGTAACAAATAAATATAAATAACTGTGTCTCATTCAAAATCACCCCAAAGTTCAAATAATCAAAAATAACTGGAGTGCTAGCCAGGTGAATTGGGTTCAACTTCTGTCCTACCATAAATTATTTGGATATAAGTTGTAATTACTTTGATTATACCTGGATAAGTTCAACAAAAAATATATTTATTGATCCCCATACTCAATTTTCTGTATAGTCCAGTTTCTTCATTTGTGAAACCATGGCAATATTTACAGCAAAGAAGATGGAGTGAGATAGAGTTTGTGTGTATCTGGCATAGTGCCTAGCATACTGTAGTTGCTAAAAAAATACTAGCTCTTTTACCTTTTTCTAATTTTCTGTTTCAATACAGTAAATTTCACTTTACAAAATGAGGTATAAATATAAACTACACAAAATGCATTCAAATGAATATACCTGCAATTTATATGTGTCATGCTTTCATGCACATTTTTCTAATTACCTTAGAGCAAATTGTAAAACAAAGCCTTTTGTTGAAGCTCAATTATAATGAATGCTGATTCTAAGAATTTGCATTATACAGTAGGGATTGGAAAACTTAATTCAGAGCCAAGTTCTCTCTAATTTGTCATAAACTCTTTCAACTATATTTTTTGTTTTGTTTAGTTTTGTTTTTCGTTATGAGGGAATTTTAAATATCATCTAGGTAAGAATTGAGTAACACTTGCAGTGTAATAGGAGATGATGCTAGGGTATGCAAAGGCATTAAAAGTTACTTATGTAAATCTAGTCTTTCAACATTTACCAAGAACCTTAAATCCTCATCATCTTTGAGATAGGCACAGGGGACCCACAGGTAAACGCACCACTATTAGTATGAGCTTACAGATTCTCCATGAAAATAGCAGTATAATACCAGTGTCCATGAGTAGGAGCCAGCAACTCTTGCTACACTGTATCTTCAATCACATCAGAATAATGAGTACACAAAACATTTTCCAAGATGTCTCTGAAAGGTAGGAACACCTCCTGTGCTAAAGCATCTTTGTTAATTAGAATAGTTTTACAGGGACATCATCAAACCTCAACATTAATTGAATAGGATCTTCATTGATGAAGGAATACAAGGAGGGATTCTACCTATCTAGATGTAAATAACACTGGAATAAAAGAATGAAAAGTTGAATTGGCTGCCATGGAAAAATAAAAGAACTAAGAATGGAATAATAAGACTGTTCCTAATGGCAGGTAGGCAATAAGTGCTTGCTGTTGAATTTCAGCTTTGCCTCTACTTGCACAAATGTAGGTAGGTCTTTAAACATTGCTGGGCCTCAGTTCTTAATAAATATAGATATATGGAATCTAGACTCAAACATCTTAAAGTTCCCTTTGACGCATGATATGCTATGATCTTAGCAACTATTCTAAATAAAGTGATGGCACTGACAATATTTAAATTTCAAAGTCCCTAATTGTATTGGTCCCATTATTACTTCAACTCAGTACATCAGTTATAAAGGATAAAATAATGCATATATATATATATATATTGCTAGTGAAAATTGAGCTCCAAGAAAAAAAGAAAAGAAAAGCATTAAAAAAAAAGATAAATGAATAAGGGAAATTGAGAGCATATAAAAAGAAGACAGATGATAGGAAAGAAAAATCCACTCTTCTATGAAACAATGTTGAAACCAAGGAGATGAAATCTTCTCTATTGCATTAAAAAAAATCATTGATAGAAAAATGCAGAAAGATAGAAAAGCTTTTATGGCATTTTCAATAATAGATGTTTATACATGTGAGTTAGTGTGACACTCACATGTATAATTATATATCTTTGTGTGACAGAATCTCAAACTGAAACAAATCTTAACCATTTTCAAAGTTTAAAAGAGGATCCCATTTCCAACTAACATCCATAAAAATTTCCCAAAAAGATATTCTATAATTTCTTATTTCTTTAAGATCTGAATGTTACAATCTATATTTTATTTTTAATTTTTATGAGGTTCAGTATTGGCAAATTATACAGTTTATATGTAGAGGCAATAATTATTTCAGTCTCACTTTTACATAAACCTAAGTTTTGCAAACCGAAGTAGTGTTATAAACAGGCAAAAACTGCAATGTGTTCATATTTCATGGATAATGTTCTTATCTTAGTGCTGCTTCCATAATGGTAACTTGTCAGCAATGTCAGTCTCCTAGGATATTAAATATAATAATACAATCTCTCTTTGCACTGTCCTATCACTTTAGCCTAAGGGAGACACATTATAGCCTTCAGAGAAAATTCTAGCTTTTCTAAGATAGTTACTTTAATGCTTATGGTTCTACTACCAGAACATCATGCTTTTGCATCCTTTGTCACAATTCTGTTAGAAAACTCATTAATTTCTCAGTAGTAAAATATATACATGACTATACATGGAAGGAAAAAATACTTTAGAAAAAGGTACAGGTAAAAGATCATTCTTTTTTAACAGAAGATTGACTCTACCAAATCTAGGATGATTTTCTATCATAACATCAAGCTAAAAAAAGAAGATTCTGAAATCTGAAACTGTAGTTCCGAGATTGTGATCCTGTTTTTACAACTACCAATAAATATTAAAGAGTATTTACACATGTTTCCTCAGTTGGCAGTGGACATATCTCAGAAACAGAATGACTGAGAGAATTAAAGTTATTATAAGTTACAACCAACACACAAAAATAGTAGTATCTTTTCTAACTGGGGGAAAGAAAGTGAGCTTAAACAAAGATAACAAAGAAATAGATGTAAATTTTTACATTTTGAAAGAAAATAATTGTAAATCTATTATATAAGTAGAGGCCAATAAAAGGCAGATTATAAATTGGTTCCCTAAAAATAACCTAAATATATTTTTGACACCTGCAGCTTTATTACTACACAAATGCCTTTTCTTTTAATTTCAAGAAGTGTTTTTAATGGCAGGCACATAAAAATAGGCATAATCCCATTATAATTATATTTCTTATATAAATACAAAGCCAAAAGAATTAAAAGACAAATCTAAAAAAATTTTAATACTAACAAAATTCAACATAAAAAAAAGGATTGTACTCCATAATTTCTACCATGTAAAATGTACAAATATATTTAGGAAAGTGGCTGGGGAAGAAACAACACAAATACAAAGGCAAAATGCTTACCAAACTGTACCCTGGATGGACATATAATAAAATAAGCAAATGATATTATAAATTGAATTAGTAAAATTACAGCAAAAAAATTAAAGATACTATAAATTAAGATATTCTGGAGTGTTTACTGCATGTGGGCTATTCTAAGTATGTGACATGTATTATCTCATATAAATTTTAAAGTATCTTGGGAAATAGGTGTACACTTCTGAAGAGAGCTTGACAAACAACATATTTTCCAAAAAAAGTGCACATAGCAGAAAGAGTTGGAAATAATATTGTAACAAGTATCACTACTGAATTAAGACTTATGAATAGGCCATGACATTAATAGTTGCCTTGAGGTATTAGATGAAATATCATGAAATAGATTAAAGAGATCTCAAGATAGTGACCAGAGAAGAGCCCCCTCATGCAGCCCTCTACTCAGCTCATGGCATGCATACAGTGTCTTCACAGCATGCTCCTGGCTTGTGGCGGGAGCACACATAACCCCATTGGGCAGCACCCACCTTGGTTCACACTTGCATCAAGCTGGGAGCTCATACTTGCAAACACTGCATGGAGTGGTTGCTGTGGAAACGAATAACTGAAACAGCCAGAGGTAAAATATTTGAGAAGGGACAAAGACGGATTTGACAGAATTCACCTTAACAGACATGAACGGCCTCAGCCTACATCCCACCGACCTCCCATCTCACCCAGCTTCCCCAAAGAACTGTAGGAAGTGGAAAGAATGTGGACCGCCATGCTCTGCTTCCAAATGCTGGTGGAGACCAGAGATATGGCTTAGACACCTCCCCTCTCTCCCAAAACTTGCGCTCCAGTGCTACCTAGTGTCTGCTGCACAGCAAGACACCACAAAAATACTAATTAGAGAAATAAAGTGATCTCCTGGGCTCCACTGGAAATAAAGCCCTCATGCTGAAGAACAAGAATACAACAGACAATATGAGAACCTTAGGATTTAAGGCTGCTCAGAAAGAAGATGAAAAATTTCCAGAAAAGGATCTTATAGACCTAGAAATTTATGAACTAACTGACAGAGATCATAAAAAGCTGTTCTAAAGGCTCTCAGAGAATTGAAAACATACTGGCAAAACACCATAGCTGAGATGAATGATCTCAGAAAGGAAATTCATGAACAAAAAAAAAGTAACAGTTTAACAAATTCAAACTATAAGGAAAAATGAGATGGATGTTCAAGAGATAAATAATACAGTAAAAGAAGTGAGAAATGAAATAACTGCCATAGAAAACAGGATCAACCAGATGGAGAAAAGA
Source organism: Lyroderma lyra (assembly GCA_004026885.1). NCBI lineage: Eukaryota > Metazoa > Chordata > Mammalia > Chiroptera > Megadermatidae > Lyroderma > Lyroderma lyra. Next base: position 70,395 of record PVJL010000676.1, read on the forward strand.
ATTAGTGATGTTAAAGATCGGAACATAGAAACATCTCAGAACGAGAAAGATAGGGAATACAGAATCAAAAGGATTGAAAGAACTCTTCAAGAACTATCTGACTCCATGAAACAAAGCAACATCAGGACAATAGTATTGGAAAAAGGAGCAGAGCACTTTGCAGAGAGCATACTCAAATAGTAGATGAGAAATTTCCAAACATATGGAAAGATCTGAAACCCCAAATTCAAGAAGAAAATAGGTCACCTAGACACCTGGACCCTAGCAGATCTTCTCTAAGACACATAGTACTGAAGATGTAAAAAACCAAAAACAAAGACAATTCTCAAGGCATCTAGGGGAGAAAAAAAAAACCCAGAACCTTTAGAGGAAAACCCATCTGACTGGCATCAGATTTCTCAGCAGAAACTCTACAAGCCAGGAGAGAGTGGAATCAAATATTCAAAATATTAAAAGACAGAAAGTTCCAGCCAAGAATAAATTATCCACCAAATTATCATTCAGATATGAAGGAGGAATAAAGACCTTCTCAGATACACAGAAGGTGAGTGAGTTTGCCAATATGAAACTGGCACTTTAAGAAATACTGAAGGAGGCTCTTTGACCTGAAACAAAACACCAGAATAAATGGAATAGAGTTGAAACAACATAAAAGAAACAAAAATAAAAATTAATTTAAAAAAGGAAGTAAGGGTCATAGAAAATCCTCATATATCAATTATCACTCCAAATGTGAATGGAGTGAACTCAAAAATAAAAAAGACACAGAGTAGCAGACTGGATTAAAAAACAAAACCCATCCATATGCTGTCTCCAAGGACACTCCTCACCCATAAGGACAAACACAGACCCAGAATGAAAGGATGGAAAACAACACTCCAAGCAAATGGTAACCAGAGAAAAGCAAAAGCTGTCATACTGATATCTGATGAAACAAATTTCAGGTTAAAAAAGATAACAAGAGACAAAGATGGACATTACATAATGATAAAAGGCACAATACAACAAGACTTGACACTAATTATATGCTCCCAATCAGGAAGCACCAAAATGTATAAAGCAACTACTAACAGATCTAAAAGGAGAAGTTGACAAAACCACAATCATTGTAGGAGTCCTAAACACCCCCTTAACAGCCATGGACATATCATATAAACAGAAACTAAATAAGGGAATATCAGCTCTAAAGGACACATTACAGCAACTGGACATAATTAACATTTATAGGGCACTTCATCCAGCAAAAAACAAACAAACAAAAAGACTATAAAAACTTTTTTTCCAGTGCACATGGAACATTCTCAAAGATAGACTATATGCTGGGACACAAAAGTAGCCTCAGCAAATTCAAGAAGATTGAATTAATAGCAAGTGTATTCTCAGACCACAAAGCTCTGAAACCGGAAATCAGCTATAAAAGGAAAGCAGAAAAAAACCACATATTCATGCAGACTAAACAACATCTTATTAAAAAATGAGTGGATCAAAGAACAAATAAAAGAAGAGATTAAAAATATATAGAAACTAATGACAATGAAAATACAACATGTCAAAATTATTGAAACATAGTGAAAGCAGTAATAGGGAAATTTATGTCATTACAGGGATATCTTAATAAACAAAGAAAAAAGTCACAAGTAAATATCCTAACATTTCCATCTTAAAGAACTAGAAAAAGAAGAACAGAAAACACCCAAAGTGATCAGAAGGAAAGAAATAATAATAATTAAAGCAGAGCTAAATGAAATAGAGAACAGAAAGACAATAGGAAAATTAATGCTACCAAGAGCTGGTTCTTTGAGAAAGTCAACAAAATTGACAAACCCCTGGTTTGACTAACCAAAGGACAAAAGGAAAGGACACAAATATTCAAAATTAGAAATGAAAGGGGAGAAATTACCACTGATACCACAGAAATTCAAAGGATTGTAAGACAATATTATGAAGGACTTTATGCCAGTAAATTTAACAACCTAGAAGAAATGCACAAGTTCCTAGAAAGCCATAGCCTACTTAGACTGAACCAAGAAAAACTGGATAATCTAAATAGAACAATCAGTAGTAAAGAAATTGAAATGACTATCCACAACCTCCCTAGAGGCAAAAGCCAGGACCAGATGGTTGCACCAATGAATTTTACCAAGCATTCAAAGAAGAATTAACATCTATCCTCCTCAGACTCTTCCAAAAAATTTAAGATGAGACAATACTTCTTAACTCATTTATTAGGTCAACATTACCCTAATACCAAAGTCTAGTAAAGACAACACAAAAGAAGAAAACTATAGACCAGTATCTCTGATGAACACAGACGCAAAAATTCTAAACAAAATATTAGCAAATAGAATACAACAATGCATCAAAAATGTCATATATCAAGATCAAGTGCGATTCATCCCAGGAACACAAGGATGGTTCAACGTACAAAATCAATCAATGTGATACACCACATAAACAAAATAAAAGATAAAGACCATATGATCATATCAATTGATACAGGAAAAAACATTCAACAAGACACAACATCCATTTATGATCAAAACATTTAATAAAATGAATATAGAAGGAAAATATCTCAACATAATAAAGGCCATATATGACAAACCCTCAAATCAGGAACAAGACAGGGACATCCCCTCTTACCACTGTAATTCAATATAGTACTGGGAGTTCTAGCCAGAGAGATCAGGCAAGAAAAGAATAAAAGGTGTCCAAACTGAGAAAGAAGAGGTCAGGACCACATGATTGCACCAACGAATTTTACCAAACATTCAAAGAAGAATTAACATCTATCCTCCTCAGACTCTTCCAAAAAATTTAAGATGAGGCATGATCCTTAATATAGAAAATTCCAAAAACTCCACCAGGAAACTCTTAGAAACAATAAAGAATATAGTAAACTCATAGGATACAAAATCAACAGCATGCCTATATACAAACAACAAATCTTCAGAAAAAGAAATAAGAGAATCAATACCTTTTGCTATTGCAACAAAAAGAATGATATTCCTGAGAATTAACAAAGAACATGATGGACTTATATACAGAAAACTATAAGACACTTTTGAAAGAAATTGAAGAGGACACAAAGAAATGGAAAAATATTTCATGTTCATGGATAGGAAGACTTAACATTGTTAAAATGGTCATATAACCCAAAGCAATTTACAGATTTAATGCAATTCCCATCAAAATCCCACAATCATACTTTCACAAAATAGATTAAAAAATTATCAGATTTGTATGGAGCCACAAAAGACCTCAAATTGCCAAGGCAATACTGCATAGAAAGGATAAGACTGGTGGTATCACACTCCCCTATTTCAATTTATACTACAAAGCATCAATAATCAAAGCAGCTTGGTATTGGCAGAAAAACAGAAATAGACCAATGGAACAGAACTGAAAACCCAGAAATAAATCCACAAATTTCTGGTCAAATAATTTTTGATAAAGGAGCAAAAATATGCAATGGGGAACACACAGCCTTTTTAGTAGGTAGTGCTGGGGAAAGCTGGAAGAACATATGCAAAATAATGAACCTGAGCTGTGAACACTCTCCATATACAAAAATTAACTCAAAATTGATTAAAGACCTTCATATAAGATCTGAAACAGTAAGCTGTATAGAAGAACACATAGGTATTAAACTTATAGACCTAGGGCTCAAGGAAGACTTCTTGCAACTGACATCAAAGGCAAGGGAAGTAAAAGCAAAAATAAATGAATGGGACTATATCAAACTAAAAAGCTTCTGCACAGCAAAAGAAACCATCAACAAAGAAAAGAGACAGCCAACTGAATGGGAGAAAATATTTGCAAACAATGCATCAGACAAGGGTCTAAAATCTAAAATATATAAAGAATTAATATGACTTAACAACAACAACAAAAAAAACAACCCAACTAAAAAGTGGGCAGAGGACCTAAACAGACACTTCTCCCATGAAGAAATACTCAACAGACATATGAGAAAATGCTCAACCTCATTAGCTAGCAGGAAGTTGCAAATTAAAACCACAATGAGACACCATCTCACACCTGTTAGAATGGCTGTTATCAACAAGACAAGGTATAACAAGTGCGAGAGAGGCTGTGGAGAGAAAGGAACTCTGGTACACTGCTAATAGGAATGCAAATTTGTAAAACAGCTATGGAAGATAGTGTGGAGGTTCCTCAGAAAATTGGAAATGGAGTTACCATATGACCCACCAATCCCCCTTCTAATTATCTACCCAGAAATCTTGAAAACCTTAGTCTGCAAAGACTTATGTACCCCAATGTTCATTGCAGCACTGTTCACAGTGACCAAAACACGAAAACAACCAAAGTGCCCTGAGACAGATGACTGGGTAAAGAAGCTGTGGTACATATACACAATGGAATATTACTCAGCTATAAGAAAAGATGAAATATTGCCATTTGTGACAAAATGGATAGACCTAGAGATCATCACACTAAACAAAATAAGCCAGACAGAAAAAAAACCAAGAAGCATATGAGTTCACTCATACGCAGAATATAAAACTGAAAGCAACAAAGAAAAAATAAACAAACAAACAAAAGAACTCATGGACACAATCAATAGTTTAAGGATTATTTGGGGGTAAGGGGAGGGGATGGGAAAAGTGGGAGGGGGCAGGAGAGGAAGGAGGGGAAGCCAAATGTATGGTGATGGAAAGAGAACTCACATTGGGTGGTGAACATATGATGCAACAAATAGACGATACGCTATAAAATTGCACACCTGGAACCTATGTAATGCTTGATAATGATTGTCATCCCAATAAGCCTAACAACAAAAATATTTAAAGAAAGAGAAATAGATTAGAGAGCAGATGTAGGTTGACTGGAGGAACAATTTTTAACAATTCCAATATGAAGTATTAGAATATGAAGTATTATTATCTTTGTCTTGAATGCAAGAAATTTAGACTTAGGGAAACTAATGTACCCAGAATTACAGTGGTAGTAATTAAAAGAACCAAGATTAAATTCTAGGAATCTATGGCTTTATGGCACTGTGCAGCACAGGGAATCAGGTTTCCATTCAATATAAAGAACTGATCAGTTAAAGCGACAGCTTCAACCAACTGATCTCTGAAGCTTCTTCCAAATTTGTAATGAATAATAATATCATTTGTTTATAAAATAAGTGCTTGATTGGACAACAGTTGTAAAACATACCTATAAATATATGTTTGATATTAATCAGAAAAAGAAACATCCATTTTTATAACTATATAATTCCTAAGGGTTTTGCTTTTGAATAAGAAAAAAAATCACATCTTCTTACTTAACACATTCCAAATAAATCAACCTACTATCCAACTAGTTTTTAAACTATGTCTTCTATATTCTGGAACATCATAAAAATATAAAAGTAAATATGACTTCTGGAAAAGGTCATGACTGTTCTGTTCTAAATGTTATTCCAACCACATTCCTGTGAGATATTTTCAGTATTCCATTTTACAGGTGAACAACTCAGTCTTATGAACCCACACTTGCCCACCCACATAGAGCTAGTCATCAGCAGGTGATCTGATCCACGGTTTATCAAATATTTGAACTAAAGCTTTGCCCAATGGTGTTACCCACCTCATAAGGCAGTACTGAGAAGGCAATACGGAATGACGTGTGACATAGGCCTTTGCAGCATGTGGAATTTCTACATAGACTAGCTAAAGGCTCTGAGAATTCAGACTTTGAGCTGATGCTCTTTGATAATTTTGGCCCTCATGGAGTTCACAATACTTGGGGGGAAAGAAAAACATAACCAAAGTGACACCATATCTAATAAAATACAGTAGAAGACATAAGCACCCGACACTCATAGGTTAGCGAAGGATGGTAGGCATTAGTTCCATGGCACAGAGACGTAAATCATATACAGAAAAGACAGAAAGATCATGATGTATTCAAGGAAGCAAACGTGATTTTGAATGGTTGAGAATGGTGTAAGTAGAGGAGATGAGGTTAGAGGAGTGGTGAGTCAAGATGAACCTGACATGCTCTGTTGTTTGGCACCATTCCAGACTTCAAAAACCTCCCATCATGGAATCTGACAAAAGGATCAGGGAATAAAGTAAGGTTTCCTTAGACAATAGAGCTTCCATGACCCTGGCAATAACACCACATTCACAAACACTTATTCTATCTATGTAGAAGACTGGTGACTTTCCTGGGCTATCATAAGCAGGAGGTTTTATTCTCTGTGGGCTTAGGCAAGGTGGACATTCACATCCAGAGGAGCTGCTGCCCCCATCAACTTTATCTCCTTAGCAATGTCCCCCAGATGGCCACCGAGGAAGCACAGAGGTGCAGGCTTTGGGAAAGTACTGGAGAGGACTGCCAAAGCACACAGCTGGCGCATCCTCCATCCCTGATGTTTTATGAATGCGCATGCACACACACGCACCATATCAGTAAACAAACCGGGCAAACACAGTGCAGCCCAGTAGGGAATGCAGAAAAGAAAGACATAATCTGAGTGCCTAACACATGCCAGTAAATGCATACATGGTGAGTTATATCATCAGTCTTTATAATAATAAAAAGAGAGAGAGAAAGGTTAGTCTATATACATGAATAGATAGATCAATAGACAGATACATATGATAAAGTAGATAGACAGATGATACATAGGTAAATGATACATATAATAGATACATGATAGATAGCCAATGTCCCGCAGTTCACAGAAGATGAAGTCAAGATTTGATGTATAGCTGCCTGGCCTTATACACTCTGAAGCGCAACGTTCCATTGCACTGCTTGAATCCCATAGCATCTCTTTCCCTCACAACTGTAGAAAAGTGGAGTCATTGGGCCACTACTATGATTCCACAGTATAACTGCAGAAAATAAATGACTTGATTTTTATCTGGTAGGAAAAATCTCCCAGTTTCTCATAAAAAACATGTTTGCAAATGAAGTTAGCAGCCTGAATGTAATGGGGAAATGAACAAAGACACAGCTGTTATTACTTCATTAATATTGCTTCAAACTGCATCTTTTGGTAAGTTAAACGCTATTTATTTTTCAAAAGCTAATTAACTAAGTTAGCATGCTACCATTTGTTTTTGGAAGCATCTATATTTGAGGTGTTAAGCTATTTCACCCACAATAAGAACTTGGTTTTAAAATACTTCATCAATTGCTCTGACAGCAGGACCCATTGTCCCCAGAACCAATGAGTTTACAGACTGCATTTGCCATGTTAAACACTCATAACTGCCAAGAAGTAATTTGGGAGCAACTTAGTATTATTTTTGCCTAATTCTCATCATGTAATAAGCAGAGTTACCCTGGAGACACACAAAACACTCTCACTCCAATCCCTCCTGCTCATCTCCCCCATTAATTCTGCTTATCTTTCTGCACTCCTCATATCAACTTTAATTCAGCCTTCCTAGGGAGTCAAGTGTGAGATAGAAATGGGCCAGTGGGGGCCCACTCTTCAGTGTGATTATGGCCCTGAAGCTAGGGTTGCCAGAAAAAAATATTCAACACTAAGTTAATTTGAATTTTATGGAAGCAATAAATAGATTTTTATATAGATACACCCTGTACAATTCATCAAACATATCTAAAGTAAATGATTATTTGTTGTGTATGTATTTGAAATTCAAATTTAAGTGGGGATTCTGCATTTTTATTAGCTAAATCTGGCATCTCTACCCACAATGCATCTTCTACAGCTGAGGTTCTAGTTGAGTGTATGGGTGTCTCTGACTCAGTATGCTTGGACCACAGTACAGTAGCATTTAGAATATCATCGGATTTGCAGAGAACATACCATCTTCCATTATGCTGGTGGGGAAGTATTACAGGTAGAGTTCAGGCTTTGGAGACATTTGATCAGGATTGTAATTCATCACTGCTATTTATCAGTTAAGCACATTGCTTTTATTTTCATTGACCTTTGTTACTCATTTGTGCAATTAAAAAAATTACATTGCTAGGCTTTTGTAGACTAATGCTCTTTGCCCTGAATCCCTATGTCTTTGTTCTAAATATGGTTAGCCACCTTGAATACATACCAATTAGCTCCTCAAGTCTGGTATTCCCACAGGATGCTAAAAAGTATACATGATCAATTTTTTCCCAGATAAAAAATTCAGCCCATCACATTGTGGTGATTTTCTACATTACATGTTTAAAATTCCTGATAACTTTGAAAGATATAATAAAATGAGGTAACTCATTTGAAATCATCTACCATACTCATAAGTCATATATAATAATAATCAGCAAATGTTAATTCCCTTCCTTCTATTTCTCACAAATGCTTGCAAGCTTTATCATCAAGGTTTTCAGCACAGTACAGTCTTTGCTTCAAGAGTCATACAAAGAAACAAATTCAATGAAATCCTCCTGAGTAAATGAGACATCTAAAGCTCCTGAGCAGCTTTATTGAGCAAGCAAAGCTTACTTGTCTACTTTCACCTGTATCTGATCCTGTTGGAAATATTAATGAAGGATTGCAGTCTTCCTGCATCACCAGGTTGAAGATTAAAGACATCTCTTTAGAACCAAATTCTGAAAAGAGATCTAAACTAAATGATTATTTGTTGTATATGTAGAACCAAATTTTGAAAAGTGATCTCCAACTTTCATAGACATTACTCTTTTTAGAGAGCTGATCCTGTAATCTTAGCTGATAATCACTGGACTGCCTTGGAAAATGCCTCCCATTCCACAAGATAAGTTTAGAGACCCTGCATAGTAAAGAAGGGAACATTAATATCAATAGCTACTTTCCACAAGAATCAGAGTGATGTAGACAATCTAAAGGGAAACCTCAGACAGTATATAGAAATCCACACCATTGAAGTCACTCCCAAAAGGAATAGTAGTTTAGCTCACTTTGATTGAGCACTTGGTAAGTGTCAGGCTTTGGGCTAAGCACTTTCTAAGTTTTATGTAATTTGATCTGCACAACAACTCTGTGAGATCAGTAATGCCATCATTCCTCTTGCATAGATTGGGAATGCCAGGAATAAAGAGATGATAAATCTCTTGCCTTAGGTCATACATATACTAAATGGTGGAGCCAGAATTAAATCAAGTCTGTCTCTTTATGCCAAAGTTTCTCACCATGCGCAGAGACCTCCTACATCAGAATCATGTTAAGGAGTTCCCTGGTGGTATAGTGTCTAAGGTTTTGGTGTTATCAATGCTGCGGCCTGGGTTTGATTCCCAGCCAGGGAACTACCCACATAAGAAAAAAACAAAAACAAAAACAGAATCATGTTAAAAGCTAAGAGACCAGGGTGCATCTCAGAACTACCCAATTAGATACCTAAGGCTGAGAACAGGAATTTACATTTGTAAAAAGCTACCCAGTGCCTGGGATGAAAATTAATGCTGAGAGCCCTTGAATTATATTATTTTTCCTACCTAGATTATTCCATTATTCTCAGATATCTCATACTGTAACTATGACACTAACAGAAAATGCAGACCTATAAATAAACACAACCAATTCATGAAATATTCTATAATAAAACACTTGGTCAATTAGGATCCTCTAGGACACTGACCTCCTTCTAGGGTTGCACAGAAGACCCGAATGAATTGGAAGCTACACTTTTGAGAAATCCTCATGTGCCACCCAACATTTAAACAAGGGACATCTTCAGAAAGAATTTTAGTGTCTGACTAAGAGTTATCTAGAGCTAAACCACATGGCCTTGGGTTTCGTTAGTACTTTGTTTATATTTTTTTCTTCATAATCATGTAAAAGTTGAGAAAACTATATACCATTTAAATTTATTTGAAGTCATTAATTCACCAAATATTTATTGATCTTTTATAATTATGCTAAGCATTAAGTTGGAGATGCAATGCTGAGTAAGTTTGTTTTCATAGAACTTATTTTTCCAGTAGAGAGACTGATAATGAAAACTGAACAAATAAATCAGTTAGACAGTAATAAATTCTATGAAAGAAAAAAAGAGGCTAATATGAATGAGATAGGAAATGCATAAAATAGAATGGCTAGGGAGTTGTTTAGGAATTGTATTTGAACTGATGCCTTTATGATGAGAAGGAACCAGGTACATGTGACTGCACATGAACTTCATTTCTTCAGCATGCATTCTGTTGTAATCCAACCTAGCTTTGTTTAGCCTGACAGAACTATAACCAACTTGCTTGCATTCAGATTCTCCTACTTGGGCATATACTCTATGTCCACTTCTTTAAATCATTAAGCCCTTAGGACAGGATGGCTTTGAATGTGGCCCAACACAAATCCATAAAACATTATGAGATTTTTCATGACCATTTTTTAGCTCATCAGCTATCATCAGTGTTAGTGTATTTTATGTGTGAGCTAAGACAATTCTTCTTCTGTGGCCCAGGGAAGCCAAAAGGTTGGACACTGCTGCTTTAAGATATTAGGTCAGTGTCAAACTCAAGAATAAAGGTCTATCCACCATGACTAAGTTGCAATAACCAAACATCAAACTACATAGAATAAGGTTTCAGTCAAATAAAGATAACATGTTGGCCTCAATTATGTTTCAGCTCTAGACTCATTAAAGCAGAATAACCTCTCAGAATGCATACCCTGGAAACCTGACAAAACGATCCTATTCATGGCTGACACTACGACCTGAAGCCATGATCAATTACTCTCTGCCTTCGTCTCCACCAATCAGTAGAGCCCATGACCCCAGATCCCACAGTAATCACGACTAATGATTTTCCCCTTAATATAACCTAGCTACTAGAGGCCATCAGAGAGCTAGGTTTCTGAAGCCACTAGCTCACTTGTGTCTCCAGGCTTGGTGTCTACTCGTTAAATAAACCTTTACTTTCTTTGCTATAAACTCCTGCTCAGGACTTCTTTTGGCTTAAATACACACAGGCAAGCAGACCCTTTGAGTGTTCAGTAACACATATGCACATGAAAGAGCCAGTACTGAGAGGACAGCTAGTGCAGAGGCCTTGAGGTAGAGAAAAGAACAAAAAGGTGGTGGATGCAGCAGAAACACAGTGATTTTAGAGGTAAGTAGTAGGAGATGCCAAGTAAATTGGCAGTGCTAGATCATGGAGGACATGACACATGGCAATATATGATGTCTGGATTTCGTTCTAAATTCATTAGAGATTTCTATGCAGAGGAATTACATGATTTGATTTACATTTTAAATAGAAAGCTATATGTAATTTAAATTATAATGTAATTTACCTTTGCTGATAGGAATCAATACTTCCAAACACATTACCTCATCCTGGTCTTATTTATTCTAACATCTTCACTAGGATATTTCTTCTTCTGCCCATAGAAATCCTACCCTTCTCTGGAAGACCAGTTCAAAGTCCACTGTGCCCAGGGCTCTGCTCATTGTACCTCATCCCCACTGCTTCCCCAGGTGTCCTGCCCTTGCTTCTTTCGCTATGCTTGACAGAGAATAAATGGAAATTCATCTTTACAACATCCACAGTTGTTCAAAGAGCTAGCATTTGGTGGTTATTTGAAGTAAAATCCTGAGGTTAGCCTATTAGCTGGGATTTTGCATGCAATGCCTTCAAAGGCAACCTCAACACACAGCTACTGACCGAATAAGCTTTTTAAAGGACATCTGATCACTCATCCATTGGAAACGTCTGAAGGCTTTTCTTTCACAATAAGATAAAATGATACTTATTTGAAGGGTTTATAGAGTCATCATAATCAGCTCTGACCTGATTAACAAACCACATCACCTACCACACTCCAGTTCATGTGTATTACGTTTCCCCAATTACCCAGGACTTCTTGTCATTTCCTAAAACCCCCGTGCTCTTCCATCTCTTATTTACTGTGCTCTTCCTTGTCCCTTTTCCTCATTTGTTCTACCATCTTCCAACCACACGAATACTTTTTATTCTTCCACACACAGATGTCCCTGCCTGTTCCAGTGAGATGTGGATGTACCTTCCCTGTGTTCCTCTCCTTTAGTATTTACCAAAGTACAGTCCCTAAGAACATGTTTTCTGGAAAAATAATTTAGAAAATGTTGCCTACTATAATAAAGTCGCTGAGATTGCTGAATGGATAGATGTATACTGACAGTTATATGAAATCATGCAGCAGAGATACCACATTGAAAATGAGTTCAAACCCTACTGATGTGTGCCAGTATGACACCATGCAGGTGTCTGGGGAACCCAATTTTGCCTTTTGTAAACAAACAAAACAAAACAAAAATACTCCAAAACTCTAATTAAAGTCTTTTTTTATGTGCTGAACTGCAATAATTGGTTTACAAGTCTGTCCCATACACTGAATTGTAAATTTCTTCAGAGTGTGTCTTATTTGTCTTTTGTGTCAGTATGGCCTTGCACACAACCTGATCTCCCAAAGGGGCGCAAGAAGCAATTGTCAGGGAGAATTAGATACAAAAGTTCATATTTTTAACCTTTTGTGAATTACTTTCTAATGACCAACTGAACATTTTTTGTTATTTTTTTTCTTTTTCTAGCACATTCCAGAAGATTTCTGGAATCTACTATCAATTTATGTACATTTTAGATAATCATCACATGTATGTAATCAATTTAATACTGGTTAAGATCTCAGATTTATTTTGAGTCTAATCTGACAATCTGAAAATCCAGTTCTTTCTGTTAGATCTTAATTCCATCTGTAAAGTAGTAGTCACCTTTTATTAAAAAGTTCAATAATATCATGAGTGATTAAGCTATGTCTCTAGTTATGCCATTAATAAAAATGTTGCCCTAGAGGAAACTAGAAGTTCTACTCATGGCTGACCTTGATTCTTTATATAGCATTTTATTGCCCCAAATCTACCTGTCACTAAATTTATATTAATCCAGTCTTCACCATAATATAAACAAAGTCCATGAGAGTCTATCCAAGGTTTTGTTGACATGAAAATGTCAATTCTACACAAAAATCCCAATCTTGGCATGTAGCAGCTTTATGAAAAATATTATAATTTAGCAAAAATATAGTGGTCTTATATCAGCTTTCAGTGAACAGCACTGCTCTTTCAAATAGTTCACAACAAATAAGTTCTCAGTGTCTACCAGTGAAACTTTATTAACAAATTCTGAAATGTAGTCTACAAATATATTGACAGAAATGTTAATTTTGTCCTTCATGGAAATCATAATTAATATATCTGTATATTTTCCAGTGCTTCTCTTGGTTGTAGCTATTTATTAAGGAAGATTATGGAAAGGTTTGAATGTCACCTGAAAAATTTGTCAGACCTTTATTTGACATAGTGGTCATGACTTTGCTTAGGGACTGCTGCTAACTACTGAAGGTACCAATATGTTCTAATGAGTAACATTAGATTAACCGTACATGCAAGAGCTCTCTTCGTGCAAAGAAAGAAAGAAAAAGAGAAAGAAAGAAAGGAAGAAAGAAAGAGAAAGAAGAAGAAAGGAAGGAAGGAAGGAAGGAAGGAAGGAAGGAAAAAAGGAAGGAAGGGAGGAAGGAGACTTGGAGGGGCCTATGATTAAGAAAGGTGAATTATTACCACTTGTACTAATATCCATGTTAAAATAAATCATAGTGTAAAGAAAGAGGAACTGGTCATATTGCTAAAAAGAAAAGTAAGTGTGGAAACAAGATTGTGTAAATATTTCTTAATTGTAATATTGAGAAGTCACTAGAGAGATGGTTTAACTCACTATTCTATTTGAGAAATGTCTCCTGTCAGAGGAGGTGGCCCTTTACACCCCAATGGCATTCAACAGTAGGGCCACTCAACTAATGTCACTCAACATAGTCTTTAATCACAACAAAAGCTACAAACACAATACAACTTCTATAGATTATTCAACATGAGAAACTGCAATGACCAGCTGATATGAGCCTTTCTGCACACTAGGCTAGGATAATGTGAATTACTACTCACGATGGTTATGGCCTCATGGTACTTTGAAAACAAATCCTTCAAACCTTAGGACTAGATACAGAACTGCATTACCACTTGAGACACTGCCAGCATACAACCTCTTTTAGTAATCATGAAGCCCTCATTGTGTGACATGACCATAAATTAGGCAGCAGTAGAATTTCAACAGCTCTGGAAAAAGACAGACTTAGATTCAAATTCCGTATTTGCCACTTTCTTGTGCTTTGGATGAGGTATTTTACCTAAAACAATCTGTTTTATTTTTTGTAAGATGTTTTCACCTCATGCATTTTTTTATAAATAATTCTTATCTCATGCCTGTTTTGAAAGTTCACTGAGATAATGTAAATTTTGTGGCACATGTTAAGCAATAAATAATGTTAATTTATATTACTCTGTCACACCTAATTTCTCATTGGTTTAATATAAGAAAAATTAAACACATATTCTTTAGATTGCAACCACTACAAACATACATACAAACACATTTACTCACAAATTGTCATTTTATTGCATAAGAGAATATGATATAGTACAATGAATAACATTTTTTATTCTAAATAATTCTAATTCAAAGATTTCAGTTTACAGAAAAAGGATCCTAATTTCTATGTCTAATGCAGGAAAAGTTCAGAAGGATAGTGACCAATCTATTTCTTATAACTGTAATAATTAACATTGGTGTAGCAATTTCCATTTACAATAACAATGGTAACACTACTGTGGAGTCTGAAGCTACACCACCCCTACCTACCAGTCATGGGTATTTCCTGCACCTGCAGGCATTCTATTTACATATCATCTGAAGACTCTATTCTTAAAGCCACTATCATCATAGTCCAATGGGGCAAATTTCTCTATCCACTAAGTCTAGTAGCCACTATCCTCAAAATGACTATTAATGCTCAGCGTTCCACATAAGAGAAACATCTGAAGTACAACAAAAATCAAATAAGCAGAGAATTATGAATTTGGAATCAAATTTAGGTCTTTTCAATTTCACTAACTTTTTAACTCCTGAAAATCTTTTCATTTTGCCACCATGATGCATATTAACCCCATGGAATGTTTATTTGTTTACATTTTACTGATAATGTAGACTCAGAAAAGTGTGTCCAATTTGAAATATATTTATAATTATAAAGGATAATGATCATAAAAGGCATTCTAATGCTTTAAAAAACATGCCATTCACTGCAAGTACTTTTAAAAATATATTTTATTTCTTAAAATGAAAAGTTTATATAGCCCATACTTCAAATTAAAATTGATACCAAAATGTATCCAAAGTAATCATCGTGGGGAAAAAAAGGCATTAGAGTTGAAAATAATAACTAACATTTTTAAGCCATCACAATCATTTTCTATCACTTATTGAGTGTTTGTTGTCTTGTAAACATTGTGCTAAGCAATTTATTCCTGCAGTAAAATAGGAATGATTAGTATTCTTATTTTTTAGGTAAGAGAATTAGAGCAAACAATCAAATCCAACTTTTGTATGATTCCAGAGCTGCACTTACCATTCAGTTGCCTCCCTTATAAGTAGTTAAATCTTTCATGTTAAGTCATTACTTAGTGAAACAACAACAACAAGAACAAACATTTCTCACCACTAATAGCATCTGATAATGAGACATTTCAATTACAATGAGATGGGGAAAGAGAACACTATATACACTTTCAAAAACTTCACTTTTTCCATATATTTAAGGAGCAAATTGTTTAGTCTTACCCATGAATTCAATTCCCAAGTGGTCTGCTACACGGAAATCAGCATGTAAGGAAGGGAAAAAGAAAACAAGATTAGAAAAGATTTCACATGAAAATCAATGCTTATAAGACAGCCCTTTCAAAACAAAAATGCGTCTCAATTTTAACCACAATATTTGCTTAAGAAAGATAATTTACACATTACCAACTGTTAGGGGTGTTCTGAACACGGATTTGTATTTCCCTAAAGCCTGAAACTTCAGGGGAAATCATGTTGCATCAATTACAAGTATGCAAAGTATAAATTTAGCCCCCAAAAAGAAAGAAAAAATGTTCACACAACAAATAACTGATACTGATGTTGTGTTTAGAATGCATGGTATTTTATGTAGAACAGCTCGTTCAACTCAAACGTATTTGAACCTCCATGCTGTGAATAAGTGAAGAACTTCCCCATGACAGGCCTTCACCAGAGGCTCATCACCTTCACAAAGAAACAATGGTGCTGAATTAATTTTTTTGTTAGATAAGACAACTGCACTTCAACAAGATTAAAAATCTTACATAAGCCCACAAAGATGAGGCAGATTAGGTTGTAAATCAAGTTGATCTGATCCTTAAGCCCTGTGACTATTTAACTTGACTGTTTCCTGTAAGTAAGAGAATGACAAATGTGTCCATAGCTGTTCCATTACATGTGTGCAGCCAACCCTGTTGACCAGCTTATGCCTGTCTGTGGTCACAGAGTGGTAAACTGAGTTTGGCTAGGCCTAGTCATTCAACCTTAGAGGTCTGTTTACTTAAATGGTGCTTTCTTTTAATCATTCAATTATTCACTCATTCACCTTTTAGATTCGTCACATCATTTAATGAGGGTTTCTATTGCAGTGATACGATTCTTAAATGAGAATAGATTTTTTTTTAAAAATTGCTACAATCATATTTGTTTCCAAGATTAGTTGTTGAACTTGCTTTCACAAATTCTCTACTTAGCAAAGAATTTTCTTTTTTAAAAAATATGTATTTAGTTATCTTGACTATTTTAGTGCCTTTCCTGTTTGTAAATAATTCACGTTTTCATTTCATTGTAAAATAAATATAAGAATATTTATCATTTTAACCATTTTTAAGTGTACAATTCAGTGGCATTACTTACATTCACAATCTTGTGTCACCACTGTATTTCTAAAACTTTTCCATCTCCCCAAAGAGAAGCTGCACTCACTAAGCAAGAATTTCCCATTTCCTCCCTCCCCCATTCCCTGGTGACATCTAATCTACTTTCCGTCTCTACAAGTTTTTATGTAAATAGTTCATTTTTAAGTGATTAGGACCTATTTTAATTGAGAATATCTCACATAAAGAAGGTAAAACAGATTTTAAACAGTAGACACATTCCTTCCTTTATATGGCTTTTTTTTATGGCTTAGTATATATTTTAATAGCTATCTAGAACAATTTTATGAAAAGACCAGCTTTTTGTCCTAAAGCAATTCTGAAATCAGTGAAAGATCATAGTAGAAAAAGTTCTGGTAATTCTTAGTAATAGTGCTAAAATGAAAAATTAGAAATTATATATTGGATGCAGAGTCCAGGGACCCATAAGCTCGCTCTTGGGAGAAAGTTAATGTGGTAGGTAAAAGAATGGAGACTGCAGAAAAGCTGGCGAGACTATGTTTGGGTTCTAACATGAATCAGAAGCTTCATGATGTGTGCAGTTAGGAGAGAGACTGGAGTTGTGGTACTTAAAAACAAGGATTTGGGTGAGATTACTTATCATGAGACTAAACGTAAGAAAAAAAAAAGACTGGGAATAAAAAACTTTTGCATACAGTCAGAACAGAAGGAAATCAGGAGAAGAAAGTGCACAGAAATATAAAAAGAGGGAACCTCAAATAGTGGAGTACAGTTTGTTCAGTGATATGACTGGACAATTAGAAAGCCATTAGCCTTTGCCTGATTGAACAAGAATTTTCTAGTGGAGCTGAGATGGCTCGGAAATGTTTGGCTGTTGGTAGTCTGCTTTGCGAGCAAGTACATTCAATGGTCCCTCTTCAAGTCTTCCAACAACCTCAGCTGTCCCACCTCTGCATGTGATAGGAGATAGGGAGAATCAGGCTTTGTGAGCCCAGAGATTGCCCTGAGAAGTCTGGGGCTTGCTTGATAAATATGAAGGCAATCTCAATACTTTAAAACACAATGAATTCATGACCAGTAGAGGAGGCAGAAAGCAGAATTTCAAAATTATTCAAACACTGAAAGGTATAAGTAGCATTCTTAAGGAAAAAGAAATCTATCTTCTCTTAACGCAGTAGAAAAGTTACATTTAATTATTAGAGTTGTAATTCTCAGCAATTCTATTAAGCAAGGTGGCATATATATGCTTATATTTTAAAGGGAAACTATTATTAATTTTTATAATGATATTCATTAAAACTGACACCACTGAAATATAAAATAAAAAGGTAAATCTTATTTAAAAACTTTCTCACATGCACGCATACTCATGTACATTGCCATTCTTTCATTAAAAAGCTAACCACTGTCATCATTATTGTAGGTTTAAAGATGCTAATAAGGTTTATTTCATATCAAGTGATCAATGAGAATCCTAAAAGAATGCAACAGAAAAGTAATTAATTTTGTCAATTGAGTTATACACAGAACATAAACCACAATATTTCCCATAACTGTTAACTGACTGTGTCTCAAAGCAAGCAGCTTTCTTGGAGATATCCAGGCCTATGTGAAAGCACCAAGAGGAATGTGACCAGAATCAGTTAATCATTCATTTATTCATTCACTCAACAAACTGTGTGCAAAGAACTACACAGATCCTAGAGCAGAAGAGGAAGCAGAGCTTAAGCAAAAATAGTTTGATTTTCTCTATGCCTGCCACACATTAGGATGTATAATTTTCATCTCTTTAACAGTTTGATTAACTTATATGTAAAAATTATGGTTATTTTAGAACATACCTTTTGATTATATAACAATGGTTAACATTTACTGAGCAGTTACTATGTGCCAAGAACTGCTCTAAGTATTACTTGCAGAAACTTATAAGATTGTCATTATTCCCATTTTACAGATGAGGAACAGGGGTAGAGAAAGGTGGAGAAATTTTCCCTAAACTACACTGCTGCTAAGTGGTGAGAAAACACTTGGGCTTGAGGAGCTTGACTTGTCTACCCATATACTCAGGGTTTACATAAGCCTTCCTAATGAAGAAAAAACGAATCATTTAAAAAGTTATCAGGTAATAAGATATTTGGGGAGGAGTTATTTAATCCATTTAAGAGAATAAATCGTTTTCAAGTATCCTCAGGCACCGTAGAAGTATTACTCGTTTACTTACCACTAACTCATTGATGAAGTACCACATACAAGCTAGGTGGGGGTTGGGAGTGGTTCCCTCTTTCCAAGGAACAAAACTGACAAATCATGAATATTTCTTCACTGGTTACTAGGGACATTTCTTCATGTCAAAATTGGCTTAATTGAAGCTATTTGTTTGTCTGTAGTGCAAGGAATATGAGGGCTGTCTGGAAAGTATCCAGCCATCGTAATATGAAAAATAGACATTTACAGCTGGATTTTTTTTTTTTTGGACAGCCATATACAGAGTTGAGCCTGGATATGTGCCAGACTTTGAAGAAAATCATCTTAAAAATCAGCAATGTGTTTAACTAACGGCAGCACCTCTGCTGCAGACCTGAGATGTTATAAAAGTTTGAGGGCTGGCCGGGGGGGTTGGTGACTGGAGAGACAAACTTACTCTATAAAGTCAAAAACTGCTGAAAATCCAAGGCCCATGTGCTTCTGAAGTATTCATGGTTTCTTGTGTGTGAGCAATTCAAAGTCTCTTGTTTATGTTAGACAGACCGTCAGGGCCTATCAACAGTGTCCTCGATGTGGGCAGGGCGAGGAAGAGCAAGCAAAATTAGTCCTTGATTCAATTCCAATCTCAGGGCAAGAGGAGACAAGTTGTTATTTAACCTATGATGGAGACCCCACTACAGCACTGGGACAGTGCTACGTGGATCTGAGTGTCAGTCGCTCTTATATTAAAAGTAACTGAACAAGGCAAGTCTATCATAGAATAGTCTAAAATGTGGGGATTTAAACTCTGGTTTCATGACATGTGGGAAAATACGTTACATGAAAATACTGGTCTGTGTTTTAACTCCTGTCCCATTTGCCACAAGAAAACTCAATCAGCAGTGCTTGTGACTGCAGTGTTAACCCTGAGATAACTTGTGGATTACAGTTCTAACCTTAACCCCCAAATTTTGCATGAATATCTCACTTTTATTATTATTTTCTCATTACTCTAAGTATATTGATAGTCTTTGAAAATAAACGACATCATTATATTTATAGCATTCTGTCTTTAGTAGTGGTATTTCCATTTACAAAATATAATAAATCTCAATCACTGAAAATATCAAATCATAGAAAACAGAGCATTCCTATGCATGAAAAAAATTATTCTATACTAATCATATACAGTTCTGTTACATTTGGATTGAGAAAAGTTCTGTTCAGAAATAACTCCAAAAATAGTTTTTATATTCTACTTTCACATTGCAAATCAGTCAGATTTGCTTCAGCCTCAAAGTGCGTGTTTATGTAAAATTATATGAATGTGGCAGCAAGCTGCATTTTTTTTTTCTAAATGGGAAATGGGTTAAATATTTAGAATACTGGCTTGCAGTTCTCCACTGCAAGAATTCCTAAATGAGTATGTGTGCCAAGACTCTCCTGAAGGTGGGGCATTTCCTAATTTCATGTAAACAACCATCTCGTCATGAAGCCCTCTGTGCAACTAGTGGTCTAGGAACCCCACTCTGGGTAATGAGTGCCATAAAAGCATGAAGGAAACCAGCCACTCAATGACAAAATATGTCAGTTATAAATGGTTTATCTCAATAACTGAACTGAAAGCTGCCACTCTGTAGATTCTACCCATAGATCCTTGTCAAATGATTTTCAATGGTGGCACTTCAGGAAGAGGTAGCTCATCTCAACTGAGAAGACAAAGTTGGATTTATGAAGATTTTAAGCTGAGTCTTGACTGTTTGCTGACCCCTAACACCTGAGTTTCTGATTCTCTAGTAGTTTCTAGAATCATTGTAAAAAATGTAATTGTCTCATCCTTCATCAGTGGGTCTTGTGTATTCTGCTTGCTTCCAAATAAGAATATGGACAAAGTGATGAGATGTCATATACCAAGACATTGTCACGTACGTCCCAGTTCATTATAAGAAGCCAGGCAAACTAGGACAGGCTTGGATAGACTAAGGTTTTCCAGTAGGTGAGTCGCAAGGCCTGACGGTTGACCTGGCTGTGATGGGTGAGGGAACCAATACATGGATCCACAAAGCACATATCTTTCAAAAAATGGGGTTCATCACAGGCTACCAGATCATATATCAGTGTCATTAGGGGGAAGAGATTTTGGCAACTGGGAGCAGAATAGAAGCCAGACCTGAATCCCTCAGGTGTTAGGTCCCACAACAGAGAGGAAAGGACAACTAGCAAGAGTGTAAGTACCCTCCTAGAGGTCAAGGCAGGAATGTCCCTTTCTAGGCATTGTGTTCAATTCTGTGATATTGTCCTACAAGGAGACCAATGATGTCATAATGCCTTTTTTTCCAGCTACTTAGTGCCAGAGTTAGGTTATGGATGTAGGTTTGATTGTAAACTCCATGCTTCCTCTACTAAAGTATGTTGCCTCATTAAATATACAATTTTATTTTTATCAGCACATATACATTTTATATTTTATTTTAATATTTTTTATTTTATAATTACAGTTGACATAAACTATAATGTCAGTTTCAGATGTACAACACAGTGATCAGACATTTATATAACTTACGAAGTTGTCACATGGACAAATGCAGTACAAATCAACACCATACATAGTTTATAATGCTGACTGTATTCTCCACTCTATATACTCTACATTCCCATCACTATTTTGTAACTACCAGTTTGTAAGTTTTCATTTCCTCCCACTTCATTCATTCCCCCCACAAACATCCTGATATGGCAACCATCAAAATACTCTCTGTAGTTATCTATGAGCTCATTTATCCTCTTCCTAGCTTCCACGTATAAGTTAAGTCATGTGGTATTTGTCTTTTCTGTCTGACTTGCTTCACTCAGCAAATTACTTTGTAGGTCCTATCTGTGTTCCTGTGGATGGCAAGATTTCATTCTTTTTATGGCTGAGTAATGTTGCATTGTATATATGTACCACTTCTTCTTTATCTATTCATCTATTGATGGATACTTAGTTTGCTTCTTTTTCTTGGCTGTTGTAAATAATTCTGTAATGAACATAAACATGCATATATCTTTTTAAATGGTTTCTTTATATAAATGCCCAGAAGTGGAGTTACTGGGTCATTCTTTGTCCCTTGTTATAACCTTTGTTTTAAAGTATATTTTGTCTGGTTAAATATTGTTACTACAGTTCTTGTTTGTTTCTTTGTTTCCATTTTCATTAAATATCTTTTTCCATCCATTTACTTTTTGTCTGTGTGTGTGTTTTAATTTGAAGTGACTATCTTGTATGTGTCATATGCAAGCATCTTGTTGTCTTATCCATTCAGCCACCCTATGTCTTTTGATTGGACCATTAATCCACTTACATTTAAGTAATTATTGATAGATATATACTTAACATCATTTTATTATTCATATTTTTTATCTTTATTTTCTTCTTTTTCTTAAAGAACTCCCTTTAACATTTCTTATAATACTGGTTTGGTGGTGATAACTCCTTTAGCTTTTTCTTGTCTGGAAAGCTCTTTATCTATCCTTCAAGTCTAAATGATAGCTTTGTTGGGAAGAGTAATCTTGGCTGTAGGTCTTTGGTTTTCATCACTTTGAATATTTGGTGACAATCTCTTCTGTTCTGCAAAGTTTCTGTTGAGAAATCAGCTGACAGTCTTATGGAAGTTCCCTTATAAGTTAAGTAATTGCTTTGCTCTTGCTGCTGTTATGATTCTTTCTTTGTCTTTAACCTCTAAGATTTTCATTATCATGTGTCTTGGTGTGAGCCTGTTTAGGTTCAGCTTGTACTTGCTGGGCTTGAATATTTATCTCCTATGAGGTTAGAAAAGTTTTTCATCATTATTTCTTCAAATAGGTTTTCAATTCCTTGCTTTCTGTCTTCTTTTTCTTGTACCATTAAAATGTGAAATGTTGGTACACTTGATGTTGTCCCAGAGGCTCCTTAAACTGTCATAATTTTTTGTATTCCTTTTCCTTTTTCTGTTCTGATTTGGTCCTTTTTGCTGTCATATATTCAAAATGGCTGATTTGATCCTGTTCTACATCTAATTTACCGTTGATTTTTTCTAATTCATTCTTTGTTATTATACTTTATTTCTCTCTTTTTAAAAATGTTTTCTAAGTCCATTTTTGTATTTTCTATTTCTGTGTTGAAGTTCTCCTTTAGATCAATGATCATCTTTATTACCAGTGTTTTGAGCTCTGTGTTTGGTAGATTGCTTTTATCCATTTTGTTTATTTCTTTTGCTGGATCTTTGTTTTGTTCTTTTATTTGGAATATATTTTTTAATATCTTTATTTTGGCTGCCTCTCTGTTTATTTCTATGTATTATATAGAGCTGCCATATCTTCCAATCTTAAAAGAATGTCTTTAGGTAGTATGTATCCAATGGGGCCCAGTATCTGCCTATTTACCTGAGCCAGGTGCTCCAGGTGTGTCCCTTGTGTGGGTTGTGTGAATCCTCCTATTGTAGTTGAACCTTTGTTGCAGTCTGCAAATCAGTGGGAGGAATGGAACCTCAGGCTAATTGCTTATGAGGACTGGCCATGACTATAGTTGAGGAGCTGTTGTATAGAGACTGTCCCCACAATGTATTATTTGCTTTAAGAGGTACCTGGTACCAGCCCAATCTGCTCTTTGGGTGTGTCTTGTGGAAATGGTTGGGTGGTGCTCCGGTGTGGTCTGCAGCTGGACACCAGGTGTGTTGGCTTTGGGGCCTGATGGGAGGGACTTTGTTGTAGGCCAAGTTCTATGCCCTGCCCAGGGCCACTTGATATGATCTACAAAGTGATTTGAGGAGGGCTGTAATTTGTTCTGGACTTGGAGGTGCTAAGCTGGGAGAGGCTAAGCTGTGAACAAAGGCCAGTTATCACTAGTGCCAGGTTTGGGGCTGCTTAGCAAGAAATGCAGGGTATGCAGATGCCAGATGTGGTTTGTTTTGAATTTGTGAAACTTTGGAAGATTTTAGGGAAGTCATCAGCATGAACCCAGACATGTCATTTGTAAGGGAAAGCCACTTGGGTAGGCTTGCAAGTTGGGAAGGTTGGGGACTCAGGGAATCACCAGGGAGAGACAATAGTATTAGTCAGGTTGCTAAAGTCTCAGATAGGGTGCCCACCTGTGTCTACATTTTGGGTGTGGGTAGGAACAATGGCTCTGCCAGATCTTTTGTCTGGGAGACAACTGCCCCTTCAGCCTTTTCCCTGAACCCAGACAACTCAGTTCTAACCTATATGTCCCTGGTGCCTTTTGAACTGCCATTCCAGCCAGATCAAATGAGTCTGTTAGTGAGTAAATTTATGCATGGGCCCTTTAAGAGAAGTGCTTGGGACTCCAGTAGCCCTCTGTCTCATCCAGCCACAATCTCCACTGGTCTTCAGAGCAAGAAGTTGTGGGGTCTTCTGGGCTTAGGAGTCTGGTGTGGGGCGGGACACCTTCCTCCTCAGGGGAAACCTCAACAGCCTAGGTATCTCTCACAATTTTTAGACTAGCTCTTTCCACACATCCACCCCTCCTACTGGTCTTGACGTGGCTTCTTCTGTATGTTCTTAGTTAAGGGACTTCTGTTTAACTGGACTCCAGGTGATTCTCAATGATGGTTGTTTTATAATTTAATGGTAATTTTGATGTCATTGTGAGAGGACCAAGCAAGCACAGTATTTACCTCCTCTACCATCTTGACTGGAACCCCCATAAACATTTGATTTTAAAATTATTTAAAGTAAAAAAAAAAAAAAAAATTTATCACTTCTAAACAGCCAACTTTGGGTATCTGCTAATTAAAAATAAAAACAAAGTACTATGTTTGCACAGTCAAAAAAAAAAAACATTTGATTTTAAAATGTATACATGTTCATGAATAAGATTTAGGAAGTATAATATCATATTAATAAAAAGAAATTGAGACCTTTCTTACTACTTCTTAAAAGTAATTCCTGTTAATGTTTTGTTTTAGTTCTTCCTGTTCTTTACTCTGTACATGTGAAATACATTGAAAGTCATTTACACAAAATCACCTTGCATCATTTGCCTAAGTCAAAGGTCTCTCTGTTGCCATTTCAACTCTGTACTCATTATTTGTCTTTGATCAGAATCATGTGAGAACTGACAGCCCCTTCTACTGTGGAGAGTAAGACCCGACATTATTACTGTGGTTAGTCTCACACCAACAGATCATGCAGAAGCAGAAAACATTTTTCCAAAAAAGCACACAGTCCTAGTTTCTTATTCACGGGCTTTGTGATGAAATTGGGCCTATTTATTTTTCTTCTCAAATGCTCTGTTACTGATTTCTTTCTCATTTTTGTCTCATCCTCCAAATAAGAGTATTTATTTGTACCCATGGAGGGAAAGCAGGTAGCCATGGACACTGTGCCACCTATTTATGCAATGCAAATTCAACAGGCATTTTGCTCAGTGAAATGAAGTACCAAAACAGGGTCACAACTGAGGTTTATGAGTGACTATTTGCTTAGTCTGCTCTTCAAAGATACATTTTGTTTAAATAGCTAGTGGAATTTTCCAGTGAAAACATCTTGGAGTATTGGATTCACCTCTGATTCTATGTTCATAATTGTTGATTAAAGAATTGAACAAAAATTCCCATTGTATAAAGGAATTCTTCGTTAAAAATATACTGCTTCTTTTGGTTATATAATTTATGATAGTAACTCTGTATAGATGAATGTACTAGGGATTCCTGAGTTTCACAATAATTCCCCAGCATCTTCTCATATTTTATTGACTTGCTCAACTTCTCATATTTTCTCAATGTGTACTTCTACATATTTTATTTCATATAATTTTAAAAATTAGCCTGTAAGTTAGTGCTACTGAGCCCCATTTAATAGCTGAAGAAAATAAGCTCCTGTGACGAACTAAGGTCATATTTATAGATTCCTTGATATTTAGGGTGGAAAAATATCTTAAATTCTAAAAGTGAAAGGTAGTTTTTTCCTTTATTCACTAATTTATCACTTCAGCCTATCACAGAGTCTGACATTTTGTTGATGCTCAATAAATATTTATTGAATGAATAAAATAGCATCTGGTTGAGTTCCTTCGCTCACTGCATATATCTATATTTCTTCAGAGCACATCCAGCATGTTCTCTATTACTTCAGTTTTTTTAAGATTCCAAGGAACCTGATACCTCTGCTGGCAATTCTTTTGATACTGAAAAAAATATTGACAAATGTTTCTAGGAAACTCTCCCAAATCAAAGCGTATTTAATTACCACTCACATGAGACTATAATCCAAGAGTCCAAAATCATCAGATGACTATCTGAAAAGGTCCCATGTGCATATCTGTGTCACATAATTTTTGTATTTAATTTAGGATTCACTTAAACAAGTGGTCAAGTATAAGAAAAAATATGAAATGTTCCATGGTAATTAAAATATTATTATATATACTATTTAAAGATTTACCCTTTAGTAGTTTCAAACCACTTAAGCAACCTTTTAAAGAGCTGTTTTATACACTTTTACTAAATTAAATTTCCAACTTCATCCACTTTAGTATCATTGAAGACATACAGAAGAGATTATGGTTAATAGAAATAAGCATTACAGGAAGATAGAGAAAAGTCTACTCAGAAACAAACACAAAATAAAACAAAAGAGAGGAAATGTACATGTGAAGCAGCATTATATGTTTGTAGTTGCTAAACTAATTAAAGTCTTTGGTAACAGATTGTATTAATAGAATGCTTTTCGTAATACTCCTAAGTTCAAAACTGCAATGTCTTCATAATGAATACTAATTCCAAAGGTAATGGAGACATTTTAAGAAACATTACTTTGAACTACACTACACTAAACAAAGAGCAAACACAACTCCTACTTCCCAACAGAGATACAGATTTGGTAACATGGAGAAAGAACCTCATAAAAGAATCCTGCTTTCCATCTGTCAAGACAGACCAAAGAGAAAGATGACTCAAGAAACTTATGTGAGGTAGAAGATTCTTCGTCCTGGACCAACCCCCCATGGTATTTCAGTGGAGCATCCAAATGCAGTGATGTAGTGGAGCTGGCACAACGCCTCATTCATGATCAAGTAAGAAAAGAGAAAGTCCATGCCAAGAAAGTAGCAAAGAGAATTCATTTTAGGAAGCAAGTTCAGGTAATAGTCAAGAAGAGGTTCTTTTAGGCCAACACACAGGAAAATGGGCAGCAGTTGAGATAGTGCAATTTATGATAGGCTGGGGTAAATGCTTCAGGACTAAGGCCCAAAACAAGCATGTAGGTTGAAAGCTTGTTCTTTGGAGAAGTCTGATGCCATCAAGAAATGAGATGGGACAAGACAAGACCAACTTGACACATTTATTCTTCCTTTTGGTATTTACTTTTTTAAGCTGGGCTTATATTTAGTGGCAGACAATAGTAGACCCTGAAGGACAGGCTTGTTCATTGGCAATGCTTGTTTGGCTTTGTTTCCTATATTTTGTTATATGCAAAGGTTTTTGTTTGTATTGTATTACAAAAAGTTATTCAAATGCAGAAAATAACTGGCTATTTAAAGTTTTCCTGTAGAAAATCAGTTAAAAATATGAAAAGAAAAATCACCCATTTCCCCATTCTGTTCTGCCAGCCCTTCCCCAACTAGCCCACATACACACTTCATGCTTTTGTTCCAGCCATTCCACTCGCCTTGAATATCTTTCCTGATGGACATCTAAGTCTTCTTCCCGGAAACTCATTCTATCTTTCAAGGCCCAATGCCTCCTGAAGTCATCTCTGAATGCTTGAAATAGCATTATCTGTTCCATTTTTATGACAATGGTATTTATATTTAGAAGAAGGATTTTTATGCCTGGAATTATAACTAGTAGGAATATATCTATATCCTAACTAATTAGGTAACTGGGGTGTTCTCCCCCACTCCTCCTTCACTTCCCCCAGTGCTTCTCAGAAGCAGCTGCATAAACCCACAAATTTTCTTTTTCATGGACGGTGTATTGTTGAGAATTTATATGTGTGTGTGTGTGTGTGTGTGTGTGTGTGTGTGTGTGTATAAAATATCATGTTTACAAACTAAAATGCTTTTCTCGTAGGTTATGTTTACCATCTTGGCCTTTCAGATTTTCTGGGCATTTCAAATAGGTTTTTATTAAAACACACACACACACGTTTTTGAGTTACATACCTTATTCCCCATTGAATTGTGAACCACCTGCTGGGCATAAAAAAAATAGGTAAAGTCTTTTCTGTCTCCATTCTATCCCTATAGTCAACCGAGGCCTTCACACAGGTGACTACTCATGTAAAAAGTTCTTATTTTAATATTCTTTGGAGGAAAAAAACTAAGTAGCCTGGATAGCCACTAAGGTTGTAGAGCAGGGTTGGACAAGATATCAGTTGCTGTCCACCAGTGGACTGCCAAACAATTTTGGGATGACCACCTGAATTAAGAAAAAAGTGTCATAGTGGATAAAACATTATGCCAGGGCCTAACAGCTAGGCAGCTAAACATTAAAAAAAATACATTCTTCACACACAGGCATACAGCTGCTAGAGGCAAAAATCTGCTCTTCACAGTCAAGGTGGCTATATGCACTTGAGTAAGCAAAAATAAAGAGCTAGTGGACACTACACTTGAAGAAAATTAGAAGCAGCCCTGGCCCTGAACAGGTCTGTCCAGGCCTGTGGTAGAGAAAAGTTTCCTGGAAGCTTTTATACATAGCAACACATGGCAGCCGCGTTCTTCACTCCTGTCCATACCACCTGCTTGTTTTCCACACACAAACCAAGCTCCATGTGCGGAGCAAATAGGAGCACTTAAATATTACATCTTTTGTGGGGCTCCAGAACTTTGGAGGAGCTGCTTTCCCTTGCTCTTCTGTTCAGACTCAGCTCACACCATTCCCAAGAGGTGTCCTTCCAGTGACACTTTGCTCTTTCAATTCTGTCTTGTGGTCATTTTTCTAGCAATCTCACCTCCTTCCAGACTATGTGCCCTATCTAGTAGGTAGTAGCTGCTCAAAGCATTTTTGTTGACTGAATACACAAATGGATGAATAATGATATCTGAATAAATTAATCAATTTGTTTAAGTGCATATGTTCATGGTGCCTAATATTTGGTATTGTGGTTTTAAAATGATACAAAAATTAGGCAACTGGGAAGAAAATATGTCAACATTATGATTTTTACCCTTAATTATGTTTTATTGCTTCACTCTGACAAGATAAAACATTCCAGTATTAAGGAACATCTTAATTTAATATTTAATTCTATAAGTTTTTTTTATTGTTTTTCAATAAAAAGCACTGATATGGGAATAGTTTTTTGGTTTATGATCCTTATGTTGGATATTTCTGTTACTAAGTTTAAAAGTCACATCAATTTATACTTATAAACCCCAGAACACCTGGGAATACTTGATAATCAGCACAATAGATGACACACTTGAGCTCACTAATGGATTAATTTATTACTTTTGCAGACTTAAACTGTAGTAATAGGATGAAACTTTTTTCCCTAAATGCATAATCACCTGAGATTGTTATTTGTCTCATTTAAATGCAAAGAACAATTCTTTTTCTACCTGCTTCCTAAATCCATTAAGCAGTTAATAACATAAGGACTAATGTAAGCTTCCTTTATTTAATAGAAATAAAGAAATGGAAATTAAACTGGCATAACCTTTTCCCATAATGACTTTCCCCAGAGTGGCTGGATTATTCTTAGTAGTGTGGAAAACCAAGGGAGCTCCTTTATTAAAATAATGGAAGAGACTATTATCCAATTTTGCCTATAATTAGCTGGGAATTCAGTTAAATCCAAGTCCTTTGAAGTTCTTACCCTCATCCTCTTATTACCTTCCTTTATAGTCTTGATAACTTTCTATACATATTTTCTGGATATTTGAATGGAAATAATCACTCTGTTGGGCATCCTGTTAGTGAGATAAGCTTTACAAAATGATGTGCAGATGTCAGAAGTAAGGATGAATTCAGAAAATTTGAATTTTGCATCACTTAGACATTATTAGCAAGGCAAATGAATAGCATGTACAATGTTATTCCTTAAAACTACCATCTGCAAATGATTTACTTGAGACTGTATATGACATCCTCCTCACTTGTCCTCATAGCATCCTTTCCAGGGTTAGTATTTCACAGATGAGGAAACTGAGATGCAGAGAGGTGGACTAATTTGCCCAAGATGGGAAGCATCTCGTTTCATTCTATCATGCCACTATCAACCACAGAAAACTTTCCACCTTGCTTAGCATAACATGTCAATCAGACACTAATGGTCCAGCTCCAGCCTGCTTCTCCAGCCCCACCTCCACATTTCCTCCCTACATTCAATGGCTCACCTTGCTCATGTGCAGCCTGGTGAGCATCATTCATTTATACAGACTCACTTCAAATAAAACCAGCTCTGTAGCTTTTCCCACATAACATCTCCAACAGAAACAGTCTGTCACAGAATCTTTTATATTTATGTACTCTTAAGTTTCATCATATTCTTATTATTATAGTTAATTATCTGTCCACCTTCTTCCATGTGACTAAAGACAACTTAATCAAAAGACCATGCTTAGTTTGTCCTTATATTATAGATTTCAGGACAGTCCCTGAAAAAGAGAAAGCATTTTAGTAAATAAAGAAAAGCTAAACAGCTGCATAGTTTTTTGAAGTTTTACTCTGTTACTGGAAGTTCCTTCTATCTTTGCATTTCCCCCCCATTGCTTCAGGGAAGGGAGGTCTTAGCAATAAAAAGAAATAACAGTTTGAGTTGCAAAGTCATTGGCCCAGAAAGAATCAAAATACGAAATAATAAATGTGATGGTAGACAAAGAGCCGGACTTCCCCTGCAGATTAGTATGTTAAAAAGATTTTTCTAGGCGAAGGGAAGAAGTGGAGGAAACTCAAAATGCATGGGAGATGACCTTGAGAAATAAGCATGCACACTGCTGCCACCAAACCATGCAGTTCTTGACCATGCCAACTGCTCCAATTAGAACAAGGGAAACAAGTTTCTAAACAGGGCTGCCTTGAACTTGGTCAGTGCAGCCCCCACAGGCAGCAAGACCACACAGTGCCTCATGTCCACCACTCTCTGACTTCAGCTTTACACAGAAAAATCAAATGCCTAGAGGGTCCAGAGAGATGGGTCTCATATGTGCCAGGGTGGGAAGCACCTATAGACACCAATATATTCCCTGTGTACCTGGTAGGCACAGACACTGAGAGCCCGATATAAATGAGCTTGCAGTTGGGAAGACTACAGGATTCAGCAATGACCTCTGTGGCCTGAAAGAAAATAGGATGGTAATTAGGACATTTCAGCAGATGTCAGCATGGATAGACAAGGGCACAGAGGAGTCGCCCATCCCACCACCTCCACCCACTTCTGAGTGCACCAATGACCGGGATCTGCATTAGCCACACCTCTTTCCAGAACTTTAAGGCAAACCTCAGGAAACAAGACTCAGGGACAAACTGTGGTTATACATTTCTCTAACCCAGCGAAATGGAACTTGAAAAAAAATACAGAAATTCAAATAATAAAGATAATCCTATAGCTCCAATTTTTGGAAGGCTTAATCTAAACAGCTACTTCTTTATGCACTTGGCATGTCTTGATTCATCTAAATCACACAGCAATTTTATGAAATAGATGCTATTTTTAATTCTCACATTAGAAATGAAACTGAGGCAAATAGAGGTTAAAAGTTTTCTTCAACTTGTAGCAAAAAATCCTGGGATTCAAATGCAGGTTATAAATTTAAAATGTCTGCCTTTAGAACCCACTACACAAATGGCCTTTTATGTACTGGGGTGCCAAAAAATGTATACACATTTTAAGAGCTGTTATCTATGTATTACTTTTTGAAGTTGAATTGAATTACTGTAGCAATGCATAATATGATGTTTGCTCAAAATATGACATTAATCAAATAAGTGCTAGCGTCACCATGTGGCAGGCAGGATGGCAGGAGCATGGTTGTCTTTTGAGGAGCACAAGGCCACTTGCCGGGACAATGGATAGGATGAAGAGGTGTGGTTAAGTTTCTCCCACACTCCTTACTTAACACACCTTGACTTCTACCTATGGGGGACTTTAAAAGATGTGGTGTGCCATAGAAAACCAGCTACACTAGCAGTATTTCAGGAAGAAATTGAAATGGCATGTGCGACCATGTAAGTGGACAATTTGGTCATCGTTGCTAGAGCAGTAGTTTGCCATAATCAGAAGTGTCTAGACACTGATAGTAACCACTTGGAGCATCTCTTGTAATTGCAGAAGCCAAATGTGACTTGTATTCATCTTTTGTTATCAGTACATATTGAATATTAGAATTTTAATACAGATTTTTCCTTTCTTATAATGTGTATACATTTTTTTTAGCATCCTCTCTATGGTCATGTCACTATGCATTTTGTAGACTGGGATTTGTTACTGCTATACAATGAAGAAGCTGATTAACTGATTTAATATATTACAACATTAGATATAATTACATTGAACTCAATATTGCCATGTGAGTCTTAAATTTTACTTAAATTTTTTGTTTTAAATTGGCATTTCTTGCTCCTAAAAAAAATGGGATATAAAATAAGGCAATCTGTGTGGTAACTAGAGAAAATATTTAAGCAGCTAGATGCAAAGACATTTTGAACAAATTTTGTGAAATTTCAAGTTGTTAAGTACTTATTATACAATTGTTCTTACTATGAGCATTTGATATTATTAATATTAAACCAAACGATTTCACTTGGTCCGTGTCAGATCAGTTTCAATTTTTGTTTTAAGTAATTTTCCTTTTATTCATGTGAATAAATGGATGGTAAATCCTAGATAAAGGGTTCAAAGCTCTAGAAGATTTAAATAATGACATTTCCCCCTGTTCAAATTGAGCCTTCTCTAGAGGAAATAGAATTCATTTTCTCACTACAGGGACTAAACTGTGACAACAGCTCAGGAGGTCCAGAAATGTCACTCAAAGACGTAAGAAAGAGGAATGAATTGTGCAGTGGGTGACCCCTTTGTTCTAGATGGCAATCTGGCTACAGCAAGTCAAATTCTCCTCTATACCAACTTCATCTATTACTTCCAGCACAAACATTCAAGGCTCTCTTCTTAACTGCTTCTCTAAGTGGAAACTTCTTGCAGTACTCTTCACAGACCTGGTCTCTATTTCTCTGTCTAGCTTTCTCCTGTGTTTGCGGTGCTTTGCCTGACTCTTCACTTCCCTATCATGTCTTCCACCACCATTCTGGCTCTGTCCTGGAATGTTGTACCCCAGGAGTCTTCTTTGTGATTTCTCTGCTTTCAACTTTGTCCCCAACTACAGTCTCTTCCACGCAGCAAACAGAAAGATCCTTTTATAACTTAAGTCAGATCACATTATTTTTTTGCTCAAAACTGCCTCCCATTGCTCTTTCCGTGTCACTCAGAATAGAAGCTAAAGTCATCATCGAAATAAAAATGGGCCTATGTGTTCCTCCATGGACTCTCTGACCGTACAACTGCCATTCCCCTTCTCCCTTACCCTGTTCCACCACCCTGACCTCCTGGCAGCTCTTCTTTGCCGGAGGCAGGCTACTTCCTTGGAGCCATGACTGGCTGCTCCTTCTGCCCTAATGCTCTTCCTCCAGTAAGAACACAACTCAACCCCTCACCTCCTTTCACTTCTAATGGCATTTTATCAAAGATCATATTACATAAAACAGCAATTCTGATCCCCCTCACTGTCCTTTTTCTACTCCTTAGAATTTATTACCATATGAAGATGTATTAACATCTCTTTGGAAATTCCTTCCTTCCCTCCTTGCTCCAGACTAGAATGTAAATTTTCATGAAGGAGGGGCTCTACCTATGCATTTAGTTGGTTAGGGCTGCCACAGAAAGCACCACAAACTGAGTGGCTTAAACAACATACTGTATTTCTCCATGTATAAGACACCCATGGATAAGATGACCCCCACTTTTCTAACCCAACATTAAAAAACCCTCTCAACTCGTTACTCTCATGTATGAGACGACCCCCAGTATTTGGTCTAACAATTTTAGACAAAAAGTATCATCTTATTCAAAGAAAAATATGGTAAATTTATTGTCTCACATTTCTCGAGGCTAGAAATCAGAAATCGAGTTATCAGAGGAGTTAGTTTATTCTGAGGGTTGGGAAGGAGTATCTGCCCCATCCCTCACTATGAATTTCTAGTAGTTTTCTGGCAATCTTTGGAATTCCTTAGCTTGTGGATGCATCATCCTTTCATCTTTACATCATTTTCTCTGTGTGTGCATATCTTTGTCCAAATTTCCCATTTTTATAAAAACATTGGTCATATGGGATTAGGGCCCACCATGATGACGTCCTTTTGACTTGAGTACCTTAAGTTACTTATCTCCAAAATAACGTCACAATCTGGGGGGTTCAGAACTGGAGGGTAGAATTTTAATGTATGAATTTTGGAGACATCGTTCAAACCATAACAAACTGTTTGTTGTTTTATTCATTGTATGTATGCCATTTAAAACAATAGCTGGTACCAAGTAGGTGCTCAACAAATATTTGTTGAGTGAGTAAGTGAGATTTATCACAGTGAAATCCAGGTCAAGAGTCAATTTAATCATTATTTTTTCTAGCTCTGTGTGACCTTTTTCTCAAATGAAATCACAACTCTAATAGTCACTGCTCGTTTTACTGCTATTCTTTTTATTTTTATATTTCTTTTATATCATATATAAAATCACATTTTAATTATTTATTTCAATGTTTAATTAATATTTGCTTAAGGTTTACTTTATTATATGTTTTATCAAGTCTTGTGCAGGTATTAGAATAATTAAAAAAACTGCCCCAAGTTCTATGAGTTCAAACTGTAGTCTCTAAATGCAGCATCTCTGAGTTTCTACCAATCAAACTCTTGGACTAAGAACTAGGGATACAAAATTATTGAAGTCATAACCTGTATCCTAAGAGGGTTTTCACTCTAAAATGAAGAAACACAACCCCTACCATTGAAAGACATTGAAACGTGACTGACTAATGACGTACCCATTTTTGGAAATTGACTTTCTGAGAAGCACATTCCTTTGTGGTACCTAGACAAATGTGGTATGGTGAAAAAATATATTATCATTTGATTATATGGGCTTTAACCTGATTTTGTCTTTCAATAATCATGTGTGACCTTGGGTAAGTAACTTAACCTTTCTATATCTCAATGTTGTCATCTATTTAAGAAATAAAATGCACATGATTTATGGAATAATTAAATGAAATGATACATGTAATTTTGTAGACATTGCTATTTGCCTACTTGATCTCCATTCTTCACTGTACAATTTTTTTCAAGGTGCCAACATACCCAGTAAAAACATTCCACTTTTCAGCCTTCCTTACATCATTAGATTGGCTGTATGACACAGTTCTGTTTTGTAGCATTGGAATAGACAATGTCTAGGCTGGGATTTCAACAAAGCTCTTTGTAAGGGACAGATTTAGTTTATCGTTTGATAAAGAGTCAGATATTTGCTAAGTACTCTCCTTTTTTTCAGTCGGGAGGGTGGGTGATACAACATTCTTGCAATTACAAGGCAGCCTAAGTGAAGATGGAGAACATGTGCTCAAATGCTTAATAATCTGAATCGCTACCGACAGTTTGTAGTGCTGTACTAGTCCCAGACTCCCTACACCTCTGCACTTCCCATTGCTTAAGACAAATAAACCCCTAATTTGCCAATTTCATTGTTTAATAGGGTGTTCTGGTACTTGCAGCTCAACAGAATCTTCATTGGTATAACTATAAGCACAGTGTCTCATACATAGTAGGCACATATTTGTTACGTTCTATTTGGTTGTATTTGAACCACAAATCCAAAAAATAAACTACTACTGAATTTATTTAATAATAACTTTAGATTTATGTTTTTATGAATGGATAGCTTTCTTCCCCCTAGAAACTAAATATTTACAAGCTATTAGTCCCTCTTATATGCAACTCTTACAATTATTTATTTGATCATGTTTACATTATATGTGTACACACACACACACACACACACACACACACACACACACTTGGCATGATTCTCATAATCTCCAATTCCTGCTAGTTGGTCTGCTTTTTTAAGTAGAAAACCATCTACCTTTGAATTTTTTTGCAGTCCTTCATGAATTCACACTAAACAGTCTTCCTCTTCTAATTCTACTTGACATTGAAGAATAATCATCATTCAGTAATCCCTCAAAGTGAACTCTATTTTTTCCATACAAATGCTTTTTAATAGATATTTGGAAGGCAGCGACAGCAGCATGTGCTGCTATAAATCTCTAAATTTTGGAATATTAAAATTGAATATTTTCTTAGCATTATGGGCTGTATGATCTCTTTCAGAGATACTTCAGGTCTCTTTCTTTCCTAAAATTTGTGCTAAGCTTTCCTGCTGTCTCTTTTTTCTCTTGTAACCACAATTTATTTGTTAGAAAAAGTCCCATCAATGTTCTGCTCAATACAGATTGTAGTAAATTCTGCCACATAATTAAAAAGGTGTAATTCTCTAAATTATTCTGAAGCTATAATCCCACCCCAGTAACAAGATATAAAAACTTGAGCAGGAAATTCTTCTCTCTAGGGGTAATGATGAAGCATAGAACAATTAGGGCTTTTCTACTCTGCACTTTAGAATATCTGTATTAGAATTAACTAAAAATGCACATTCTATAAGATATATACATGTATATACATATATATATGTATATACATATATATATGTATATACATATATATATATATATTTATTTATGATTCCTGGCTGGGAGTCAAACCCAGGCCATGGTGTTGAGAGTGCCAAAGCCTAGCCACTACACCACCAGGGAACTCCTATAAGGTGTATTTTTAATAAACTCGCAAGGTCATTCTGATGTACTTTAAGTTTGAGATCTACTATATTGTCAGTGTGTGCATATGTGTGTGCACATGTATATGGCAGCTTAAAGGTTAGGCTGCATTAATGTTCCTTCTCAGCACTTTTTTGGTTAGCTTTCACAGAAACATTAGAAGTAGGTAAGACAAAACATCTGCTGTATTGTGTCTTTCTACTTTCAAGCATTTTTTTTTGCTAAAATATTTACCCTTGCATGTCAGTTTTTCTCTCTTGCATATTGCAAAGGCCTGAGACAAATGTTACATTTTCTTGTTCTTTTCTTGCTTCTTCTTTTGCCTAGTTTAACCATTTCCCTCTTCTATCAAATATTTATTTGAATTTTTAACATCAATGCTCCTTTTTGCTTGCACGGCACGTTTCAATTCCTTTTGTACCTTACATGTATAAGCACATATTGACATTTTTCTTCCAGTATGACAATTTATTTTGTAGATCAGCGATTCCTCATTTTGAATCATAATATATTTGTGAGAAAGGAAGTCATTTTGCTTCATCAGGAAGACGTTTATTGAGCAGAAAAATCGCAGTGGATTGTTGTGGGTTTTTGGCAGCAAGAGCAATGAGGCAGTGCCATCAAATTAATTTAATTTGCAGATATTAAAGAAAGGAGATAGGTAATAAGCACTGATCACACATTAAGCTAAGCTCTGTATTAAGCACTACCACTGGTGGGTAAAAAATTCAAAACAAGCCTTGACACTTGAAGCTCTTTAAATTTCCAACCTACGAGTATGTTTTGGAAATTCAATAAATAGAAGAACAGAATCTATTATATAACATTGTCTCAATTAACCCCTTGTTGTTCTTTTGTGGGAAGAATTTATTTTGCAAAATGCATCTCTATTGGCTTTTCAGTTATCCTAACGAACCTATAGTTCTTTATAATAAATAGGGATTGCAGAGCCTTTCGGATTCTAGGAGATGAACTACTTGTACCATTATGTAAAAGGTGGTTGAAGTAGACAGAATTAGATCCCTAGAGATTGTCTCCCGTTTTCTAGATGAGAACATTCACCCTCAATGAGGCTAAGCAAATTGCCTAAGATCATACAAATGGTAAATAATAGTATGAATTTAATTTCAAGTTTGTAATTCCAGATATGTAGTGCATCTATCAGAGGCCTTAAATTGCTTTAGCCATGGCAAGGTCAGAACTCAAATCAAGTCTTTGGTCTTCAGAAAAAACCCTTTTCCCAGCACAAGCTTCCAACTCCCAAGGTCCTCTTTACAGTTCAGTGAGTACACCGTGTATCAGTATTGTATCAATGGTGTCCACAGAGTTCATTGTTGTGTACAATGGGATTTAATTAGGAAGAGACACTTGAGGAAATGTTTTTGAAGCAAACAAGTGAGGCACATAAAAAGAGTCACCTGCCAGAACATAGTATCTGGCTAGCTTGCTTTTATAATTTCTGCCATTGTCTATGATTTGTTTTACTTCACTGACATGTAGAAAATGCACCTGAACTCTCGGTTATTTATGGTATTGATGGTCTTAGTTAATTTAGATGTGTCTTTATACACATGAGGGCTGTCCAGAAAAAAATCAGCCACAAGTGCCTCTATTTTTCCTATTACATGGCTGGATAATTTCCAAACAGCCTTCGTGTGTGTGTGTGTGTGTGTGTGTGTGTGTTTCTCTACAGATTTCTTCAACTATGACAGAGGTTATATTGGAGGTTTCCGTGATAATTATATAATTGTATTTGCATAATAGCAAACTTTTTTTTTTTTAATTCAGTGTATTTCACCTTAAATACTTGGTTGCTAAGTACAATGGTTTATATTGGTTAATACCTGGCTATTATCTTGATAAATTGTGCTTTTATCATTCCCTAATGCCCTTCTTTATCCTGATTCATCCCATTAACATTATCTTGTACCTCATTAATACTGAGACTCCTTTTTAACTTTATGTTTTCCCTTTTCTAAATGCATTGACTAGTATCTCTTTTCTATCCCTTTATTGTCTACTTTTAATTATTATTAAAATGTACTTCTTTTAAACAGCACACAGCTGTGTTTTTTTCCTACCTAACATCTATTCTTTAATGGGAAAATTCAGTTATTTAAATTTATTTTAGTAACTAATACTTAAAGCATAATTCATTAAAATTTTTTATATTTATATTTCATTTTTTTCATTAGTACTTTGAGAAAATGTTTCAGTGTCTAATATTCTAAATGTGTGGGTTATATCTGTGAACAAAGTAGGAAAAATCTCTATGAGGCAAAAACCTCTGTATTCCTCAGAACCATCTCATTTTCCTCTTGGTCACACAGAAAGACTACATTTCCCAGTTGCCCTTGCAGTGAAGCTGAGCCATATTGCTGAGTTCTGTGCAATGTAAGAAAAGGCATATATTCCAGTCCTTGGCCTATTTTAAACAATTCTTCGACAACCCCAATGGGAGGAACTGCCAGATGGGGTCTGAGTTCCTAATCTGCTCTGTGACTATGTTTGTAGAGGCCAGTACTCTTCCCTATCCTCACCAGTAAACACTATTTGACCATGATGAGAGAAATAAACCTTTCTAACGTCAAGCAGCAGAAATGTTCATTCAGCTGTCATATCTGATAGTTTTATGTGTCACAGTGAGTAGGCAATAGCAGTCAGTTATTTAATCAAACACTAAGCTAGGTGATGGTGTGAATGCATCTGGTAGATGTGGTCACCATCCACAATCGGCTGACTGTAAGTAAAGCAAATTACCTTCAGTAAAGTGGATGGCCCTTCTCTCATTATAGGTTAAAAGTATTCCCAGGGAAGAAATGTTCCTCCTCAAGACTGTAGCATCAACTCCTGCCTGAATTTCTAGTAAATATCCAAAAGTGTCTTATTTTATCCATTTTGGTGCTTTTCCTTTTAAACAATTTTTATGAAAAACATATTAATAATCAGCTATGTAGTAAGATGTGATATGTTTTGCATCTCAACTCAGTTTTTCACCTTGCACCAACTTCTCTAAATTGTGTTGAGCATGAAACTGTCATCATGAAATTAACCAAACTCCCCAAATCTCACTTTAATATAAACTCCCTAACTCTCTTTTTAATATGAAGAGATGAGCGTCTATGGTTACACATGATGAGATGTTTTAAAGTGCCCCCTTTGAATGTCATCATGAATGCTGCAAAACCTCTTCTTCCTGACTCTGTAGAACTTCCCCGAGGAAACGCAGAGTTACAAGGTATGTAACTGAGTATGTTTGGGTATTCCTGTGTATATGAAATCTAGTCAGCCTCTGACATCCTTTGTGAAGAGTAAAATGATGAAGGGAGACTATAGGATCTACAGGGCTCTGTGATGCTGGGCAAAAAGCTTAATTCATTCATGCAAAGACATTAACCCAAATATTCTGATTCCAGGTCAGCATCCTTTCTTTTCTATAATCTTCTCATTCTGTTTCTTTTGATGATATTTGTTATTCCTCTACACTCAATTCAAAGCCTATATTTTTAACATGGAAGTATAAAAGAAATGGAAATGGAGTACACCAAACATGAAAATTGAGAATGTCATCTTGGAATGTGTTGATTCTGTTCAGGGACAATCCAGATATACAACATTTTCTGTCTTCAGCTTCCTGGGAATGTGGCAATTATAAAAGCATGGAGTGCATCAAGCACAGGGGATTGAGAGGTGTTTGCTGCACATCTTTAAACAGTCTTACACTGAGATCACATATTGCTCTGATACCAGGGAGTGTATGAAAAGTAGTTTCTAACTATGATTACCTAAGGGAGCTCCCAGGAAGCCAGGTGAAAAGGACACACTGATGATGAAAGAACAAGATGGCTTTATGAGAAAAGATTATAACCTGTTTCCTGCTACACATCCTTCCTAATAACATACTTTTTGAAAAAAAAATTCTAAACACCTCTGGACACAGAGGATCATACTGAAGACAGAAATCACAGCTCCAAACCACCAGAAGAAAACTTCAAACATGGCAAACCTGTTTTCAATGTGAGCAGCCTGACACAGATGTAATCCAAGAAAACAATGATGACTCAATAATAGGAATCCTGTGGTAGGGTCAGCGAGGAGTAATTGAATGCTCAGCATCTCCTAACCACCCTGCCTACCCTTGTAGTTTGGTATTAAACAACAAATGAGTTTCTTTCAGTGAGACTGGGCATCTGATCAGAGGAGCATGGCAGCACCTTGGGTGGTTGATGATATTTAGGAGGAGTGAAGACTTTCTAACTGAGAAAACTAAGCTCATGATGATTCTTCTGCTCTCTTAACCTTTACTTTCTTATGAAGTTCAGTGACCCCATATTGTGCTTGTGGTTTTCCTCAAAGGCCAAATGATTCTTGTTTTTATTTGCGGTTCATAGTTACTCTACCTGTGACACAGGCCGAGAGAGATGACTTGGGGGTCAGTAGTCGTCTCCATGGGAATACATACTCCTTGGGATGAAGGCCAGAGAAAGAAAAAGGCCAAAGGTGAGAAGAGGGCTCAATATTCGTCTTAGCAGTAAACAGCTTAGTAATTTAAATTCTTTCTGCTAAGGATAGGTAAGAAATCAAAGAACTCAGTTTTGGGGGACAGGAAGAGCTAAGACCAATAAAGAAGACATAATCTGAGAGCCAAGGACTCCCCTTCAGAATAGCATGGCTCTCACTCTCTGTAAGAGCAAGTGTACAAGGCTTTAATTATAATTGATGATCTGGGCACTGCGTACCCAGGGCGACAGAACGACCAATTCATACTCGCTGATCTGTGATTTTTTTTAAAGGTGCAGTATATCACATCAAGGAACAAAGTAATTGGCCTTATTATTTTTCACAACCTGGCATCACCTCCATTCTCCAGTGTGAAGTAGATTGGAAGACAGGAATATTAAATCAGTTATAATTTTGCTCTTATCAGTTCTAAACTTTAAAAACTACACTCAACTTCCAGGTGTTCATTTCTTCCAAATAATGTAGTTTAGAGGAACTGGAATGGCTAAAAGATAAATCAATGGAATATCTTCAAAAATCTTATAATATGTATGCCATGTTACATAATGTTTGAGGAACCATTAAGGTGTCACACCCAGGTATGTCAGCGTTGCTGCAGTGGTACTACTGTAGGTTGGAAGAGCTTTGAACTTGAAAACAGACTTGTCTGCTGCAGCAGGATTAGTGTTCGTTGTGGAATTACAGCTGCTGCTAATGGAGGCTGTCCAGGAGGGCAGGTAGAACATGCGTGCCAGCAAGCAAAGTGTTATTGGGCAACTGGTGGGAGGCCAGGCAAGCCCTTGGCCTCAGAGAAGTCCAAACAGGTGGGATGATGGAGTACAGCTAGAAGCAGCAATACTTAGAATCCAGGCAGGCAGGCAATGTTAGTGGCATCCATCAGTGGACAATAGTAGCCTACTCAGGTATCGGGTAGGGTCAGAATTAAGCCTCCTTATCTTTGTAGAGTCGATGTGACCAAAATAGCACCTCATGCTTAAAATGATTGAGCAGAATGCTATCAAAAAGAGAGAGTGAGGATAACTGAGAATTGATAGATAACTTGGATGCAGGGCCCAGTAAAATCTACAAATTCTTAGGCATTAGAAACATTGTTGTTTCCTTCCTGACTTGCCTCAATGTTAGCATAGAAGATTAAAAGCCAAGCATACTTTTAGACTGAAGAGCATCTCCTTTCTAATAGAATGGCATCCCTGCAGTCCAAGTAATCCAGCTGCCAGAGAGTTCTAATGACATATGTCCAGAGTAGGGTCAGTGAAAAGAGCTTTGACAAGGAAGACAGGGAAAGTGGGAAATAATCTCCTTGGATTTGGTGCTGAGCACAAGGCAGTATTTGCTTTGTGAGAAGATTATAAAGTTATTAATCCATTGTAACCTGGACTTTGATGTGACTTCTTTGTATCCATAGCTAATGAGACCTGTGGTGTTCCACACACATGCACACACACATACACACACAATGTGTGTACATACATTTTTATTTTTGTCTTATTATATCTTTAACACTTTCTCATGTCATTAAATATGGTTTTCAAATGTATAATTTTATCATGATCAAATAGTATTCCATCATTTGCCTGCAGTTATTTATAAAAAAAAATCCCCTCTTTGTACATTTTTGCAAGAGTTGGTGTAATAAATAACTGTGCGTTGTTACAGCACACAGCATATAAATCTATGACTACACTTCTGTTTCCCAGCATGGGGGTTGCTGAATCATAAATATAGATGCCTTTAATATCCCCATATATTAAAATCGCTGTATATTGACCATTTGCTTTCCACAAAGGTTATGTTGACTGGTACTCCTACTACTGAGAGCACCTACAGGACAGCGCATTTTCAATAGGGTTTAAGGGAAATAAGGTGCATGGGCTAGTTAGCAATAAAGTGGATGGATATTTATGTTGAAATGATTTCAGCTATGAGTTAGAGACCTCGGTTCAAGATTCCAGTGGAGGCATTGCTAAGGAAGTCTCCATTGCCACAAACGAACAGGCAGAAGGAAGATCAGAGCCTATGTGCCTTGGGCAAAGCTGTGTTTTTGCAGAACTTGCTTATTTTTTACATTCCCAATGGTAGTAATCCAAATCACACATTTGTGATGATTGTCCCTGATGGCACTCCCCAGCACCTGCTCCTACTAACACATTGCAAAGGGAGAAAATAGGGGCTGTCAGGCAACCTCTAGGAGGCAGGCCTTCCCGGACATTGAATGGGAAACAAAGTAATTTGGGTATTCACACGTGCAATACATCCCCTCTTAAAGAAAATCATGGCATTTGTAATCCCATTCCAGGGAGGTACAGAGTGAAGACAGCACATGGAGCTTTTGAACAGCAACGCTGACTTTAGTCCTGGTTTTCCCCGCTTCCATCTGCATGGCCTTAGGCAATTTTTTTCTGTCAGAGACAGACTTCTCTCATTCTAATAACAATTTCTTAATAGAA
Source organism: Lyroderma lyra (assembly GCA_004026885.1). NCBI lineage: Eukaryota > Metazoa > Chordata > Mammalia > Chiroptera > Megadermatidae > Lyroderma > Lyroderma lyra. The sequence continues at coordinate 114,137 of PVJL010000676.1, forward strand.
TGACATAAAGTATGCTAAAAACAAAGTAAACAAAACACCCATATTCTAAGATGTCATTCATAATTATTTCCAATTAAATAATTATCTGGACATTGATCTGACAATTAGGTTCACTTTTGATTATGTTTATCTTTACAAGCTATGCATCAGCCATCTCAAATTCATATCTCCTTCTTTCCAGTTAAGTAACCTGCTTATTTACATTGTCGAATCTTCCGGTAGCTCTGGACTGTTTAACAGTACCTATCCAGGTCAGTTAAGACCTTCTGCTTGGGTCTTATCTTTTCATGGCCTCACTGACATCCTGCTAAAGACCAATTTATGAACAGATTAACTAAGCATACAGACTAGATCTAGGTTAGAAACCTCCAAAACGCCCAGGCACCAGGCAAAAATAAAAATGTTAGATTTAGAAATAAAACAAAACAAAACAAAAGAAAACAAAAGTGTTGGGTCCTATGGATAACATAACATCATTCAAATTCTATTTGTTTTACAAACACTGTTCCAAACAGAATAACACATTAGTAGAGCGAGTAAGTCTAGGGACCCACCCATTTGCGCCTTCTACGAGAGATTTGAATACAACTGTCGATTCCTTCTTTTACGGTCTTCTTCTGACTCCTCCAGTCACATAACTGGAACCATATAATAACTTTAGGAACCCAACCTTCACATGACAGTTTGCTTAAGTGGATCTCTTGAACGCTATTTGAATGTTAGAAATTGTTTTAATTTTTGTGGCAACACATATAAGTTGGCACAAGCACATTTTGAGCCAGACTATGAGGAAGGAACCCCCCAAAATAGAATTTATTTATAAAAAATAAGGTATTTATTATTACATGTTTAAACCTCAGACACCTTCAATGTACTCTCCATTTGATGCACTACATCTACGGAGGCACTTTTTCTACTGCTCAGAACAGTTTTAGAACTCGTCGCTTTTAATGCCTTTTAGTGCTTCTGCCATTTTTTGTTTCCCCTCTTCCACATGGGCAAAACAGTTCCCTCTGAGGAAATTTTTCATTCAGGGAAACAAAAATAATTGTTGTGTGGGTGAGATTGGGTGAATAGGGAGGATGGGACATGGGGGTCATGCCATTTTGGGTCAAGAACTGCTGAACACCGCATACTGTTCATGTGAATCACCCACATGACATGGGCAAATGCGTTGAAAGAGTCTCCAAAAAACATTCATTGAAGCCAAGTGCGGCCTCTCACAGCAACGCCAGCTGGTATACGGATGCAGACGGGCTCCTAGAACACTCCCTCGTGAAGGAAGCCTGAACTATGAGGGCCCGCTTCCCAGAAGACAATTCCAGGTTTTTGGGAGCTCCACCTTTGTATCGCTTCAAATGAGAGTTTGAAATTACAAATGATCCTCATGGGCACTGTATTTTTCAAGTTTTATAACTATGTATAGATGGAAAATATTGTATTTGTAGGTAAGGAAACTACCTTGAATAAATAAAAGGGCTATCTACCTAACATGTGGTCAAGCTAGGATTTTAACTCAAAACTAACTCTGTCACATTTTCAATCATCTATATATCTTGAAATGCAGTTTGCAAATATGTTTAGATGTATTTTGTGATTTCTACTGAAATTAAATACTGAGCCACTCTTCTAGGAGAGAAAACTAATTTGTTAATTATTTCAGTTAAAGTCACTATCCTAGACCTCCATCATTTTGGAGAACACTAGTTGCATTAGATGTTACTGCAAATTACAAGAGAAATTATTTGTAGACAAAGAAGTTTAAGAAATTTGAATGTTTTACAAAGTTAAATAGTTTTTTGCTATGGGAGTATTCTGAGTTTCTAGTATTTTGATGTGGTTTATAACTTTTCAAAAAACCCAAAAAAACAAAAACAAAAAAAAAATGTGCTCTAGTTTTTGCCTAATCTACAACTTAAAAACAAGTTACAGAATAAAATTGAGAAAATATGATGTTACCATCAATACCACCTTTACTTTGAACAAAGATGACCATGAGATAATACAGAGCTCAGCTATCTGATGTGAAATGCAAGGACGTGTGTGGATCTGTGGATTAGGGGCTGGATTTTATTTGTGGCCACCTGCCCTTACTTGTCCATGCAGAGGTGAATCTCTCATTGGCTATGAATGGTGATCACTCATTACCCATCATGTTGGCACAATATTGTAGACAAATTAATAGAAATTTAACTTTTTACTAGCTTTGAGATCAGGATGATTTATTAACTTGTAAGTGGTTTATTCTGCCAGAGTTATTAAATCAGTCACTCTTAGTTGTAATCACAAAACCAAAACAAACCAACAAACAAACAAACTAAAACAACAACAACAAAAAACCCTAAGGGTTCTAGGTGTATTAATCACTAGGTTATGTCCCAGACTCCAAAATGTAACCCAAACCAATTGCTCTTATCCATCTGCCTTCTTGTCTTCCAGCAGCTATCTCTCTACTTCCCAAACCACGTGTCTACTACTTCTAATGGTTCCCTTGTCCTTTTCACATCAACCCTGGGCACTTCAACTTGGCTTTAAGACTCATCTTACCACCTCACAGCTCTGAGAATGGCTGTTATCAACAGGACAAGGAATAACAAGTGCTGGAGAGGGTGTGGAGAGAAAGGAACTCTGGTACACTGCTGGTGGGAGTGCAAACTGCTACAACCACTGTGGAAGGCAGTGTGGAGGTTCCTTAGAAAATTGGGAATGGAGCTACCAAATGACCCAGCAATCCCCTTTCTGGGGATCTACCCAAAAAACTTGAAAACCTTTGTCCGCAAAGACTTATGTACCCCACTGTTCATCGCAGCACTGGTCACAGTGGCCAAAACATGGAAACAACCAAAGTGCCCTGCGACAGATGACTGGATAAAGAAGCTGTGGTGCATATACACAATGGAATATTACTCAGCTGTAAGAAAAGATGAAATATTGCCATTTGCAACAAAATGGATGGACCTGGAGATCATCATGCTTAAGTAAACCAGACAGAAAAAACAAAGAACTGTATGACTTCACTCATATGTGGAATATAAAACTGAAAGCAAAGAAAAAAGAAATGAAGAAACAAATAACCCATGGACACAATCAATAGTTTAATGTTTATTTGGGGACGAGGGGGTCAGGGAGGGGAGAAAGGGGAGGGGGTGGGAGAGGAGGCCGGGGAAACTAAATATAAGGTGATGGAAAGAGAACTCACATTAGGTGGTGAACTGATTATACAACAAGCTGACAATGCACTGTAGAATTGTATGCCTGAAACCTATGTAATCCTTGCTAACAGATGTCACCCCAAAAAGTCTAACAATAAAAATGAATTAAAAAACAAACAAACAAGAAAGAATCATATTAATTTGACTCCATTTCATCAGTGCAGTTTTATAATCTTTCTCAAAATATCAAACGAGTCAGACTGGTCTCATCGCTACACATCTTTAAGATTTGATTATGTTCTTCCTCCATTCTGGGTTCCATTGTTTTCTCTTTGATCCTTCAAATCCCAAGTGAAACTCACTTCTGATAGAAAACTATCTCTGACTATTCCAGATGTAGTTTGACAGATAAAAAAATGGCGACTCAAAGAAGTTCAATTATTTGTTCAAGGTTAGAGTTCTGACAAATGGCAAAGGCAGAGTAAGACTCTCCAAAATCCCACTCTTCTGCATTCTTTCTATCAGGTCCATACTTCAAAGTCACTGGAGTTATAGTCAGTGAAAACTGCACGAGATATTTTAGCCAACACAGGCCATCAAGGAATTATACATAAAAGGCAAAAAAAAAAAAAAAAAAAAAAAAAAAAAAAAAACAAAAAAAAAAAAAAAAAAAAAAAAAAATTAAAAAAAAAAAAAAAAAAAAAAAAAAAAAAAAAAAAAAAAAAAAAAAAAAAAAAAAAAAACCAAAAAAAAAAACTAAGTCCAAAATCTTTTTATCAGGGAAATCATAAGCATATACTTAAAATCTAAAATACTATAGCACAAACCTTCAAACTTAAGAAAAAAAGAAGCCTTATAAAATTTACTAAAAAATCTCATTTGCTCAGAACTGTACCTCAGGACAAATTTCATCTACAGAGGAAACTGTTTTCCTTATTATGTTTTGCAGAATGTTAATGGCTTTCACTTCCCATCAAATGCTCAGCATAGAAGCCTCAGGTCTGTCATCTGAAGATATAGGAAAGAAACTGGTTTATGTTGGCATTGAATTTAATGTTATTCTTTTGCCAATTAAACTTTGCATGTGTTTTTCCCTTAGATAACTGCTCACAATATATTATTTTGCAACTTATACAAGCTTTCATGATTTGTAAAATTCACATTTCAGTCAAGGGAAAACAATCCTAGCTGTGGTTTAAAAAATAGGGTAATGACAAATTTGAACAAATGCTTATAACTCATATTAGAATATCCAAATTCTTATAATTGCAAGAGTTATAGTAATATCATGTTTACTCTAGATCTTGAATGCCACATGAGAAAAATTTGTGTACTCACCCTGAAGACAGACATAAAAAGAACATCCAGGTAGACAGGTGAAGCATAACCACCCCACCAGCTATGGGGCTTAGGACATGTGACTTAATCTCTCTGGCTGCCCTGTTTTTCAGTTTTAAAATGGACTTACAGTGGACCTGATATCTCAGAAGCTTCCTGCTGCATTCTTCTTTCACCTTATAATTAGGCAGGGCAGTAGTCAGAGGGGTCAGAAAACACCGATGAGTACAAACTCGTATCTATGACTTGTTTCTGGATTTCTGGATGGACAATGAATTTTGTACATTAATAGCAAAATTTTTTTCATAATCAAATATATTTTATGAAAGCTTCCTTATTTAATGTCATGCATGCTCTGGCGAAGGTTCAGGTTGGGCTGGCCCTTCTCCTGCTGTGCCAATCACCCAGACCAACTTTGGTTGGTCCAGGAGCAGTTCATGCTTAAGACAATGAGTCTTCTCTTTCACCAAGGAATGCAGAGTTCCCAGAAAACTGTTTGGCAACACTCCTTTATAGCAGGGCAGAGAGTTGTCTTCTATCTGGTGTGATAGATTCTAAAACACCTTTAAAAAATCCATTCAGGGAGTTCCCTGATGGTGTAGTGGCTTAAGGCTTCAGCATTGGCGCTGTCAGCGCTGCGGCCTGGGTTCGATTCCCAGTCAGGGAGCTACCCACATACCAAAAAGCAAAAAAAAAAAAAAAAAAAAATCCATTCAAAGAATTAACAAAAAGCTCAAAGAAAACATATGAAAATATTAATAGTGGTTGCCATTGCATGGTGACACTATTGAGAATATATTACATCCATAATGATATATCTAAAGTCTATGAAACAAAGAGGCGCCCATTAAATTACTTTTAATATAAAAATACAAACTATTTTTTATTTATCTGGTTTAAATTGACTCTGGGCGATATACTATTTAAACCTACTATATCTCTGCTTCAAGTAAATTAACTATTGTTTTGGTTTCAGGGCACGGTCAAATTGATTTATGAAAGCTATTTTGAAATTTTGTTTTTAAATATTTCAAAATGCCAGAATTATCACAGACATGGACAATTAGTTACCACTAACATTTAAAATCCACATTCTGTTTCTAAACAAGAATTTCCTTCATTTCTGCAATCCCTAAAATACTTTAGGATCTCTCCCATGGACTTTTCCTCCAAACAGAGCTGAAGGATGAGGGTTGGCCATGCAGCCAAGCAGTGAAGGGACACTCACTCAGCCTTCTTAGCAGTTGTTCTGGGCCAGGTGCCCCGTCAGCATGAGAAAGACTTGCTTTTGACTCCCAGGGCTTTATGACTGCACAGGAATGAAAGGTGAGGCATATTCCTCTTCGTGTTGCTTCCTAACACGAGGCTTTGTCAGTGGAAAGAGAGGTGTGCCCTTTCCTCCTCTGTCCTCACTCACAAATATCTTAACCAAAACTCACACGCATTTTAAATGAACAACGTGGAGTCACACTGAAAAACACCGAAGCCGCTTGTCTAAGAACAAAACCCCAGGCCTGGGAGTGGTTAGGTCTAGATTCTAGATGAGGTCTTGTTGCTGATTCAACTACATCCTAGAGCCAATCATGCCCTCACATTGTGACTCAGTTTCCTTTTATATTAAGTAAGAGCATAGATTAGCTGACTACTTTATATCCTTTATATCCTTTATAAGATTATGAATTCCTATGTTTAAAAAAACTTGCAATTGTAAATTAAAATTTAAATATATAAATGCAAAATATTCAATTCCTGTAAACTGTTGAACAAATCCTGCCTTCTTAACCATTTTCCCTTCAGATTTTCTGAGCATAAAGCTTACTCCATGATTCAGTGGTTCAATACAATACTCTAAAATATGTGACAATCATGCAAATATCTAGACCACACAATCTATGCTAAATATACTAAATTTTCTTCTTAAATAAATAAGCATAAATCTACTCCATATTGCATTTAGCATAAAATATATGCAGAGTAAGCGTTTTTACAACCTGGATCAACCATAATTATATTTATTTCTCATATAATAGGATCACCTTGATAACATTTAATTACCATAGTTTGCCATGTATAATGAGCTTCTGTGTATAATTCAGACCCATGTTTTTGGCCCAAACTTTAAGGGAAATAATCTTTCATTTTAATTTTTAATTCAAATTTTTAATTTATTTACATTAATATTTAGGTACTTCTTCTTTGTATTGTAAAGGAATTTTAGCATTTATTTTTTCACATTATGGTGCATGAAATTTTATGCAACAGATAATTATAAAACACAAGAATAAATACAAAGTACAAGAAATTTTATGTAAAAACATATTTTTATATAAAAAACCTCGACTATTATATTCCAGGGTATTATTTTTGCATATAAATATTGTTATTAATTTATAGAGTTATGCTCTTAACTCATAAGCATAAATAAAAGATATAAAAACATTTATATAAAATTAGTACTACCCATGTATTATATACATCCTTATTTTTCCCTTACAAGTTTGGGCAAAAATGTGTGCATTATACACGGCAAAATACGGTAGATGTTACTTGATAACAATTGCTACAGAATATATAGTCTTCCTCCTGCTTCCATACATAAATAAACAGGTATGTAACTTGATCTGATGACATGTTTTTAATATTATCTTGCCTATGCTTTAATCTCTATGATTGAAAATTTTCTTCTATAGAATAATGTAGTCTTTAGAGCAAACTGGGTATTATAGAGTGAATGTTGGTATCCCCCTAAAATTCATATGTTAAAATCTAACCCTCAATGTAATAGTATTAGGAGATAGAGCCTTTGGGAGTTCAACCTCGTACATGGGATCCATGCCCTTATAAGAGACTTCAAAGTACTCTCTTGCTCCTCTGCCATGTGAGGACACGGAGAAAAGAAGGCCATCTTTCAATCAGGAAGCAGGCTTTCTGAATCTGCTGGTGACTTGATCTTGGACTTCCCAGCCTTTAAATCAGTGAGAAATAGATTTCTGTTGTTTGTAAGCCCCCTTACAAGTCTACGGTGCTGTTGTTACAGCAGTCTGAGTGGACTAAGACAGTAAGGGATGAGAAAGTCTTCCCTTGCCTGTCCAATAAGGGGTTTCCCTTGGGGAGGATGCCAGCCTTCAGAAACCTGCCTGAGATACACATGTTCAAAGCAGGTGTATTATTTATTGTGGCTAATAATAGCAAACAATCTAAATACCCATCAATTGATAAAAAGATAAAATGTGGTATATCCATAAAAGGAAATATTATTTGGCAACCAAAGGAATTAAATGTTGATATACAAAATGATGTGGATGAACCTTGAAAATGTATACTTAATGAAATAAGCAAGACACAAAAGACCACATATTACATGACTCTGTATATATTAAATACACAGGATAGGCAAATCTATAGGGACAAAAGTAGATTAGTGGTTGTCAGGGACTGGGGTTAGGGATGAATGGGGACAATTGCTGAAGACTATGAGTTTTTGTTTTTTTGCTTTGTTTTGTTCTGAGGAGGAGTGATAAAAATGTTCTAGAATTAGATAGTGGTGATAGTTGCAGAACTCTGTGAATACACTAAAAAGCATTGAATTTTTACACTTTAGAGGAATGTATTTTATGATATATGAATTATATGTCAATAATACAAAAAACTAAACAGAAAAAGTGATTAAGCTATAATACAGTTGTAACCAAGACCTCAGTCAAGTCCTCCATTTCCTCTAAAGATACAATAGTTCTGAGATGGTACGAGGGGGCTGGACCCCTGTGCCCACCAGCTGCAGGAAGCTGGCTGACCCCTAAGCAGGTCTCCTCAGCCAAGGGCAGTTCATGCAGAGGACAAGCCTCCCATCAGCTTGAAAAATTAGTGCCTTCATTGTAAATGGAGAGAGAGATAGGGTAATGAGCCTACTATCCCCATATTATTAGTATCCCTTGCTACTCTCCCAGCTCTGTCAGCCAGCAACCAAGTCTGATGTATTCACCATACTCTTCTGGTGTCTGGTTAGTGCTTGATAAATGGGCCAAGTGAGTGAATGATGCTTCTATTGGTTTGTCCCTACTTCAGAATCTCATACCTGAAAACATACCTACCCCTGCTATAATCTGAGAATGTATCTAAGCCATAAAAACCTCAGCCATACCCACAAAGAGGTCAAGCTGTATGGATACTCAGTTTTTCATTTCAGTGCTCTTATGTCCCCAAACCTGCCAAACCTCGGGGACTGGGGAAATACCATTGGCTCTCACACTTCTGTCCACACCGGGGATTACCTTAAGGAAGGTTTTACTATTTACAGCTCTCAGAAGATCAAGATAAATTGGAATGACAATTTATTATGTAAATATAAGAAAAGTGAGCACAAAGACAAATATTTAGAGGATTTGGAATGGCAATGAGGAGGCTGACAATCTGTGCCAGATCCACAAGGCATTTAAATCGCCCAAGCAGCCAGTTGGCCCCATTGTATAATTGAGAGTACTGAGGACTGGGAGTTTAAATGGCTTGCTCCACTTCACAGGACTATTATGAAGCCTAAGGGCTTAGCACAAGAAGAGGCTTTAGAGGAAGAAGAGGCCTTAGAGGAAGAAGAGGCTTTAGAGGAAGAAGAGGCCTTAGTAGCCACCGCAACTGGGCTGGGTTCGCCAGGAAACAGGTACCAAGAAAGGTCTCTGGTCACATTCCAGTTGTTTCTGTTCTCTGTGGCCCAGCATCCTCAGCAAGTTATCCAGACCCTAGGTCATGTTAGTCAGGGGACAGCTGGAATTGACCCACACAAACCCAGACTAGGCATGGTGGAAAGATATGAAAAACCCTGGCCTACTTAGCACACCCCAGGCTGAATTCCCCATTAGATACCACTCACATAACCTCTCCCTGCTAGGGCTGAAGAGTTTGCAGTCCATCTCAACCTAGCTCACTTCCACACATAGCTCACTTCCACACATTTTCCCCTGCAACCAGCCTCCAGAACAACTGTGGAGGGCAAGTTCTGACCCCACAGAGCCTCTGAGGAACCCAGGCGGGCACAGGTCAAAACATTGATTACAGAGAACCAGAAAACATTTGCAATCGTGTGGCATATTTAGGACGCTGGTTTCATGACATCATCTCGAGTGTGCTGCTACTCAGGGAGCAGCTGACCACTGAGTCTGATCTGTCTGCTTATTCTTTTCAGCTCTTCCCTGTTCCTGAACACAGAAAGTGCCCACTTTGGTCATGCTCAATGTCCAGGAGCTGCTCTGTGCCCTGAGTCTGTTTGAAATTAGAGTCTGGACTATGTCCAAGTTCTACTGGACATATATATGTGTGTTTGGGGTGCAGAACCATGGCCCTTCATCATTCTTAAGGCAGGCACTTCTGGTTGTGTCCTGGTGGTTTTGCACAATAAGTCCATACTACCTGAGCCTCCGTGAGACAGAGATATATTTACCATTTCTGTTATCTCTCAGGGGATCCCAAAACCCTTTACGTTTGGTCCTGTAGAAAAACCAAACTCACTACCTTCGTTCTGAAATTGAAGTCTGTCTTTTACAAACCTATTTAGCAAGAGAAACTTAAAAAAATATCATCAATCTTCTCACTAAGTTTCAGAAGAGCAATTATTTGGATCAAAACAGGGAAGAAGAATGATCTAGTATACCTTAGCTATCAGCCTTTTTATGTATCTTGTCATCTTTTAGCCTCACAAAAATGATGAGTATAAATTGGTGATCTCTTCATTTTTGAATAGGAAGGTGAAATGACTCTCCTAGTCCTCTGCAGATGTAAATGGGGTGTTGCAGTTTTTACCTGGGATGTTCAAACTCCCAAATTTGCATTCTGTGCATATGCAGGGTTTCTATATAGGACTACCTAGTAACCTGGCCTGTTATGATACTAAGGGTATAGATTTCCAGGATTATCCTTCAAAACTGATCCAGCAAGTCTTGGAGGGGGCCCAAGAATCTGAGTTTGTTTGTTTGTTTGTTTGTTTGTTTAAGTTAAGTAAGTGTAACACTTCATGCAACCAAACCAAACTGCTATCTTTTATCTTCCTGGTGACAAGGATTCGGATTCATAATTCCAGAATCAGCTGTAAATCTTGAGAGCAGAAGCAAGATGACATTAGAACTGGTGTGCAGAATAAATTGGAGACATAAAAATCAGGAGCAAAGAGATACCTTTAGAGAGTGAAGTAGAGAAGAAATGAAATCTTGCACTTAAGGAAGGCTGGTAGGGCTAGACAGTGTACATGTGGTGAGGTGGTTCTGTGGGGCAGATGGATGGCATGATAGGGACAGATAGGGCAGCAGTTCCTGTCTCCTTTGTTCAGATGAGTTATTGGTCCAGGGACTGTGCTGGGGTTTGATATAAAATGAGGTCATGACACAAAGAATGGAAAATAAGTAGGACACAAATTCCTTGCTTAAGACAGAATCGGAGTCATTTAAAAATTTTTGTCAGTCCTTTAAAAGTATTTAAAAATCGCTTCTATTCTTAATAGGCAAACACCTGTTTTTGATATCATAACTGCAAAGAACTGAGGCAAAACAATACCACAAAGCTAAATTGAAGCAAGACAAGACTCCTCTTATTTTATCACCTTGACCTATTCTAAAGAGAAATTGCAGAAAAAGATGAAAAGAAAGGTCACCTTTTATTGAAGAGATGGTAATGTATTCTGATTATTGATGTCCTGAACTACTTAACCTGGAACGATCAACACTCAGAAATGGCTTATTTCTTACAATAACTAGACAACAAGTAGTGGAGGACACTTCACTGATAGTATGTCTTCTACCCTGGATATTACTGATATGATTTCAGATGCTTAAGGAACTATGATTTAGATGAAGAAACAATTTCAACTGAGTAGGAAAAAAATTCAATGACTATAGTAAAACTACACATGAACTATCTGTATATCTTGCTAGAGAAGACCTGAGGAAAATAATTTCAGGTCAGACACTGTAGGAAGGAGATGATATAAATATAAGAGATACCTAGGTTATAAAATATGCAGGGAGATTATCATGAGGCATTTACACTCTAATTTAAGGTCAAAAGCCCATTGCAACAATGAAGAGAAAAGGAAAGTAGAAGCAAATAGTTAAAGTTTATTAAGAATCAAATATATGTCATACATTGTGGTACATTTGATCTCATCTAATACAGCAATGATGAGAGACAGATATGCAGATGGGCAACTAAGCCTTAGAGTTTGTAACTTGTCCATACTGGAAAGCAATACCTGAAAAATCGAGATTCTAAGCCATTTATATCATGTTAAGTGATATCAACGCTTCAAAGACAACCCTTTTCCTTTTCTGTTGTTCAGAACTCTCCTCAATTTTAGTGGTTAGCCTTATTACTCAATGTATTACTCTCAAAGCTATCCTCTAACTAGACTAATATCCCATGTGCATTCCTGGAATTACCCCACCTTTGCTCACTAAATTTCTCCATCTTTCAAGGTCCAGTTCTGTCCATTTCTCCTTAAAACATCTTCCCAGAGCACTATTGCCTTTACCAAGTGCCCCCTCCTCTGCAATCCATGATGGCCCTTCTCACTAATGATTTCATTTGCAAATTGTAATACTTGGCCTCAGCTTTGGGAATTCACTTTCCATGCTACTTGCTATTTTCTCAATCCTGTCAGTGCTGGGTTACTAAGCATGTAAAGCTAGCAATAAGGTCTCACGTAACTTTTCCTAACTACAGAACTCAGTCCAAGACTCTGAGTAAAATGTTTTTGGTTATTAGCATAAACAATAATAATTACAATAATTACTTTAGGATTTTTCTCATTCATTTTTAATATATCCCCTCATTAAAAACTCATAAGAAACTTGGATAAATGCAATTATAGTTCAATGTAATTGTCATATGATAAATGTTATTTCCTTCATGTTACTTTTACAAGAAAAAAAGGGTGAGAGAGAATATAACAGTCGGCACAAAGTCACACCTGTTGGAAAATTTCACCTGTCTGGTGCATCACTTAGGATTGACACTCAATATATGTTTGAAGAATGAGTCCAGGAATAAGCTAGAATTCAAACCAGGCCTTCTAACTCCAAACTTTCTATCAGACTATTTATTTGACATTGAATGCTTATTTATGGTTTCCTCATAAAGTCTAATCCCAGCATAGTTTACATAGCTTTGGCTTTGAAATAAGTTCCAGTGAATACCAAACTCATTAACTTAATCACAGAGAGGAAACAATAGCCAGTCTAATTTTAATATGATAAAATTGTCCTTTAATGATGATAACAAATTAGTGGTGATTTCAAACAAGTTTGAACTTGAAAATTTGGCAGTCTGAGTGATCCCAATTAACAAATGATTTCTTAATTATGCTCTGTAAAACTTTTCATAAAAGCACCATCATGATTACTCATGATAAATAAAAATACAAGGAAATGTATCCACTTTCTTCAAAATAAATAAATGACATGGTTATAAATGGTCAACAAAAGTTTCTCTCCAGAGTAGAAATTGAATTTTAAATAAATTTGTATGGACAATCAAATTTGCTTAACATTTAGAGTTCTAAGGTGGTCTGGTGGTGGTGGTGGTTGCTTTTCCAAAGGGTGGCTGGGTCAGGACAAGGCAGGATGAGGTGAGGCAGGTTGAAGGACAGTAGGACTCGCTATAAAGGTTCCCCTTCATTAGAATCAGAAACATTCAGATAGATCTGTCCAGACCAGGAATTTATATATAACAATGGCTAGGAGATATTAATTTGAAGATTTATGTACAGAATAAAAAGAAAGACTTCCTATAAAATACAACATATACATATAAATATACTTAAAATTCAAAAGAAAGATATAAATTGAGTTGTCTATAGGTCTTATCTCAGCGTCCTGATCATTCTTGAGAAGGAACTGGGAAAGAGCCATGACGTGTGTGTCAAAAGGAAGATACCGTGGGCCATGGCATTTGAATTCTCCTTCAGATAGCTCCTTTCCTACACTATCTGATCTCTCCTTGGGAGTGAGTTTCCTTCTTCCAGGGCCCTTGTTACTCATCATTAACAACCTTCACCATTTGCTTGTTAACCTAGCTCTATCTCTTAACCTGAGCAAGCAGTTAAGTTGTTCTGCAAGGATCAGCCACATTCTAGTCAGGAGAGCACCCTATGGGTGCTGCTGTACAGAATGCAGCAAAGGCGAGGTACTAGGGGAGTCTGTTTGCACTCTGTGTTGACTTAAAAGAGATCTCTGATGGGTTGTGCATTGAACCTCCCATGCAATATCCTGGCCCTCCTCCTTAATAAGAGCAGCTCTATTTATCCCAATTTAACTCACATTCATCTGGTGTTATGAGGTATAACTCTTCATTCTTCTGGGGGATAAGTTAAAAGTTCAAATTTAACTGAATCAACCTTGGGCCAGTTTGAATCCAGTAGGTCAGGAATATAGGTAATAGAAAAAAAACTAAAAGGGTTTGTAGAAAAGAGAAAAAGAACCAGTAAGACAAGTGCTAAGAAACAGGAAACAGGAGCTCTGAGAAAGGTAAGATTTACACATATATCGAATGTACTCTTTACATTTTGGAGGTTTAAAATTTAGAAAAAAGTCTACATTATCAGACTTTTAGTCCTAGCTAAAACCCCTAGTTTTAGTGGGATTTTAGTCCAAGCTAAGCACCATTCAACTTTCAGCAAATTTTTTAATATTGCTGGGCTTTGGTTATACCAGGTGTTAAATGGTCTGCTATTGACACTTGTAACCTGGGAGAGATCCAGTTAGTGGAGAGGAGGTAGAAAGAGGTTTGGAAAGCAAGAAGTACTAAAGAGCTCTGTGACCCAGAAGGGGTTATGACCTGGACAGCCATGAGTGACTGCTGAATTAAAGGGGATGAGACAAAAGCACAATACAAGACCCCATTTTGGAGCAATCTTTTTGTCAGTATGAAAAAGGGGACAACACTGACTTTAAAAACCAAAACTCATACAATCTCTTCTATTCCATACATAGACAGTCTGCCTTACAAAGTGGGATACCGTCACGGCTTTTCTGGGAGAATAAAGACTGCATTCAAGAGATTACATTTATCTACACATGATAGTAAGAAGAATATTGAAATTTCTAGGATAGAGGGAATGGAGCTTAGATGCTCAAGCCATCAGAAGGGGGAAGAGGGTTCTAGTCACATAGGGGCAGATGGAGAGCCCAAGAGAAGGAACTGGAGGAGGGAAAATTTAGGTTAGAGATTAGGTGGTAGACACACACACACACACACACACACACACACACACACAAGAAGGAAAATGTCAACTTTTTAATTATGTTTTTTTGTTACAGTAAGCTGTTATGTAAATACCACCTCTTTCTCTCCAAACCTTTGCTATTCTTTTGGTAAATGGTGGGGAAATCAATGAAAAGAGGCCAGGCCCCACATCTGAGCCACAATGGAGAGTCACCATGCAAAGTAAGACTGCAGGAGAGATCCTCAGTTCAACTAGGTTAGGAAATAAAGCAAGAAGCACCTGGGCATTTTATTAATACTCTGGGGCAGGCACAGCGAACTTCTTTCTGGTCATAACATTTAAATATATAAAGGTATTCAAAGAACATAATTACCAAAGCCAATAATTCAGTTATGTACTTATAAGTTTTGCAAAATTCTTAAACCAGGAGAATGAGAGTAACCAAAATGTATAATCTTGAAGCAATGATAGTAAAACATACTTCTCTAGAAGAAAATCGATTTGGTGGGTTTAGACTTTTATTTCAACACTTATTAGCTATGTGATTTCCAAAAGCTCATATTAAGTTTCTGTGCCTCGCTCCTTCTCTGTAAAATAAATGAAGGCATAGACCCCACACCGGAGAATAGCAGGGATTCAAAGAGGCCAGACATTTCAAGTGCTGAGCACAGCACCACCTATGGCAGAACTCGCATGTACTCACTGTGATCTGAACATGCTCTTTGCCGAGAAGGAAGTGAGATGACATGTAAAACTGCGTTGTAACGTTTAAGGAAATATACTTTTGTCATTATTGGTTATTATAAAATAGAAACTTAGAAACTCAAAACAACAAAATAAAATTCCTAAAGTTTTCATCCCAAAACTCAGAAAATAATCTCTCTCAGGCTTTTACAGGGTAAAGTGTTTCCTCATGGGTCAGATGCAGCTCCGGGCCCATCTACCTTAGAGACATCATGGGGACACTAAAATATTTAGTACCAGGATCAGGAATTTCCCACCTCGCTTCCCAGTACTCCTTATTAGGAGTGTCCTTGAATGGGAAGCCCCATGTGGCCTCAGGTTTTAGAACGTACATTACTATTTACTAATAATAATAGTAATTAATATTATTTACAAGTTAATCCTAGACAAATCTCTACGAATGTTTCCAGTTCTACTCTTAAATATATTAATTATTCATCAGTTTATTATTCTGTATTTTAATGTAATTATAACTTATAATATTTGGGAATTAGTATGTTTGTCAAAGCAAACCCAATGATTTATACAAATAGTGGTCAATGAAAAGACCTATTTGCAAAACTCATATTGATATTAATGGGAACCACCTGGCTATGAATGAGTGGCAGTAAATGAAATGCTTTCATCTGCTATAATTCAATTGTACTATAAATTATATCAAAGGTGATCCTGATAAGCCTGTGCAGATGATAGTGAGCAATGATTTGCAATGAGGAATGTTCTGGGGAGAAATCACGCCACCCACACAGAGTACCTATTCCTTGTCCTAAGTAGCAGCCCTGCTATACCATGTGTCTGGGATTGGAGTCACTCACCAGGACAGCTACCATTTCCCACCTCCCTCTTCAGCTCAGTTCATTCATCACAAGTTGTGTGTATGCACTTTCCACATCATGTTTCAGACATACTTTTGGGTCACACTGATATGGTCCAAACAAAGGAGCCCTCTCCCCGCCTTCACTATAAATTCCTCTTCCCTAGTTCTTTAGCTCTCGGTTTCACCTTTTTCCTAGTCCAAAGTTTAAATCAACTTCTCAAAAAATTTTCCTTTAATTTTAGCTTAAACAACAGATTGCTCCTAGCCTAAATCATGGAATTTCTTCATGCTGCCTCCTGCTTTAGACAATTACCCCAAAACTTAAACTATAGGCTTTCAGTCTTTATCTCCCAGATATCCTTTGCCCCGGTTTGAGCTAATCAAAGCCCCGGTTTGAGCTAAGTACAGAGAAAAACCTGTAACTTGTGTTTGCTAATTGTATTTCCAAAATGTCTGTCTCCAGACTTGATCAGTCATCCTAAAATTTGTGATGTGTGATGATGAAACTCTACTTAGTTGGGTTTGCTAGACTTTAGCTAATTATCCTGGAGGATGCAAATCTGTGCTTATTAATTGTGTCATCTTTAGGCCATTCCTGGATTAGCAGAGCTCAAAGTTAGCAGGATGCATACTCCACCCTGCAGCGGTGGCTTTGAGGCCTGCTTTTTGGGCCAAAGTTTTTGACCTTATTAACTGGGTCTGGTTCTCCTTACCTAGGGGCCATCAGGATGCAAATGTCACCTGGCAAGGCTTCCAGCCCATCCTGGCTAAAGAAATCAACACATCTCCCAGGCAGATCTCGGATCGCGAGACCCCTTACCCCTTTTAGATCAAATATGGTGAGAACTCAGTGGATCCCCGACAGGTAGGGACAATGACCAACTGCACCCAGCAGGAAGCAGATACAGAAGATGAGACCTCCAGCCCCTCAGCTTCCCGTGAAGATTTGTGGGGATCAATTCTCTCAAGAGAAAGTGAGGAAGGCAGATAGAATAGGGGGATCTCAGGACCCCTCCCATGAGGCTCACCCTGCTGGAATAGTCACCACCACCTTGGTACCACCCTTTCACTAGTAATCCCTTCCCCAGGCTAGGCAGCCACAGGAGGTAATTGAGTTTGGAAAGGAGACATGGGCAATAAAAAGGTGGTGTCACAGCCCCCACCAATCAAAGATGTCAATCAAGAGGACTCATACCCAGACAGGAGTGACCCCTTACAACTAGGGAAAATAAAAGTACCAAAGCCTCGTTAATTGGGGCTCTTGAACCATTTTCCTGCTCCAGCCCACTCCTACCTCTTTGGAGTATACTTTCTCTCAATAAACTATCTCTTGTTTCATCTCTATACTTTAGTGTGTGTCTCGTTCAATTCTTTGCTCTAGATACCAAGAACCTGGACACCACGCCGACAAGGGCACCCCATTTTCCGGTAACAACACCATCCAAAATGGCTTTAAAGTTTAAAATTTGATTGGAAAAAATTGCCTGCGATATAGAATCTTTAAATTGTATTTGTTATTGATTTCTATGGTTCCTTCCACAAAAGTTCTCAACATGATCAGATCTAGTTAGGAGGCAAGAGAATACATTTAAATGAGATTATGCCACAAAAAACATCACATTTAACTAACAAGTATTTTCAGAGACTATACCAGATAATATACATAAGGTATCAAAATGTAGATAAAAGTTTCTGCCCTCAAGATTATCATGCTATGGAAAGAAGTGCTCATAAAGACGCAACTATAAAACTATAATGAAATGTGCTGAAAGTTATAAAAGGGGTATGAATAATATACTTTGTAATTTTACTTATTAACCTCTGTACCTTGACTAAATTAAGAAAAAACTTACGTATTTCACATCTAGGAGTTTATTCTGCCATTTGCTTTCAGTGATATGACCACCGTTCCCAGCGATTGGTGCTTGCTGATAAATTTCTTGACTTTGCAGGATTGAAAATGTGTCTCTGTTGCCATTGCATTTAAGTACAACATGTCATGATGTAAAATTTTGGCTCACATTTGATTTTTCTAACAGTTTTATAGATGTTTCTTTATTTCATTTTGGTTTTGACTGTTAAGGAGGAAAAATTCAAATTTAGTCTGGTTTCTCTTCTTTGAAATTGACTACTGTTGTACTTGGCAGAGTGAAATTCCTGATTTTTGCATTCAGATTTAAAAATATACCAAGGAATGTCTATATGTTAGTTTGTACTTGTGTATGGGTCTTTATAGCTCTGGAAGATTTTCTCCCATTACATAATTTATCTACTGATTCTAATTCATTCACCTCCTGCTTGGTCAGCTTTTGTAGTATTTTCATGTCCTTAATTTTATGTCCTAGAACTCTTACGTTGAATTACCTTCTGAGACATCTCTTTCACATCCTGAGTGTGTATTTTAAATTAATCTTTTTATGGATTTCTAGTAATATTTATTCTGCTTTTTTCCCATGTGTAATCAAGGTCTTATTTTTATTTCACCCACATTTTACAACAACTTTAAGAAATATCAATTATTTCTTCACCTATTATTAATTAGTATTAAAAGAAGTCTCTTATCTTAGTATCTTATTTACTTTCATATGAATATATATTTCAAAATAGATTTTATTCTGAACCCAAGCTTTTTTACTGTAGCTTGTTCCAATAATTTGTCCTAAAAAAAAAAATCTCATCTTTATTTTTAAAGTGTGGTGCAGGTACAAGGCATATCAACATTAACTGGGACTCTGAAAGAAATGTATAATCTTAGATCCCCAATCAGACCTGCTGAATAAATTTACATGTCAACAGATCCCCAGCTAATGCATATGCACATTAACATTTGGAAAAACCCTGGTCCTGAGGAGTTCTGTTCTTGGTTGTTAAAGTTCATCTAAATTAGCTGTGATATCAGAGTAAATGCCAGGCTATCACAATTCTTTACATTTCTGTCTCTAAGATGTGGCTGTGGAAAAACATGCTGGCCAAGCTGTGATGTGACCAAAGGCAGTCTGTGTGTGAGGCAGCCTGCAAGTTTCTTTATGTGTTTATTTAATCATCTATCATGCTTTCTCCTCTAAAGCATGGATTACAACCGACAAGGAGGTCTGACTCTGAACATCTTCGAGGATTGCTGGTGACCACTGCTCTGTGGCAGAGGGGAGAGCAGGAATGCCCTGGAATGGTCGGTACCAATTCAGGCGGGTGTTGAGATGCAGGCCAGTTAACGTTGACAGTATTATTTTGTTTTATCTCTAAAGGCTCAGTTAATTTCCAGGTCTTTGCTTTTCCTGTCAGTATGGAATAAAGGTGATGACTGTGCTTACCTAGCTACGTGCACGCCACGCTGGGGTATTCCTAATGGTTCTTCTGTGTATTGTCCTTATTCTTAAATTATTTCATAAGCATTACAATGAGATCCGATGGGAAGATGGCTCTAAGCCTGTTAGTTCACTCTGCCACCTTCCCAAAATTAGACCATTGTAAAGAAAGTAAAAACTGGTTAAAATTCCGAACACAGGCCAATAGAAACTTCTTTTAAAAAAAAGAAAATAAAAACAGTGACAGAGAGAGAGAGAGAATATATTTCATTGGGTATACAATAACTTTCTGCAAATTTGTTTATTCGATGAATATTTAATAGACTCTGGCATAGGCCCTGATGATGTCATAGTAAACAAATAAATGAAGCTTCTTCCCTCTTAGAGATTACAATCTAGTGAACATAAAGAGATACTGTGAAAATCATCATGCAGAGCTGGAAATAAATCATAAGGAACTAGAGATTGCCAGATATTTGTATGTGTCTATGCTCGGGAAAAGGATATTGCTATTTTATAAAAGTACTCAAGGAAGCCATAATTTAAAAGTGAATGTCAGCAGAGACATGAAGAAAGTGAGGAAAGGGGACCGATGCCTGACATAGGAGCATTGCAAGAAGAGGTACACCATTGCACAGTAGGACAGTAGAATATTTCCTTTTGAAAATGCATTAAAAATGAAAGATCAAAATGTTATTACATGATTATTAAAATCAGATACCAAGTCCCACCCTCCCTACTGCTGCTGTCCTAATTATGACCTTCAGTATCTCTTGCCAGACCTTTCTAGTAGCTACTTTACTGGTCTTTTTGTTTTTAGTCACATGTTAACCATTTCTATCCTCAAGCAAAAATATATTCATGCCACATCTCTACCTCAAGTTCTTTAGGAACATCCACATGGAGAGAAACAGTACTAGAGACCCACCCACCACACTCATTCACAATAGTCAATTACACATGGATTATCTGCTTAAATGTAAAAAGCAGATCTTTAAAACTTTCTGAGAGAATACAGCAGAACATATATATGACCTTAGATTTGTTGATTTTTTGTAAACAAGACATAAAATATAAGGGCAGAATCTGACAACTATATCACGCACTTAAAATTTTGTTGTGGGTAGATTCATGTTAATTATTCCTACTGCAATAAAATAAAATTTATTAAATAAACCATATATTTTGGAAACATGTGTACAAATTGTAGAATGTTATTTATCCCCTGGAGGGTGTTTAAAATCTCAGCGGAGCAGAAAGGGGGCCACATTTGACTGTTAGTGTTACTAATGCTCAAATGTGTTAAATTGGGTGGGTGGGAACACAGTATTGCTTTTTGTCATATTTTACATGTAAATATTTTATATTCTTTGAATAATAAATGATACATTTCACAATTTAAAAAAGAAAGAAAGGTGTGTTAAAGGCAACAAATCTTAGGCTAAAATCCTCGTTGTTTTACTTTGTGTAACACACTGTGAGATTCACCATTTTCACAAAATTGAAATAGAAAATTAGAAACAACATGTACAATTATTAGCACAAGATTGGCTCATGGCAAGTACCGAATAGTGAATATTCTGTAAGAAGGGTTCTGTGATGGATTCTGATGGTTTTTTTCCTCTTTTGCATGAGGTATATTTTGTTTTCAATTGGCTTATCCAGCTTCATCTCCCAGAATTGGAGCTTTTCATGACGCTCCAGGCATGTGCCATCATTCCTAATTTTCCTGCCTTCAATACCAAGTCCATTTATCTGCTGTAATTTCTTAAGTCTCAAGCCAAATTACATCTATACTGGGAACGAGATATTATTGTAGTACTGAATCCCATGGAGTAATTCAGTGCTTAATGTCTGTTTCACTATAGTATTGTCAACTATATAAGGGTAGGGACTATCTCATTTTTTTCTTCATTGTATCACAAGACCAGAACTATGTAAAAAAAAAAAAAGCAATCAATAAATATCTATCGAGTGAATAAAGGCATAATTTTGAGATAACCTTAGTTTTTGAAACTACATTGAATTTAAAAATATCAAGCAAGATAATTTTGTTAGTTACAAATAAGTAAAATTTTGTTGCAGTAAAGTTAATGTAGAAATATTTCTTAAAAAGAGGACTATAGTTTAATTGTAAAGATTGCCTTATTCTAAGGCTATCTAAAAGAGAAAACCACATACATAATCATCTATGAAGAATGCACACATCTATATCATCCTAAGAGCACCATATAATTGAAACAAACAACAAACAGCAAATACATAAATATTTATATAATGTCATGTTGGCCACCAAGAACAATAAGAAATTCATAATGGCAAAATGAAATGTCAACTTATTTACTGGATTTAAATAAATCTAGATATTTATTTCCTGGGACATTTAGAAAAATGATACTAATGTATGTAGTTTTATATCATTCAGATTTAAGTTACTGATACCCAGTATAAATAGAAAGTATGTTTCACAAACTAGAAATTACTAAAATCAAAATAGAAACTCTAATTTATTCAAAATAACTACTTACTAAAGTGGCCTTTTTTTTTTTTTTACTACATATTCATGAATAACCATGCTCAAAGAGAAATTACTCAAGGTACATAAAAAATAAATTAAATATCAGTGTACAAGCCATGAATTAGCCCATTAATGTTCTTCCTTCACAGCACAAAAAGGGAAACACCAGCTACATCTCTATATTATTAGAAAGAGAGTCTCTATTTGCTCTGCCCTGGTGATTTCCTGAGACCTTACCAACCCAACTTGTGGGTTCCTGAGCAATAGCTCCTCCATTGTAGTCACAATCAGTCCTCACAACCAATCTCTTCCTCTGATGTGCAAATAGCAACCAAGTCTCCACTACAATAGGAAGAAACATACAACCAATGAAAGCAACACATTCAGGGCATTCTGCTCAAGGGATCAGAAGGACTGTGCCACTGGGCTCAACAGGACACTTATCATACATAAGGCCACTCGACTAAAACCAGGAGAGATAGCAGCTTTTCCTAATACATAGAAACAAACACAAGAAAGCAGCAAAAATGGGGAGACAAAGAAACATCTTCCAAATAAAAGAACAGAACAAAGCTCCAAAATCAGAACTAAACAAAATGGAGACAAGCAAGCTACCAGATGGAGCGTTCAAAACACTGGTTATAAGGATGTGCAATGATCTCAGTGAGAACTTCAACAAAGAAATGGCAAATATTAGAATAAAGATAGAAAATATAAAAAAGCACCAGTCAGAAATGCAGAATGTAACAACTAAAATGAAGGCTGTATTAGAGGCAGCCAAAAGTAGATTAGATGAAGCAGAGGATTGAATCAGCAATTTAGAAGATAAGATAGCCAAAAGCACCAAATCAGAACAGCAAAAAGAAAAAATAATCTAAAGAAGGGGAGCAACAAAATGGCAGCATGAGAGGGACCTGTGAAAAACTTCTATGGAGATTACAACTAATAAAACATTTATGATTTAACTAAAGACTCTTTATGCAAGGTACAATCACAGCTCGGAAACCTGCTCGTCACATCATGGAGGTGCTGATCATTCCACAAAATGCAATGGCCTGACTTCACTCTGGTTCAGAGAAGGGGAGCAAGGGGCAGTGAGCAGCCACAGCACAACTGATCCCCTGGAGGGAAGAGTGAGGGGGTTGTGCATGCATTTAGTGGCCCACAACCAGTATGGTCTGAAAGACCAACATACAGGACAGCTGACCCCAAGGTTCAGAGCAGAAACCAATAATAGAAAGGCATAATTATGCCCAAACTACCTGCACAACCTCTGCAGCCACAGGTAAAAACAAAGTCATAAATACCCCTCCTTCACAGACCTCTGCCCACCCAGTATCAGCAACAAATACAAAGAAACTGTAGCAGCAAGTGTCCAGTGAGACTACCAGAATGAGAAACCAAGAAAGGGAGCTCAATATAAATCAAAACAACAGACAAAAAAAGTAAAAAGGATGAGGAGTGATAACCCATCAAAAACAGAGCTCAAAGTAATGATTATAAAAATGCTTAGAGAACTTAATGATAACTTCAATAGAGAGATAGCAAGCATCAAGGCAGACATGCAAGCTATTATAAAGGACCAGAGACAACGATTACATTAATTGAAATAAAGAATGGAATAAAAGTCACCAAACTGGGTGAAGTAGAAGTGCAAAGCAGTGATTTGCAAGAAAAGACAACAGAAAACACCCAATCAGAACAACAAATAGAAATAAGAATCCAAAAATATGAGAATGGTTTGAAATTCCTCTGGGACAATATTAAGCATAAAAGCATTCGCATCACAGGCCCACTGAAGGGACAGAGGAAAAGCAAAGGGTCAAGAAATTATTTGAAGAACTAATGACTGAAAATTTTACTAACGTAGTGAAGGAAATAGACATACAAGTTCAGGAAGCACAGAAAGTCCCAAACAAGATGATCCCAAACAGAAACACATGGAGACACATCATAATTAAAATGGCAAAAGTTAAAGTAAGAGAGAAAACTTTAAAAGCGGTAAGAGAAATGAAAGTAGTAATTTATAAGGGGACACGCATTCGACTCTCAGCTGATTTCTCGCCAGAAACCTTACAGGCCAGAAGGGATTGGCAGAAAATATTCAATGTGATGAAAACCAAGGATCTACAACCAAGAATAATGTACCCAGCAAGGCTAGCATTCAAAATTGAAGGACAGATAAAGAGCTTCTCAGAGAAGAAAAAACTAAAGGAGTTCATCACCACCAAACCAGTACTACAAGGAATGTCAGAGGGACTTCTTTAAGATCAGAAGAGGGATGGGAGAGTGGGTAAAATAAGGGAAAGGGATGGAGAAGTTTAGTTTGATTGTTACAAGGCAATAATCACGGAGATATAGAGTATAACATGGGAATATAGTCAATAAGGTTGCAGTAACTGTATGTGGTGTTATGTGGGTACTGGATTTGTTGGGGTGATGGGAGGAGAGCTGGAGGGATGTGTAAAAGCAGGGAAAAAATCAAGAAGCACAAATTCATGGTCACAGAAAAGTCACAGGGATATAAAATGTAGCATAGGGCATATAGTCAATGACATTGTAATGACTATGTATGATGATAGAGGGGGACCAGATGTATCAGAATGAGGATTTAGTAAGTTATATAAATGACTCATTGCTGTGCTGTACAACTGAAACCATTACAATATAGTAGGTAAAATGTAATTTTAAATAAAATAAACAGCAGTCATAAGAAAAAAGAATCTAAAAAAATGAGTATAGTAAAGGCTCTTCTGGGACAAGATCAAGCATACCCACATTTGTATCATAGGTTTACCAGACAGGAAGAAAGAGAGCAAGGAATTGAACATCTATTTGAAAAAAATAATGACTGAAAACCTACCTAACCTGGTGAAGGAAATAGACATAGAAGACCAGGAAACTGAGGGAGTCCAAACAAGATAAACCCAAAGAGGCCCACAAGAAGACACATCATAATTAAAATGTCAAAGATTAAAGACAAAGAGAGAACCTTAAAAGCAGCAAGAGAAGGGCAGTTGGTTACTTACAAGAGTGTTCCCATAGACTGTCAACTGATTTCTCAACAGAAACTTTGCAGGCCAAAAGGGACTGGCGCCAATATTCACAGTAATGAAAAGCAAGGACCTACAACCAAGATTACTCTATCCAGCAAAGCTATCTTTCAGAATCAAATGGCAAATGAGCTTTCCCAATAAGAAAAAATTAAAGAAATTCATCACCATTAAATCTGTATTCTAAGAAATGTGAGAAGGATTTCTTTAATAAGAAAAAGAGAAAAAAGATCATATATATGAATAAAAAATGGCAATAACTTCAAATCTATCAACAATTACCTTTAAATGTAAATGAATTAAATGCTCCAATCAATAGACATAGGGTGGTTAAATGCATAAGAAAGCAAGACCTTTACATACACTGCCTCTGCATATGATCTGAAGTGAAGAGAGTCACTTCAGATCAAAAGACACACATTGACTGAGAGCAAGTGGATAGAAAATATGTATTTCATGAAAATGGAAATGAAAAAAAATGAACCTGGGATAGGAATAACTATACCAGATAAAACAGACTTTAAAACAAAGGCTATCATAAGAGACAAAGAAGGACCCAGTAGTTCCACTTTTGGGTATTTATCTGAAGAAACTCAAAACACTACTTTGAAAGGACATGTGCAACCATATTATCATTTTAGCATATTTACAATAGCCAAAATATGGAGGTACCTGGGCAACCATCAATGGATGAATGGATAAAGAAGTGATACATATGTCCAATGGAACATTACTCAGCCATATGAAAGGATGAAATTTTGCCATCAGCAACAACAGGCATGGATCTAGAGGGCACTGTGCTGAATGGAGTAATTTAGACAAAGACAAATGCCACATGATTTCACTTGCATGTGGAATCTAAAGGACAAAATAAATGAACCAACAAAACAGAAACACATAGATATAGAGGACATTTTGATGGTTATCAGCTGGATGGGTGTTTGGCAGTGAGTGAAAAAGGGGAAGGGATTAAAAAGTACAAATTGGAAGTTACAAAATAGTCACGTGGATGTAAAGTATATCTTAAGAAATGTAATGGTAGTCAGTAATATTATAATAACTATGTATGGTGTCAGACGGGTATTAGATTTATTGGGATAATCACTTTGTCAATTATATAAATGTCTAATCACTATGCAGTGCACGTGAAACTAATACAATATTGTGTCAGAGTAAATGACAAAAATTATTTTAAAAATGTGTGCTAAATAAAAATAAATAAATACAAGATTCTGCTGCAGTTGGGTTTGTGGTGGCACTTGAGATTCTGTGTCTCTAACAAGCTCCTGGATGTTGCTGGCTTTGGACCATACTCTAAGTTCCAAGGATGGAGGACAAAATGGACTTTAAAACAAAGACTGTAACAACCTTTGGTTGCAGTTCCCCAGATTTGTGTTCAAATCCTAGCTCTGCTTCATATAATTATGTCACCTGACCGCCTGGCAGCCTCTGAGTCTTGGTTAGACAGAAATGGATAATATTACTTTGCTCATCCTATCATTGTGGGATGTTAAAATGATAGTAACTCTCCAGGTACAAAGTCAGTATCCAATTACAGTCAGCTCCTTTACTGAGTGCTTGAAACCTCCTTTGTTGAAATTGATGTTATTGAAAATGCAATTATTATATCTTGAGTGTAATGAAAATAAATAGGTCAAGATGCCACCTAAATAAGTGAAAAAATTAGTTGTCACTTCATTTTTATAACATTTCTCTATTTATGTGCTCTGAAAGACATCTTGTTTATAAGCTGAACATGACTAGAGGGAAAGAAATTGTTGGAAAGGTAGTGCAAACATTTGGGAAAACACAGGACTAACGCATTTTGAGTTGGTGACTTACTCCCATGAAATTTTTGTCCTACAGACAATTAGGGCTGTGGCAGCAAACAGCTTTCTGGAGAGCTGTAATTCCATTAAATTAAAGCAGGAAAGGGTTGAAGCAAAATGGGAGCTCGAGTCTTTGAAGTGAATGTAGAAATTGAATAGAAATGCTTCAAAAATAAAATGATTAGCATGTATGCCAAATAGGAACTGAAACTGTGATAAGCAAATAGTGCCTTAGAGGTTATCTCCCTGATGCATTAAGCCTCTCTACCACACACTCTGTTAGAAACATTATGATCAACTAAAAAGGGACATAAAACATGTCCAGTTTTGTGCTCTGTTTCCAGATCCCCTATCAGATTGCTATTTATATCTTTTGTCTCTAGATTTTTGTTTGCTTTTCCTTAATTATTCTTTCTCCTCCTGTTTGAACCACACTGGGTTTATGAACCAATGGCATGTGACAGCTCCAAAAGCCATCCCAGAAATGTGAAGTGACATCTATAATTAATGTCTTTTCTAGAACTAAGCACTCTGAAAAGTCTTAACTAATTATCAAGTTTGGATGTAAGCGGGGCCTCCTTTAGTTATGTATCTTCTAGCAATTATGGGGCCCCAAGAAGCCTCGCTCTGTGTGCACAACCTTGTCCATCCTCTGCTAAAATGTGATATGAGAATGAGCTCAGGACTTTTTGTCTCCAGTATGAATTTCTATAAAAACAGAAAAAGTTACATAAGAACTTTTTTTATGTAACTCATTCATGCACATAAAAGAAATAAAAACAAATAATGCTCTCTTATCCAAATATTCAGACAACTTGACATAATTTTATGCCTCGACTGTCATCACCATAGTTGGAAATAGTAATAAGTCATGTTTATCAAAGGAAGTGACATTGAGCCCTCAAGAAGTTCTCTCTATAACCTCTCTGGGTCTCATGACTGCTTAAAGGCCACATTTGGTGTTTTCTGTTATGCACCTGCTTTCTAAAGGACATAATAAGATCCACCCAGTCTCTCTGTAAAACAAAAGACTTCTCTAGCAATGGAACAGAATAAAATTTAAATTTTTTAAATCAATTTTTAAGAAACCAACAAAGAAGTCATTAATGATTGTATAATAACATGATGGCTCTTCCTAGAGCCATCTCTTCCCCCTCACTATCACTGGATATTCTACGCTATATTTGATAATAAAAATTATTAGCAATAGTAGAAACATATTAAAACGTTGTGATCCAAACTCAGAAATCCTTGCAGCAGGCCTGTGTTTACTTGCATTTAGTTCATTGAATTCAGAGTCTTTATTCTGAAAGGGAGTTTACGATTACACAGCCACCTCTGTAATCTTAAAAAGGAAGACCCTGAGGCTCAAGGAGTTTAGCTGATTTGTTCAAATCAGGGGCTCATCAGACTCACCTCCGTGGAGGACATGCTGGCTTGAGACAACATCGACATTTTTATACTGAAACATAATAGCTTCTTAACTAGTGTGTCTACTTCTATTCTCCAGATACCATCACATACCTTCCAACAGATTTCACTCCAGGGTCTGAAAGGACTTGTAAAATCCAGCAATGAAAAATCTCCTACTTAAGCCAATTCGTTTCTCACTCATTTTCCTCCAAACATATTTCCCTTCAGTCCCCTACAAGAACAGGCTCATTTCATTCCCACAACAAGTTCAGGTAGTGACTGCTTTTACTGCCTCCCGCCCCTCTTGACTGGTTCTCCATGATACTGGTGTTCCTGGTGGTCTCAACTCAGACTACATTTCATTGCACATGGAGTCTTCATTGGAACTCCTTTGGTTACCCTCTTCAACATTCGCTGGTTATTTTATCCATAGTGATAATGAATCCCAGTTCCATTTCAGACATCACCAGTTTGTAGTTTTCCCACTACTTGGAGGACCTCATTGAATTCTCCTAAGACATGGCCCCAGCTGGCTAGTTCCCCTCCTCTGAGCTCAGACAGAACCCTGACTCAGCAGTGCACCCTCTCCCCCAGAAGCCTGAATTTCAGCACATGTGTCCCTTCCTCTAATAAATACTAAAAATGCCAGTCTTTCCCTTTGGTTTCTCAATCGCATAGCAAAATATACATACGGTAGCTGCTTCCTGAACTTTCTGCCTCTGTGATAATTTGATTGTTTTTCATTACATAATTATATGTACTATGTACTTTACATCTAGTTAACATTTCTTTACATTAAATTATGTTTTAAAAACTGGTGAGATCTTTGTCTCCTAATTGGGTTTGATTTACACAATTGGTACAAGAAGAAGATTGAATTCAAGACAGATTAAAGATCTCAACATAAAAGACAATAATATGAAGTCTTTTGAAGTAATATCAGATTATGTTTTCAGAAATTCATGGTATGGATGGATTTCTTATACAAGACCCAGAAAGCACAAACTAAAAAAAAACCCTAAAAAAGGCAAAATTTACATTAAAATCTATAATTAACTTCTATTCATCAAAAAGTATCATAAACCAAGTGGAAGTATAAAGCATAGATTGAGAACCTCTTCCTAACACACACACACATACATCACATGTACACAACAAATATTTTATATACATAAAGAAACATTATTAATCAACAACGAAAAGACTGATAATCAAACATAAAATCAGGCAAAAGACTTGAAGAACCATTCAAAAGAGAAGAAAGGAGAATCCAAATGGCCAACACACATAAGAAAATACAGTGTGGGAAGTATAAATTCAGTCCAAAGCAAGATACACTTACATATATAAATGTGGCAAAATCGAAAAGTCCAGATACTAGTTACCTGTTGATAAGGACACAACACAATCAAAATGTCAACTGCTGTGACCTTTTTGGTAAAAGCTGTGGTGTTCCCTAGCACCTGTGGACACGCACATCCCACTGGAAGATAGCTAATCCACCTCTAGTTATTACTTTGGAGCAGTGGCATGTGTGTGGCAGGACAAGTTTCTGGCTCTTGCTTTATGACATTCAATAGCAGAAAATGACTTTCTCTTTCTAGTGCCTATGGAGTCCTCTCCTTCAAGTGCTGTGTAAATTGTTGAAAATAAAGCCTGAAAACTCTCTGTAAACATACAGGAAATCAATGAAAGATTCATTAAAGCAGGGTATCCAAGGTAATCATAATTTACTTTTCTGAAGTAGTTTGAGTAAGAGGAAACTTTTCAATAATCTTTGTTGTGCTTAAGATAATAATGCCATTAATTAGTTTCTTTGAGAGACTCCCTGGGTATTTATAAATGAGTTTTTTTTTTTCATATTCCTGGGAAAGAAATTATTATGCATTTGAATTACAATCAATGTAGGCAACTCTATGGAAAGGGACTGTCTTCTCCACTTGACGTGCTTCAGTGATTTCATGTTCTTAATCTCTATATATCTGCTGCAAAGAGTGAGACACAAAGGAGGGAAGAAACATCTCAATTATGTTCTTGGCTGGATGGATCACAGGGGATGTGGGCATTAAAACAGAAGTAAAAACAAATATCAGACCCAGCAAACTATGTATCACAATTTGAAAATTAAGTATAAAGTAAATGGTTAACCTTGAGAATGCCAAACATTTTCATTCATAAAGTTGCTTAAATGTAAGAAGTATTACTCAAAGGAAGTTCTTTCATGATTTAGTTTTAAAAACTCTTTAGAGGGCCTAATGTATGAAATACATAACAATATGCATTTGTATATTTTATTTTTTATTTATTTAGCTTGCCTTTATTCTATAAAAATTTGAGAAGCCTAGTAACAAAATTGTATGCTATAACACTAAAATAAATATGACATTAGCTTATTCATTCTAAAATTAAAGAAAAAGAACTGCATTCTAATATTTGTGAAGGCATACTTGAGGTAATTATCAATACAATGATTTTAGCAATAATAATAAAATGTTAACATTTATTTGTTGTTCTCTCAGACACTGGGGCTAAATGCAACACAGATATTATCTTAGATCAGTGGTTCTCAACCTTCCTAATGTCATGACCCTTTAATACAGTTCCTCATGGTGTGGTGACCCCCATAAAATTATTTTTGTTGCTACTTCGTAATTGTAATTTTGCTACTGTTATGAATCGTAATGTAAATATCTGATATGTGTTTTCCGATGGTCTTAGGCAACCCCTGTGAAAAGGTCACAAAGGAGGGAAGAAACATCTCAATCATGTTCTTGGCTGGATGACCCACAGGTTGAGAACCGCTGTCTTAACTAATCCCCACAGCCGCCGTACAGAGTAAGGTGAAATATTTTAATTTTTATAGCTGGAGAAACTGAGGTCAAGAAAAGCTAAGCTACTTGTTTAACTTTACAGTGATCACAGGGGAGCAAGAATTCAAACCCAGGCCTGTTATTCTTCGACAAACTGTGTTTGCTCTGTATATACCTTCAGCCTCTTAAATTATTTGTGTCTAGTGTCTGCCAAGATAGCATTAGATGCTGGGGGTTGAATCTAAAATTTCCTCACAGTGCTCTAGAATCATCAAGAATACAAAACAGCATGGGGAAATTGTGAAAGAAAAGGATAATTGCTAAACTTACACATGTGCAACATGCAATGGGGCACAGTAAAGAAAAGAATGAGCTGTTCTGGGGAGGAGGCGGGCCAGGGAACGTTCACAGAGGGGGAGAGATTTGAACTTGATCTGCAAGGATGAATAGGAGTTTGCAAAGATGAGGAGGGGGAAGTAGATGAAAAAGAAAAAGAAAAATGCTGATACATTAAAGAGTTGCAGATACAAGAGTAAAGGACTTATTTGAGGAGCAATTCTTTTTAGTCTATATGCCTTCACATTTAAAGGAGAAGATGCTACTGTACAGTGTCAGGTGGGCACTAGACTTTTTGTGGGATCACTGCATAATTTACGAAAATGCCTAACTTCTGCACTGTGCACTTGAAACAAATATAAAAATGTTGAATGTCAACTATAATTTAAAAAATAGTCATGGGACATACAGTACAGCATCAGAAATATAGTCAACAATACTGTAGTAACTATGTGCAGTGTCAGACAGGTAATAGATTTAATGGAGCTATTGTTTTGTGAGGTATAACAATGTCTAATCACTAGTTCATTTTGTACACCTGAAACTAATAAAAAGAAAAATTTTAATAAATACAGGGAAGGCTGTTGAAAGAAGGGACACTGAGCTCAAAGTGAAGAATATATGACTTGAAAAAAATGCCTCATTAATACCTGCTAGTAAAAGCTATAGTCTAAGTAGGGTGTGGGCTCATTAGCTACCCACCACAACATTTACAAGGACTCCAAGACTCTCCATACTCCAAGTGTGGCTTGCTGCAGCAGCATCACCTGGAACCTTTGAAATTCAGAACCCTGGGCCTCAGACCATGGTTGTGAAGACTGGACACAATTACAACATAAAGAGCCTGGTAGATAGTTCTGTTTGTGGATGGTCCCACTGTTCTGCATTAACTCTCATGTTTCACATAGCCAGGATTTAAAAATGCATGCTTTCATTTTGATATCTATATATTTGAGCAAACACCATAAATTGACAAGGATATGCCATATTTTGAGCAGTCTCCATGATGTCTAGTTGTTTTAGTTTTAGTCCATTAAATTTGGGTTTACTGATTTGATCACCTTGAACAGCACACTTTTTTTCCTTGCAGTTGAACTATGTAGAGCAGGGGTTCCCAACCCCCAGGCCACAGACCAGTCTGTGAACTGTTAAAAACTGGGCCACACAGCAGGAGGTGAGTGGTGGGCAAGGAAGCAAAGTTTCATCTGTATTTACAGTCGTTCCCCATCGCTCACTTTAATGCCCACCTCTTACCAGATCAGTAGTGGCATTAGATTAGTTGTGTAATTGTTTCATTATATATCACAATGTGATAGCAATAGAAATACAGTGCACACTCAATGTAATGGTTTGAATCATCCCTAATCCATCTTCCTACCCTACCCCACCCCTGTCCATGGAAAAATTCTCTTCCCAAAATCTGGTCCCTGGTGCCAAGAACGTTTGGGGCCAATGATGTAGAGTAGTGTCAGACTGAGTTACACAATTTGAGATATGTTCAAATCCTTCTTCACATTCATATTCTGCTGCTACGTACCCCTGGCGGAGATGCTACTCATTTGTGAAAACACATCAAGACTTCCCCTCTCTCAGTCTTGAGTGACCTATATTTTCTCCCTTTTCTAATGCCTAATTAAACATTTTTTAAATATATCTGATATCAATGAGGTGTTAGAGTATAAGCAATTTGATTTTTAAAACTCAGAGCAAGTACAAGTAGATTTCACTATTCTTCAATCTAGATCATTTTATTTTAACATGCAGTTTGATAGCAAATTCTTTATCTAATGGTGAAATTTTCCTAGTTTTGGTTAAGAGAGGCTTTCCTAATATTTTTAAAATGAAAACTGGTCAGTGCAGCTTATGTATGAGAGATTTCAATAATTTAAAGGAACCTGAAGAAAGCAAAGCATGAGGTAGTAATGAATCATGTTGAGTGTTAAATTGAATGTCTTTTGGAACTGATCATCTGAACTTACTATCCCATCAGGTGAATGTTACGTGGAAAAAACACACACCCTAGGAATATGTGTTTGTATCCATCTTCCAGAATATTGCTCTCCCTAGAAATTCTGTGCACTCTTCAAACAATGTCTTAAAAGATAAGCTATGTTTGCTCTAGGTAAATGGGGTTTTTCACTGTCAATGTATCTGTCACATTTGACTCTGTGCTGCCACTCAGTAGCCTGGCAAAAGGCAGCTAAAGATTACAATTTTCCATCTGCACAAAGTCTAAAATTACAAACTCTGTGGATCCTGGTGACACAGTGACTAACCCTCACTTCCATAATGCCATGGAGCTTGACACCTGCGATTCATCGTTGGAAGGCTTGGTAATCTGCTAACAGCCTTTGCTTCATCCAGAATGTGTCAGGTCATTTTGTGAAGACAGAAAGCAAAAACAAAGATTGTTTTCTAACACTATCTTGCCAGTGTGTAAGGAAGCTGATAGAATCAACCCTTCAACTATAGGTTTTCATATATATTTTAGTCCTATTCAATCATGAGCCACATAATGACGTTTCAGTCAAATACAAACCACACATTTGATCGGTGGTTCCAAAAGATTACAATGGAGCTAAAAATTTGTCTTGCCCAGTGACCTTGTGGCTGACATCATGTCATAGCACAATGCATTACTCAAGTGTTTGTGGTGATGCTGGAGTAAACAAACCTACTGTGCTGTTGTTGTATAAAAGTATAGCAATAAAACTGTACAGTACATAATACTTGATAATGATGAATGATTCTGTTACTAGTTCATATATTCACTATACTATAGCTTTTATTGTTATTTTAGAATGTGCTTTTTCTACTTATTTGAAAAGAGTTTGCTGTAAAACAGTATGAAGTGTTATGCTAGCAACAGCCTCATACATCTCACGCTTACCACATCTCTTGATTACATTATTTTCTCTTATGTTTGATTTAATCTCCTGTTGTTTTATACAGCAACATCTTTACAGGCTTGCAGCCTGCTAGCAAAAAGCTATAGCAGACAGACTAGATGTGTAGTAGGCTACACTATCTATGTTTGTGTTAGTAAACTCTATGATGTTTGCACAATAACAAAATTGTTAATGGCATATATCTCAGAATGTCTATTGTTAAGCAGTATCTGACTAAAGTCTAATCCCCAATGCACACTGATTATAACAACAGAGATAAATTTCTTGAAATTTCTGTAATTAAACAGTGTAGGTGGATTGACCCATTTAAATGTTTTAAATATATACATTCAGGCAGTTGTCAACTATTTGAAGAACAACTTATCTAGCAAAGTACAGAAGTGTCTATATAATAGGAATTTTGAAGTATACACCCAATATTTTAGGACTTAGTGTCCTAAAATTTTTTTTCTGCCTTTACTTAATTTTATTCCACTGTTTATTCCTGGGAACAAAATGTCCATTTACCTTAATATCTTTGCAGTTGGTCTTTCAGAAAGACTCAGTCAAGTATTTCTACCACTCAGCTTCCCCAAATCTCTTCCATTTGTTAAGCACAGTCACTAGATTCCTCAGCTAACAACTTTTCCAGTTGGACTATACCCACATATACCACATCTAAGGATGTAAACTTTGTGTACAGGTCACTCATAGGTCAAATACAAACTCAAACTATATCACTACTAGTCACATTTAAAAACTTGTTTGGATGGTATTTCATACCTCTTGGTCACCTTATATTTTTCTCTTAATTTTCATACATGGTACCTCGCTAATCTCCTATAATTTCAAAGTATTTTGATATAGAAAACAGACTAGTAGTAATATTTATGCCACTATCATTTTTGTCATCATTAACAAGAGTGCTAACATTAATCAAGCACTTACTAAATGCAAGGCAATGGCCTAAACATGCAACACGGACTCTCCTCTTCCCAACAAAATAGGCCGCAGTGACTTATCCAAGATTGGAATTCATTAATTGTTAAATGAGTTAAGGATATTATTGAAATGCTTAAAAATTAAACCAAGTCAATTTACTGATCAAGTATGCTAGTTTTTCCTGCCTATTTATAAAAACAATTAAGTTGATAATCATCTGGGGCTCACTCATTTGTTGAAAACCACAAGGGAAACTTAGGAAAATTCTAATCAAATGTAGGATTTCTTTCCTCATGGGAAAGTAAAGACATAGAAACCCAGAGTGATACTAGAAAATTTTACTAGTGTTAGCTTGATTTTCAAATAACTACTGAATGCAGTCTTTTAGTTGTCAGTAAGGGACTCTAACACAGAGATATTCCGTATGGGGGTGATAAGGACAGTGGACAGAGAAATCATATCCAAGGACAAGAGAGTCAGAAAACCAGCTCAAATGCCAAGGCAAGCAAAGAGAACCAAAGGAAAGAACACGGAATTTAAAGCCAAATCCAAGCTCAGACATGAGAACTCCATTTCAAGCCTCTTCTCTTGCACATATGGAACTAAGGACTTGGAGTGTGGGTCACATCACTTCTGTCCTCAGGTGCCAGTGCCTGCATGCTAGGACCATGGCTAAATAAAGTTACAGGTGCTCATAGAAACCACTTTTCCAGTTAAATTGTTACTAGGGAATAGAAATACTTGCATTATAGAGGCAGCCAGCAAAAACAGCCCACGTTTCACTGCCCTTTTAGTTCTGCATGGAGATACTGCCTGCTACAATATCCCACTTGGCTTCCGGGAATAAAAGGAACTCTGAACACAACCAGTCCACCACTCAGTCTGGTGAATGAAGCCTCTACCAGGATAGTCAGTCTCTCAGGCCTTTGCTTCAACTACTTAAAAGTACACAAGTCACTCCATTTTTAGGAAGATTTCCTTTACATTAAGCCAACATCTTTTTGCTTTCTAGATAGCAGAGGTCTTCTAAGAACTACAGCCACAACAACGAAGTCCAAGTACCTTTTATTAGAACTCTGATGATGATTAACACTGTTATCAACACTTATCTATTCCCTGGCATCCAGTAAGTACTCAATAAATGACTGCCAGACTGCCCAGCTACATGTTTTATGCATGGTCATCTTCTATATTGTTGAATTCCACTATCAGAATGGTGACTCATCTCCAATTATCCCCAAATCTTTGGGTGTGTCCCAGTCACTTGAATAACATCTGTGTCACTTTTGCTCTCTGAGTTCTAGCTGATGCCAGCCCAGCCAGTCTTTTTCTATGTCTTGAGGGGCACTGGATAAGGATGTAGAAATGGAAAATATGGCTACAAATGAAGTTGGTACTAGATTATAGAATACCCCGAATTCCACAATATAAACTTGATGGTATCTCTGTAAGCCACTGATTCTCAGTTTGCATGTGGTGACCTGTGAAAGTACTGAGAACTCTTCATAATTGTGCTTCTAGCTTCTAATAAACAAGTGATGCTAGCTTCTATGATATAAATACCTTCTTTGAGTAGGGAGTGCTTCTTACTCACCATGCCCTCCTTTAAGATGTCTCCTTGAAAACATAATAGGCCCAGTAAGAACCTGGACCTTTGGAGTTTAAAATACAAGGCACCTGGTCTTCTGATCCTTAGAACTGTAAACATGAGCCTGCAGATTAGCTCAGGGGTCTCTCATAAGTACACAGCAGATAACAAGGTACATCCCTTATCTCTACCGAAAATAAGTGGTTTTGTTGTTATTTCTTTGACTACCACATAGATTTGTGTGAAATTTCATCCAGCATTTATAATCTCTTGTGCACTACCTTCCAGACATGTAAATCTAGTAATTCTCCCTTAAATTGAAATTATGTTCTCTCTCTCTCTGTATTGGTAAAGGTGGGTATTTTTTCAGTTTTCCTCATTCTGGTATCTGTTGTTCTTTCATAGCTTCTTAATTTACTTTTGCTATTTAAAAATATGTACCTTAATTTATAGTTTCCTATTGTGTTGGGAGCATCCTTCTGGCATAATTCCATTGTCTGAATCATTCTGCTTTGAGTGGCGATGCACACATGATTTTCTATGTAAATGGAATCCCCACCCCAGGAACAGAACTCCAAATGTTTTAAGTGTGGTCAGTCTACAACATCACTTGTAGTTGAGATCAACTGAAGTCAGAGAAGGGAAATAAGTTATTGTAAAAGCCCATTTCTAGAGCACTTGTGGTGGAGAGTAAAAGGAAGGAATAGATTTGAGAAATACTTCAGAAGCAGAAATGAGTAGTCAAGGACATTTGATTAGATGGCAGAGTGAGAAAGAGAGCAATGATCAATGCTTTGGGATTTCAAATCTGAAATGTGAGAAAAGCGAAGCACCATTTTCCAAGTTAAAGAATTTTAGGTATTTTTAGATTTAGGCACTAAGTCGTTGGCTTTATTTTTTTATTAAATTTATTGGGGTGACATTGGTTGACAAAATTATATAGGTTTTAAGTGTACAATTCTACAAGACATCATCCATATACTCATATTGCATTGTGTATACTCACCACCCGAGTCAGTTCTCCTTCCATTCCATGTTTAACCCTCCTTCCCTCCTCCACCACTCCTCTCCCCCTTGATGCTCCAGTTACCACTAAACTATAAGTAGGTGACTTTTGACATGGTCCACCTGAGGTGCCAGTAAGGCACACACAGACTGCTGGCTAGTCATGTATGGATCAGGTCACGAGCAGAGTGGCACAGTGGGAATGCAGCCACATTTAAGTTCATTTAAATATAGAAGTTGTAGCCTCTTAGTAGAGTGAACTAAACAAAGTGGCCTCATGTTGATGAGAGATGCTTTAGAGAGATGAGAGAGCTATAGGAAATGCCCCTTTCTGTGGCAGTAATGAAGAGGAGCCCCTGAAGCAGAGCAGGTGGAGGCAGCTGGAAGAGACTTAGGCAGACTCTCACCTACTGGAGGCCAAAGGAGAGAGTTCCCACAGATCAACAGTGTTAAATGCAATACAACAAAACAGAAGACTGATAAATATGTTTATTTTCTTTTGTAATTTTTTCTGTTGCTTCTCCTTTTAAATCTTATTTTTTCTAATCACCTTTTTTCACTTTTCTTCATTCTGGTATATATTGTTCTTTCATAGCTTCTTAACTTATTTTTGCTATTTAAAAATATGTATCTTAATTTATAGTTTTCTATTGTGTTAGGAGCATCCTTTTGGCAAATTTCCATAGTTTGAATCATTCTTCTTTTATTCTCTTTTTGTTATAACTCATAATAACTTTGTATGGAAATTGACCATGATCTATTTCTCATCCTCTTCTTCCTGTGTCTCCTCCTCCTTATTTTCTCCTCTTTCTCTCCCTTCCTATGTCCATTTTTTGGTGTTTCCCTGTAATTCTAAAGAAGGCAAATGGGTCAGAACAGATTTTCTAGCATTATGGGTCTAGAGCTCCCTCTCCTGTCATTTTTGAAAAGCAATAAAAAAAATTAAAAAAAAAATGACCTCACATTTACTGTTAGTGTTGCTTCAGTTCCTTTTGATTTTCTTTTTAACCATTTTCTTTTCTTTGTTTCTACTGTGGCTATTCTGATGTGGGTTTTCTCCCAGTGGTTGCTCATCTGTGCTTGTCTTTGCCCTGGAGGGAAGCTTCATTTGATTATTTTGGAGGGTCCATTCAGCTGAGACAGCTCCAGCGTTTTCAGAACTCACCACACAGCCAGTGGCCTCACCCATAAAATGTTAAGTTTCTGCTCCACAGTGGATCTCCAACAGGCTTCCACTGGGAGATTTTTGGCAATCTGGAAGTATGACTGGGCTTTCACGATCTTATTTTAATATTAAGTGAATAAAGATTATACATTGTACTTTAAATCTTGTATTTGATTTAATAATGAAATAATGTTTTCAATGTCTTATTATTGAGTAAAATTGACACTTCAGGAAGATGCATCATATCCCATGAGCTTATACAAGCCCAGAATTTCATATAATCCTGACTGACAATCTCATATGTCTGTTTTAGAAGGTTCATTACAGTGTAAAGATGTTGACCAGACTTCAGTAGACAGTGTTATGTGTTCTTCTTTTAAGAATATACATAAGCAAACATGAATCAATTGGTAGAGGAAACAACAGAGATGATATATCAGAGAGAAATAGAATTGAAAGGAAAAAGGAACATTTTTAGTATTAAGGAGACTTTAAAATAATAAAGTATGAAAAGAACTAGGAGAGGTGAGTTTGAAAAGGCAAGTACTGAATAAAGAATGTAGTCCAAAACAATAAAAACCAATGAATTTAAAAAGCCTTATTATAAAGGGATTAATTTTCACACCCACCCACCCACCCATTAATACCTTCTCTTTTATGATACCAAATTATCATCAAACACATGTTTGAAGATCTTTAGTACTGGAACTTATAGAGGGTCCTTTTCTTTATTGATTGGAGGACTTCTATTTCTTGCATTTTTGCACATGAGTTTTATTCCCTTTTCCTCAGTGCCAGCCACAGAGAAGAAATGAACTGCTGTCTACGTGTTGAGAGAAATGTGAGTTGTTTGTGAGGTAAAAGGTAAAAATCAGTTTTCTTTTGTCCAGCACCCATCACACATTTGAATGAGTAGCCACTGGGAAAAATGCATTGGAAGGAGTAAGTATGCAAGAATGTAAAGGTTAAGAGAGAGTTATATTGTAGATGAATGCTAGCTGAGCTCCACTGACCCACCCTGGTGAAAAAAAAGGATTTTATTCAGCAAATGTGTATCTGAGCCCAAGACCCACTTTGAGACCGTTAGGAGTATAAGCTTGAGAACGGCTTGGTCAGTGCTACCC
This sequence comes from Lyroderma lyra, assembly GCA_004026885.1. Lineage (NCBI taxonomy): Eukaryota > Metazoa > Chordata > Mammalia > Chiroptera > Megadermatidae > Lyroderma > Lyroderma lyra. The sequence continues at coordinate 154,365 of PVJL010000676.1, forward strand.
AAGAGCCATTTGGTCTGCAGCCAAGTTCAGCCTTCAGGAACATGGCAGTGCCTACGATTAATATTCCTCTTTTCTGTTTATTAAGCATTGTATTCAGTCACATAAGCCTTGGCCTTTAGGGAGTAAACAGAGTAGACAAGTGAGCAGATTAGGCTTTTAGTAAACCCAAAACTGCATGCTTCAGCTGAATAAGCACCAACTTATACTCACTAATTGAGAAAATGTTTAGGCCCAGGAATGCATTTTGGTTACATAGCAATTTTACCTGATCAGTTAATAACAAAATCTTGGAAAATATAAGATTCCATATGTCATGTCTGACTCAGGTGATGATAGTACTTTTTTTTTAAACTAACACTGATCTCAAGGAATGACTTGTGGGCGAGAGAGGATATTAAATCATGGATTTATGAAGTTTAACTTTTTCCACCAAAAAAAAAAAAGAAATTATGGATACCATTCTAAATAAGATGGCATAGTAAGTGTATTATTTCAGGCATCGTCCTATACTCTAAACAAACAGCAATAAGATAAAAAAGTTAAAAATAGAAAACCAAAAAACAGCTGAGCTAAAATCAAGAAAACAAGTACACAGAGTAGAAACATGGAGTGATGTTCACAGCTGAAGCCATATTCCAGGCAATTTGGGAAAATCACGGCAGAAAATTATAAATGAGAGTTAAGCTCTCACAGGTAAAAACAAAAAGAATGTGGCATACCATATTATAACATTGTGTGAAATACTCATTAACCCTTTTGGGGGAAGAACTTTGGTTTTGTTCTTAATGTTAGGCTTGGCCTCATGACTTGCTCAAGACAATGAAGTGTGCATAAAAGTGATATAAGTTCTTATGGAAGAACTTTAGGAGCTAGTGACCAGTTTCTCCATTCATCTTGACCAAGTAAGGGAAAATCCTATATATTATTTGAGTGTCACAATGAAGGTGATGATGAAACACAGACACAGCACCCACAGCAGAAATTAACATGAATGAGAAATAAAACCCTTTTTTTTAATCCTCAGAGGTAGTGGGGTCCTTGGTCATTGCAATACAACTTACTTTACTCTGACTAACATCTGGACATGAGAAGATATATGTTTAAACCTACCTTATTCTAACACTTGAACCTGAAAAATATAGACATGGATGGGATAGGGAAGGTTTGTCACTGAACACTTCCCAGAGTTCTAGTTCCTGGGTGCAGACCTAAGAAGTTGGCAGCCAGAGACTCAAAATGAGACACTAAAGCAAATGCCTCCTAGCTAGGTGACCATGTCTGCCATGTCCCTAATACCATCTCAGGACAGGCATGTCCAATCACATTGTAACAATATTTTTATGGACTGCAGGTCAGAAAATCTTAGGTAGGATAAAGTAAGCATAGAGAGGAAAAGTAAAGATTAAATAAAACAACATCCTATTAAAAAATGAGCTAGCTAACCCAACTATCAAAATTCATGATGAAATCTAGTGCCAGAATTAAAATCATCACTTCCAACACACAGAAGGGAAATCGATCCCAGATAGAATGACAAATTTTCTGAGTTATAGAAGGATGTTTTAGAAGAAAAAAATTTTAAGTTTAATTTTCTAAAAACAAAGGATTGTGAAGAAAAAGAAGGAACAAAGAAAACTAATTTTATAGGTAGGTTTTAGAAAGAACCAATTAAACGTACAGAGATTAAAAAACATCATTATGGAAAAAAAGTAGTCACAGCATAGGGAGGATTAGTGAATTGGAAGATAATATTTCAAATTTCATTCAGAATGTAACAGCAAGACCAAGAAACAAAACAATTGAAGTAGTATGTAAGAAATATAAAGACTAGATTAATGGTTTCAATATATAGGAAAAAACTTCTAGAAGGTGAGAAAAAAGAAATGACAAGCAACGTTTGAAGAGATAGTAGGTAAAATTTTCTAGATGTAAATCAAATTTAAAATGTCTTTTGAATATCTAACAGGAAAATAAAAAATAATTTACATCAAGATGTGTTTTACTAAAACCCTAGAAACCTGTAAAAGCTATCAAAGAGAATGGTATTTTCAGGATGGTAAAGTAAGGACCTCCAAAATTCTACTCCTCCATAAAATCTTTGAGAGTGTGGTAAAATTATAAAAATAAACTTTTTCAGAACTCTGGGAAACAACCAAAGGCTTGCAACAATCCTTAGGAGTATTTACTCAAGAAAAGGCTGAATCTTGATAAGAACAGTAAGTTTTGTAATATTTTAACTAACTTTATCTCTATTCTCCTCTCCCTGTCTCTTAGAAGTCTTAAAAACTAACAATCTAACAACATGGAAGCTGTGAGAAAGAGAAGCCCACCAGCCATTGGAAGGGGTCGAAGGGTTTGGAAGTCCCAGAGTCCAAAACTAGAGAATTATCATTATTTGATTTGTACTATGCATAGGACTATCTTTGTTTGACCTGACCCGAAGCTTACTTAGTGAGGAAAACCCTATGCCTAGAAAGTTTGTCAAAGCAATTGTTTAACATTGATTGTTGTTGCCTGAGGCAGCAATACAAGTCAGGCGAACAAAAAGCTGGTCAAAAAACTCAAAAAGAAAATGTGGAAAATAAGAGGTCTATAGTGGGCTTTGGAAATAGCCAGCATATTCTTGGGGAACTAGAATAGTGTGTGCATGTGTAGGGCTGTGCACAAGTAAAGAAAACAGCTAAGAAGGCCCTAGTCTATCATTACTGGCTGATACTGAGTATTTTCTCAAAAAGCAAGAAGCAATTGCAGGGTTAGAAACTGCTGGAGCATTGAAGGCCTTTCTCAACACACATACATACACACACACACACACACACACACACACACACACACGGCTAAGGAAGAGAGACTTTTTATTAATTCAAGATAGTTAAAGAAATATTTGTAAAGTTAACTGGCTATTAAGTTAATGGAGGAGAGACTTCCGTGGCTGCACTTGATAAATAATATATGTATGTAGACTTTTAAAAATTATTTCAGGTGAATCATCAAACAAACAAAAAAATAGCAGTGAGCAGGAGTAACAAAAATAGCTTATGAAAGTGGGGGTGAATCTGACTTTCATAAGTTATTTTAAATGTCTACTTTTAAACAAATAATTACATACTACACACACACACACACACACACACACACACATACACAAGGGTAGTATGGGCCATAAAAGAGAAAAAGTAAAATAGTCAATAGAAATTTCCCTGAGGAAGCCCAGATGATGGACTTAATAGAAAACTATTTAAACTCAGCAGTCATAAATATGTTAAAGGAACTACAAAACTCTATACCAAAATAATTAAATTAAATATGAGACCAATACCTAACAAAACAGATTATAAAAAATAATGTAAAAATTATTTAAAGAGAAATAAATAGAAAAGAAGTCATTGAAACGTGCAACTATATAATAAATTCACTAGAAGGTCTCAATAGTAGATTTCAGTAGGCAGTAGAGGAAAACAGACAACTTGAAAATAGCCCAACTGAGATAACCTAGTTTGAGGAACAGAACAAAAAATAATTAATAAAAATAAACAGAAACTCAGAAACCTGTGGGACACCATAAATCAACTGACATGTATAATAAAAGTGACAGAAGGAAGGGAGTGAGAAAATGAAGAAATAATATTTGAAGAAATAACGACTGAAAAACCCCCAAATTTTTTTGAAAAGTATTAATTTACACATTGAAGAAGTTCAATGAACTTCAAAGAGAATAAACTTTAAAAGATTCTAATCTAGACACATCACTATCAAACTATCAAAAGATAAAGAAAAATTCTTGAAAACATCAAGAAAAGAATCAGTCATCACACACAAGACATCTTCAATCAAATTGCCATCCGACTTCTCATCAAAAAGCATAGAAGTCATGATGCGATGAGATGACATACTGAAAATACGGGGAAAAAAATGACAGTTAACAAGAATTCTATATTTAGCAAAAATACCTCTCAAAGCTGAGGAAGAAATTAAGATATTTACACATGGGGAAGAAAGTGGGGGAGAGAGCAAAGAAAAGAAAGAGAGAGTGAGAGAGAATTCATCACTAGCAGACTTTCCTTACAAGAAATACTAAAGATAACCCTTCAGGGTGAAAGGAAAAAATATAACCCAGAAGCTCAAATCCACTTTAAGAAATTAGGATCAGCAATAAAGATAACTACATAAATATTAAATACAGTATATTTTTTGTAACTTTTATTCTATATAATTCAAAAGACAACTGTATAAAGCAGTAAGTATAAAACTTTATTAGTGAGATTATGATGCATAAAGAAATAGTTTCTTTGGTAATAACAGCCCAAAAGAGGAGGAGAAAATAGAACCATATATAAACAAAGTTTTTGTATAGTATTGAAATTAAGTTGTTATTAATCCAAACTATATTTTTTTAAGTTAAGATGTTCAGTGTAATATGCAGGCCAATGAATAAGAAAATGCAAATTTAAAACCTATAGACCAAAAAATAGAATTAAAATGGTACTCTAAATATACCTGTCAAATACAAAATAAAGTTGTGATGGAAGAATATGGAATAAAGAAAGACACACAACACACAAAAACAAATAAGAAAGAGGCAGCAGTAAATCCTGCTTTATCAGTAATAATATTAAATGTAAATGGGTTAAACATCCTGATTAAAAGGTAGATATTAGCAGGATGGATATTTTAAAAAGTTTCAAGTCTATGTCCTTTATCAGAAACACACTTTAGATTCAAATATTCAAATAGACTAAAAGTAAAAAAAAAAAAGGACAAAAATGGCATGTACACATTAAACAAAATAGAGCTTGAGTGGTTATACTAATATCATACAAAATACACTTTCGATCATATGAAGACACAGAATTAGAGAAAATATTTGCAGATCATATATTTAATAAGCTACTTATATACAGAATATACAAAGAACTCATAATTTAACAATAAAAACACAAACAACTGAATTAGCCAATAGGAAAAGAATTTAAATATACCTTTCATTATGTAAGTTATATAAATGACCATTAAACAAAGAGCTACTCAAAATCATTGGACATTATGCAGATGCAAATCAAAACTATAAGCTACCACTTGTTGCCTATTACAATGACTAAAATAAAAATGATGATAAAAAGTGTTAGCAAAGATGTAGAAAAATTTGAACCCTCACATATTGCTGGTGGAAATGCAAAATGTTGGAGCTGCTTTGGAAAATTCTTTGCAGTTATTCAAAATGTTAAACATGGAGTTACTGTATGATCCAGAAATTCTACTCTTAGGTTTACATCCAAAAGAAACAAAAACATATGTACACATAAAAACTTGTACATGAATGGTCATAACAGCTTTATGTCATAAAAGCCTAAATTTGGAAATAATTCAAATGTTTATTGACTAACAAATAAACAAACAACGTATATCCATTACTGGAATATTATGTTGCAGTAAGAAGAATGGCACATGCTACAACATGGGTGAACCTTAAATGCATTATGCTGAGTGAAAGAAGCCAAGCAGGAAAAAAATGTATGATTTCATTTACATGTTATGTCTAGACTAGGCAAATCCATAAGAGTATACCTGGTTTTGAGAGTAAGGAACCTCTGCAGACTGACTCTTGAAATGAAAGCAGAAAAGTAAGACATAAATATACAAAACATTGTTTTGTTTTTGTTTTTGTTTTTGTGTGAGTATGTGTGTATGACTGGAGGAGAGTAGATTTGAGTGTTTTAAGCAAAGGGAGCAGCAAGACCATAATCCCAAAGATTGGCAAAGTATGGCACATCTAAAAATTCAAAACCAATTCTGATGGATGGTTCAGAATACAAGAAGATATACCAGATTGCTGAAGCTAGCAAAGCAAGCAGAATACAGGTGAGGGCAATACTTGAAAACTATTGCAACGATATTTGCAGAAGATTTTTGTCCCAATGAATCCATTCATTTCTTCTTTAAATAACAGAAATGTGTCTTTTATTTTGTTATAGTCCATGTACTTCAGGAAAGATTGATTCTAACCTACCTCTCAGGAAAGAGAAGTGAAGAAGCCTTACCTGACCCCACTACACATGTATTCAGAGTGTACGTTTAGACAAAGTTACCTAATCAGGATAAAATCCAAGGCTTTTGCCCTTTTCGTTGATATTTATATGTGTTTTGGAGGGTGGAAAGAGATGTGAAGATATTTTCCTTGCCTTTGGGCATGAACCTAAAAATAAAGCTCGTGAAAACTGGCAACCACCTTATGATCACTATTGAGAGAGCCAAACACAAGGAGCAAAGCCAAGCAATGGATTCTGGTCCTCTGCCTTGAGTTTCAAATACAGCCTTCTCTGATGACTCTGAACTATACAGTTACATAAGCCAAAACACAAGCTTTATTGATTATTTTTTGAATTGTGTTTTCTGCTACATGCAGTTCAGAGTCCTAATTGATAAAGCCAGATTAGGAGTATTGATTTTATCTGAGAGAGATGAGAATTAATTGAAGAATTTTAAGTGAAGACTAATAAGAACATGTGCTTTAGAAAGACAGCATGACTTTTAATGTGGACAAAATGGCATGGATTCATTATTTTTTATTCCTCCCCACTGAGCACAACTATTGACACTGACAATAACAAAACAGGCAACCATAGGAAGACTCTAAAAAGTGAAAAGAGGAAGGCAGACTGGCTAGAGGCCACAGGGCTTAAGGAACAATGCTGTGTCCCAACATCTTCCAATTTTTTCCCACTCTTAGTAGCAGCAGCAGATCAAATCCTGGCATTTCCCAAATCCAAAACCAGCAGGAGAAAGTAATGCAGGAAGGCCCTGTCCTTGCCTGACTGAACTGGAGTCCTGTTAACAAGCAGTCAAGAAAAATACTCTCTACCCCTGGGGCTGGAGTCCCTTCCCCAATCTCTCCCTTCCAGAGACAGTGGGAAGTCCAGGCAGCCCAGAAGCTCAGGCAGAGATTAAGCAAGAGCCCATAGACAACCAGAAGCCAGAGAAATTGCTCTCCAGGATTTAGAGAGCAGGGAAGTCTTCCATGGGGAAGCACTCTGCCTCACAGATGGTACCAGCAGGGATCTGCAAAAGACCTGGCGGCTTAGGCAAACTAAGCAGATGAAAATAGCTATCTCAATGGCTTTGAAAATTGAGTTGTAATTAGAACTGAAGCCCCCCCCCCAAAAAAAGGTCAGTATCTGCATGTTAAAGGTTAAAAGGGTAATTGCTTGCTAAAATAAAATAATTAAGTAGAATCCTGTCTCTCCACAGAATAACCATCAAAATGTCCAGGGTATGATTGAAAAGCACTCGTCATGCCAAGAACCAGGGAAATCACAGCTTGAATGAAAACAAACAAACAAACAGAAGAAAAACAAAACACTGAGATGACACAGATGTTAGAATTATATGATATAAATTTTCTGTCATAAAATTGCTTCAATGCTTCACTACAAGTATCTTTGAGAACAATTATAAAATATATAATCTCACTAAAAAAATAGGAAATATAAAAAAGAGGAAATATAAAAATCAGGAAATATAAAAAATAGGAAACATAAAAAAACTGAAAAATGCAATAACTAAAATTTTAAGTCACTGGAGGACTTGACAGAAGAATGAACACAATATAAGAAAAAATAAGTAAACTGGAAGATGGAATAGAAAGCTGTCTTTACCTACATAGTAGAGAACAGCAAGACTAAAATGGGAGTTGAGATATTATAGTAATAATCTAGTAAGAGAGAATGGTGGTCTAAAATTGGGTCGTGGTAATGAAAAAAATTAGATTTTTGAGGTGGTTTAGATAGAATATCAATAAAACTTAGTAATTTATTTGATAATAGGTATAAAAAAGGAGAGAAATAGAGTGTGAATCCCAAATTGGCTAAGGGAATGGAGTGAATGTTGACACTGTAAGTGATAGAGAAAGCAGAATTAGGTTGGGAGAAAAAAGTAAATCGTGAGTGCAGTTTGGGATATTCTTCATTTGAAGTGATATTGAGCTGGACAAGGTGAAATGTCATCCACTTACAACAGTGCAGTTAACTGATTTCTCAATTGAATCAAGGGACTCTAACTTAGTACCTCATATTTAATAAGTATTAACAAGGTTTGTGAGTGAAGAAATAAATGAGTCAGTTTAATCCCTCTAAATTCTAAGAACACTTTTCCCCAGCAGGAACCAGCTTAGGTAGACAAACTCCTATGATTGCCAGTCTTTCAAAGGGTGGCAAAGCTGGGATATCAAGAGTCCACAGGTGAATGAACCAGACCAGTAAATGTAGGATGTCTTTGCCTGTCCCAGAATGAAACCTAAGCTCAGCAGTGTGTAGCATCTATCATTTAAATTCAGACACTACAAGCTATTGAATAAAACATTGACATTATTTCATGTCTTCTTTTTATTTTTTTGACATTTGAAATTATTTATTTTTTATCACTTGAAAGAATACTTCACACATATGACTGAATTAGATCATCAGAAAATTTCATCAATTGTATATCATATTTTACCTCATTATTTCTATTTTTTTCAAGATTTACAACTGTTTGAGGAGAAAAATAATGAAAATGAGAGGAAAGTGCACCAGATTTTGGAATGTGAACCCATCTGGCACCCTTTACTTTATCCTAATTCTCCACAGTTAGATGTATTGAGATCCTTGCATGATCTTTCACTGCTATCCAGGAACCATGGATAAATCCTTGAAGTATCAATTCAAGAACATTTGCCCTGTACATCATCTGGATATTAGTCCTTCTGCTAGACCTAGCTCTCAGGGTGTCCACGACAATATCTCATCTAATACCTTTAGGACGCAGCCACCTATTTCTTCTGCCCCTCATTCCCATCAAAGTCTCACTGGGGAGACACAAACGCTATTTTCCCTAGCACTCTTGAATATTCTGCTTCTTCACCATGGCACCCAAAGGTGAAGCTTCATTGCTATTTCACTTTGCCCCAGGAAGAACAAAGAGTTTCCTGTCAGCCCTTACCTTTAATAGACAGGTAATCATCTCAGTCTACATTCCTGCTGTATCCATTCTGCCCCTCTGAAGTTGTGGCCTACCTTAGTGTTCATTCTGACAATGCTTGCCTGGAATATGTTCAGATTACCAAAACACATTCCTAGTGTTTATTTCCACCTTTGGCCTGAGGTATTTATGACTGTACTTTGGCACCTTCTGCCTTCAGAATGTCCCTCAGCTCATCTGGTAGAGGAACCTAAGTCATTTTCTAAAGGAGACAGATTCTCACACAAACCAGCAGTTCGTCATTTTAGAAGATCCTTATCTAATTAGGCTTTAGCAGCAAAACATTTTCCTGGAATGGAAACTCAGGTGATCATGATTTTGTCCACATTAAGGTTTCAAAAGAGGGGTCCCTACTGGGAATAGTGTTTTGTAATGCTATGCTTAGATGCTTGATACAGTCACTCATTTTTCTAAAGTACTTGAGCACAAGGAAGCAAAACAAAGTTTTGAGAGTTTTTTCTAAATCATTAAAATTTAAAAGTTTTACATTTATTATTTAATGTAATTAAAATGCCGCACATATTGAGGCTGCTATGCGATTTTCATGTTTTCAAAAAGGATGTAAATAAAACAAATAAGAGTAATACAATGACTCATTCTTATACTTTCATTAAAGAACCAGAAGTCATGGTTGCTTTATATAGATTTATATCCTATATTAGGTGCACAGCATTTCAATTTTTAAAAATCTTGACATTACTAAACTATAAGCTCTGGATTAAAACCTTATAGAAATGAAGGCTGCGTCTGCAGCATATTATGGTTTAGATGGTTTATAATATCAAGCAATGCAACGTGTTCATCAAAGGAATCTTACAATTCTTAAGCACGGTGTTACTTACACATGTACAAGTAGATATACAAAAAGTGTCACTTTTCATTGTATTTATACAATTTAGAGAGAATTATATCAATCCACACTTAAAGAAGGAGTAAAAAGATGTTCAATTATTTTTTATTTATGCTAGTTATTTTCATACTTTTACTTGCCAGAGCTGGAATCTAAAATTTAGTTTTCTAATCCTAGTAAACTGCTCTTCACCTCACTTTGAAGAATAAACATATGTCAAGATCAACAATCCAACCCAGGTATATCCTAAATAAATAGCACAGTGATGAGAACTATTTTACTCTTGCCTTACATTTAACAAAAAGGTATTCCAAAATACCTTTTAGTATTGCCATATAGTCGTAGTTTTTCAAAATACAGAAAATGATATAAAAGTTTTTTTTGACTGGGGGTGGTGGTTCCCTGGTTGGGAATTGAACCCAGGTCATGATGTTGAGAGCACTGAAGCCTAGCCACTACACCACCAGGGAACCTCCCTAAAAGTTGTTTTTTAAAATTGACGGTTGGTATGGTTTAAATGCTTATATTTCCCCCAAAATTCATATGTTGAAATTTTTATTTAATATGATGGTAGTATATTAAGAGATAGGACCTTTAGGAGATGCTTAAGTCATGAGGGCAGAGTCCTTATGCATAAGATCAATGCCTTATAAAAGAGACCCTACATTGGTGTTCAGCCTCTTCAACCATGTGAGGATACAAGAAGAAGTCTGCAATCTGGATCAGGGCCCTCATTCAACTGTGCTTGTTCCCTGATCTTGAACTTCCAGACTCCAGATTATGGGAAATAAATTGCTATTGTTTATAAGCTACCCTGTCTGTGGTATTTTGTTACAGCTGCTTAAATGAACTGACAACAGTCACAGTTCAGTTCAGAATTCATTAGAATGTACATTTAAAATGTAAGCCTAATGATTAAGCTCTTTTGAAAGTATATATTCTCAAGCTATCAGCCAATATTGGTAGGAAGTGTGGAAACAGGGACTTAGAATGTAAAAGTAGAGCACAGTTTCTGCACTTTTTGAGCTATTCTAGGGTGACAGCATGAAGAAAGAAACCATATGCAAATTATGTAATATCTTATTGTGTTACACACCAAAAATTAGAATTATCTCAAAATAACTTCATAATTTTTCATAATGATGATCATATCTCCCAAGCTATTTATTTCCATTTTTTCCTATTTGTTAAAATGTTATGAATGATCTAAATACAAATTGAAGCATTTCATCTTTAATCCTCAAAAACTGACAAAGATGGTAATAAAGTGCTCGTTCAGTTTTGATTGTTAGAGTCAGTTATATTAGTGGTTGCTTCTTAAAGTATAAAATATTAAATTCATTTAAGACAAGAATTATACACATGTTTCATTCTGTTCTATGGTCAAATTGCTTGAGAGTTAAGTTTAAATTTGGGAGTGAACTAGAATTTCAGAAATGTAGGTACTCAACAACAGAAGCTATTTTCAATCTTGCAACATAGATTTTCTGTCAAAAGTCTTTCTCTTCGATTTAAATGGCTTAAGAACCTGGAAAACCTACTCTAATTAGATTAAAAAAGATAAAATGAAATTCCGTTTAAAACAAAGTTAATGATTTTATATCATTAAAATAGTCAATAACATTGTTATCAATTAAAAATAGTTTTTACGGAACATTTTCATTTTGGGTGCATAAATTCAGAAAACGATGCTAGGCACTATGGGTGAAAAAAAAGATTTAGTTTAGATCAGTGGTTTCCAACCTTTTTCCACTTGTGTACCCCTTTAAACCCATTTCTATAAATTGTACTACTTGTTTTTTAAAAAATTTGTTTTTAAATATTGACACTTTTGTTCAGTGTCTATCTTAATGTAAAATAGTGGAAATGAGGTAATAAGTTAGGAAAGAAAAATTACTACACTCAAAGTACAAATCACAGATTTAATTTTATAATATTCATAACATAGCTAAATATTGATAATAATTAAGTATTTAATAGACTTTTAATTTATTATTAATAATAATATTTATTTGTGTTATCTAAAAAAACCTGTAGTAATTGTTAGGCAGATCACTAACCAAATGAAACACCGTTAGTGATTTCATTAAGCTGGCTTTGATGCACATAGTTTCTTGAAATTAGGCTCAAAAGATGCAAGATACAATCTTAAATCTGGATTTACATTAATCTTGTGGTACTTATTCATTTTTTAAATTTATTTTTATTGTTAGACTTATTGGGGTGACATCTGTTAGCAAGGATTACACAGGTTTCAGGCATACAGTTCTACAGTGCATTGTCAGCTTGTTGTATAATAAGTTCACCACCTAATGTGACTTCTCTTTCCATCACCTTATATTTAGCTCCCCCCCTCCCCTCCGACCTCCTTCCCTTTCGCCCCTCCCTAAACCACTCGTCCCCAAATAAAGATTAAACTGTTGATTGTGTCCATGGGTTATTTGTTTGTTCGTTCGTTTCTTTTTTCTTTGTTGCTTTCAGTTTTATATTCCGCATATGAGTGAAGTCATACAGTTCTTTGTTTTTTCTGTCTGGCTTATTTCACTAAGCATGATGATCTCCAGGTCCATCCATTTTGTTGCAAATGGCGATATTTCATCTTTCCTTATAGCTGAGTAATATTCCATTGTGTATATGTACCACAGCTTCTGTATCCAGTCATCTGTCGCAGGGCACTTTGGTTGTTTCCATGTTTTGGCCACTGTGAACAGCGCTGCGATGAACACTGGGGTACATAA
>PVJL010000676.1:167064-281160 GCA_004026885.1 Lyroderma lyra
TTGCTGGGTCAAATGGCAGCTCCATTCCCAATTTTCTGAGGAACCTCCACACTGCCTTCCACAGTGGTTGTACCAGTTTGCACTCCCACCAGCAGTGTACCAGAGTTCCTTTCTCTCCACATCCTCTCCAGCACTTGTTATTCCTTGTCTTGTTGATAATAGCCATTCTCACAGGTGTGAGGTGGTATCTCATTGTGGTGTTGATTTGCATTTCCCTGATAGCTAATGAGGATGAGCATTTTCTCATATGTCTGCTGGCCATTTGTGCTTTTTCGTGGGAGAAGTGTCTGTTTAGTTCTTCTGCCCACTTTTTAATTGGTTTTTGTTGTTGTTGTTGTTAAGTCTTGTTAGCTCTTTATATGTATTTTAGATATTAGACCCTTATCTGATGCGTTATTTGCAAATATTTTCTCCCATTCGGTTGACTGTCTCTTTGCTCTGTTGATGGTTTCTTTTGCTGTGCAGAAGCTTTTTAGTTTGATATAGTCCCATTCATTTATTTTTGCTTTTACTTCCCTTGCCTTTGAGGTCAGGTTCATGAAATCTTCCTTGAGTCCTAAGTCTATAAGTTTAGTACCAATGTCTTCTTCTATACAGTTTATTGTTGCAGGTCTGATATGAAGGTCTTTAATTGATTTTGAGTTAATTTTTGCATATGGAGAGAGTTCATAGCTCAGGTTCATTCTTTTGCATATGTTTTTTCAGTTTTCCCAGCACGACCTACTAAAGAGGCTGTCTTTTCCCCATAGCATGTTTTTTGCTCCTTTGTCAAAAATTATTGGTCCATAAAATTGTGGATTTGTTTCTGGGTTTTCAGTTCTGTTCCATTGGTCTATATTTCTGTTTTTCTGCCAATACCAAACTGTTTTTGACTATTGATGCTTTGTAATATAAATAGAAGTCAGGGAGTGTAATGCCACCAGCCTTATTCTTTTTATGTAGTATTGCTTTGGCAATTCGAGGTCTTTTATGGTTCCATATAAATCTGATAATTCTTTCATCGATTTCATGAAAGTATGATTGTGGGATTTTGATGGGTATTGCGTTAAACCTGTAGATTGCTTTGGGCAGAATGGTTATTTTAACAATGTTAAGTCTTCCTATCCATGAACAGAGGATATTTTTCCATCTCTTAATATCTGTTTCAATGCATTTCAAAAGTGTCTTATAGTTTTCCATGTATAAGTCTGTCACGTTCTTGTTAAGTTAATTCCCAGGTATTTCATTCTTTTTGTTGTGATAGCAAAAGGAATTGATGCCCTCATTTCATTTTCTGAGGATTCATTGTTTGTATATAGGAATGCTCTTGATTTTTGTACGTTGATTTTGTATCCTGTGACTTTACTATATTCATTTATTGTTTCTAATAGTTTCCTGGTGGAATCTTTGGAACATTTTATATAAAGGATCATTTCATCTGCAAATAGTGACAATTTGACCTCTTCTTTCCCAATTTGGATACATTTTATTCCTTTCTCTTGCCTGATTGCTGTGGCTAGAACTTCCAGTATTATATTGAATAGCAGTGGTGACAGGGAACATCTCTGTCTTGTTCTTGATTTTAGGGGAAAAGTCTTCAGCTTTTTCCTATTCAATATGATGTTAGCCAAGGGTCTCTCATATATGCCCTTTATTATGTTGAGATACTTTCCTTCTATACCTATTTTATTTAGTGTTTTGATCATAAATGGATGTTGTATCTTGTTGAAAGCTTTTTCTGCATCAATTGATATGACCATATGGCCTTTATCTTTGATTTTGTTTATGTGGTATATCACATTGATTGATTTTTGTATGTTGAACCATTCTTGTGCTCCAAGATGAATCCCACTTGATCATGATGTATGATCTTTTTGATGTATTGTTGTATTCTATTTTTTAATATTTTGTTTAGGATTTTTGCATCTGTGTTCATCAAAGATATTGGTGTATAGTTTTCTTTTTTTGTGTTGTCTTTGCCAGGTTTGGCATTAGGGTAATGTTGGCCTCATGGAATGAATTAGTAAGTATTTTTCCTCTTCAATTTTTTGGAAGAGTTTGAAGTGGATAGGCATTAATTCTTCTTAGAATGCTTGGTAGAACTCATTGGTGAAACCATCTGGTCCAGAGATTTGTTTTTTAGGGAAATTATGGATAGTCATTTCAATCTCGTTGCTATTGATTGGTCTATTTAGATTATCCAGTTCTTCTTGGTTCAGTCTACATAGGCTATAGGTTTCTAGAAACTTGTCCATTTCTTCTTGGTTGTTTAGTGGCATAAAGTCCTTCATAATATTTTCTCATAATCCTTTGTATTTCTGTGGTATCAGTGGTAATTTCTCCACTTTCATTTCTAATTTTGGATATTTGTGTCCTTTCCTTTTGTCCTTTGATTAATCAAGCGAGGGGTTTGATAATTTTGTTGACTTTCTCAAAGAACCAGCTCTTAGTAATATTAATTTTTTCTATTGTCCTTCTGTTCTCTAATTGGTTTAGCTCTGCTTTAATTTTTATTACTCTTTTCCTTCTGCTGACTTTGGGTTTTGTCTGCTCTTCTTTTTTTAGTTCTAAACACCTTAGCATCCCATCTTAAGTTCTTTAAGATGGGATGCTAAAGTGTTTACTTGAAATTTTTCTTGTTTCTTAAAATAGGCCTGTAATGATATAAATTTCCCTCTTATTCCCACTTTCATTGTGTCCCAATATTTCTGATATGTTGTATTTTCATTCTCATTCGTTTCTATATATTTTTAATGTCTTCTTTTATTTGTTCTTTGATCCACTCATTTTTTAATAAGATGTTGTTTAATCTCCATGTATATGTGGTTTTTTCTACTTTCCTTTTACAGTTGATCTCCAATTTCAAAGTTTTGTGGTCTGAGAATACACTTGATATGATTTCGATCTTCTTGAATTTGCTGAGGCTACTTTTGTGTCCCAGCATGTGGTCTATCCTTGAGAATGTTTCGTGCGCACTAGAAAAGAAAGTATAGTCTCTTTTGTTGGATGAAGTGTCCTGTAAATGTCAATTATGTCCAATTGCTGTAATGTATCATTTAGAGCTGTTATTTCCTTATTTATTTTCTGTTTGGATGATCTGTCCATGGCTGTTAGCAGGGTATTTAAGTCTCCCACTATGATTGTGTATTCATCAGTTTCTCCTTTCAAATCTGTTAGCAGTTTCTTTGTATATTTTGGTGCATCCTGGTTGGGAGCATATATATTAATTAGTGTCAAATCTTCTTGTTACTGTATTGTGCCTTTTATCATTATGTAATGTCCATCTTTGTCTTTTACTTTTTTTTTAACTTGAAGTTTATTTAATCAGATATAAGTATGGCAACTCCTCCTTTTCTCTAGTTATGATTTCCTTGGAGTATCGTTTTCTATCTTTTCACTCTGAGTCTGTTTGTCCTTATGCCTGAGGTGTGTCTCTTGGAGACAGCCTATGGATGGGTTTTATTTTTTAATCCAGTCTGCTACTCTATGTCTTTTTATTGGTGAGTTCAGTCCATTAACATTTAGAGTGATGATCGATATATGAGGATTTCCTGTGGTCATTAGTTATTTGTTTGTTTTTGTTTCTTCTTTTTGTCCCAACTTTGTTCCATTTTTCCCGATTTTTTTTTCAGGTCAAAGAGCCTCCTTCTGTATTTCTTAAAGTGCTAGTCTTGTGCTGGCAAATTCCCTCAGCTTCTGTGTGTCTGAGGTCTTTATTCAACCTTCATATCTGAAAGATAATTTTGCTGGATAATTTATTCTTGGCTGAAAGTTTCTCTCTTTTAAAGTTTGAATATTGGATTCCACTCCCTCCTGGCTTGCAGAGTTTCTGCTGAGAAGTCACAAGCCAGCCTGATGGGTTTTCCTCTAAAGGTCATAGTTCTCTGTCTTTAGTTTTGGACATCTTTAGTACCATGTGTCTTGGAGAAGATCTGCTAGGGTCCAGGTATCTATGGGATCTGTTTTCTTCTTGAACTTGGGGTTCCAGATCTTTCCATAGGTATAGAAAGTTCTCATCTACTATTTGTTTGAGTATGGTCTCTGTAGCGTGCTCTGCTCCTTCTTCGAATCCTACTATCCTGATGTTGTTTTGTCTCATGGAGTCTGTTCTTGCAGAGTTCTTTCAATCCTTTTGGTTCTATATGCCCTCTCTTTCTCTTCCTGAGATGTTCTGATCTTCAATATCACTAATTCTTTCCTCCATCTGGTTGGTCCTGTTTCCTCTTGCAGTTATTTCGTTTCTCACCACTCAAAAGTTCCGGAGGCTGGGTCCCAAACTCTGTCCCCAACACGCCGCTCCAAAGCCCAGCTCCCCCATGGTCTCCCATCGTTCTGCCACTTTGCTGGCTTTTACTCTTGTCGCCTCTTCATCTACCCTGTCTCATGCACTTTGCTGCTCCCGGATAGTCAGCAACGAATGGGTCCTGTTGCAATCTGTCTCTGTCCCCTCCCCTCTGTCCCACTCACCCCCTTCTCTCCAACCTTCAGGTGTTCACTTGTGATGCACAGGTTTCTCAGCTGCCGTTGTGTCACTGAGGGTCCTCTTTCTTGGCTCCAGGGCAGCTGTTCAATTGTGTTTTCTGGGAGAGGTTTTAGGGACCTCCTCTCCAGTCGCCATCTTGCCCTCTCTCCCCCTCTTGTTTCTTTGGGGGCCTTCTTTCTTGGTGACAACTGGGAAAGAGACCACCCCTACCCTTTTGCTGGAGGAATCTAGACAGCAACAAGGATGCTCCTTGCCTTTCTTTTCCTCACCAGTTGCCTCACTAGTTATACTCATCCTCTACAGCCTAATGGGCTCCTTATATTTTAAACCCCCTTGGAACATGCCACCAGGCTGTCTACTTGCCAATTTCAAGCCTCTTGGACTGGTGGGTGAAATTGAGCCTAAGTGACTACTTTTTCATTGCAACATGGCCTGGCCACAATATCAGCTTGACAATCAGTCAGAATGACTTTAAAATGTTCCCTTTGATTTCAATATTCTCATGGACTTAGACAATTTTTGTCATCGTGCTGTCAAGGACTCTGAGATTCCTTATGTTCAAGCTTTTTTCACCCTTCGCTCTCATCCTTCTCTTTGCCAAACTTGTTCTCCTTTTCAGATTCTTCTAGCTCTTGAATCTAAGCACCAAACTCGATCCCATTCCCCTCAAGCCCCGACCCCTGCCCCTTCCAGAGTCCCTTTTGAGCTGACTCATCACATAGCCCCCATACCGCGGGCTCTGCCGCCCCCTTACAACCCTCCACAACCTCCAGCCCCTGCACCTGATGCCTCAGCTACTCCCCCTCCTGATCCTAACCCATCACCACCTCTACAACCCCCCCCCCCATCTCTGCCTCATACTCGCTTCTTCCTCCCATCCTCCTCCCGCTGGACTTTTCCCTTTGCATGAAGTTGCCTGGGTTGAAGGGATTGTCCGTGTTCTTGTTCCTTTCTCTTTTGCAGACCTTTCCCAAATTGAAAAATGCCTAGGTTCTTTCTTTCCCAACCTGGACACCTTCATTAGAGAATTTAGATACATTTCCCAGTCTTATGACCTTACTTGGCACGATATCTTTATTATCCTTACTTCTACCCTACCCTCTACTGAGAGAGAGTGAGTCTGGCCTACTGAACAACAAGTTGCTGATGAAGCCCATGCCTGAATCCTTAATTTTCCCCTTGGGGCCGCAGCAGTCCCTAGACAAGAGCCTAACTGGGATTACAGGGCCCTATGTGATTACATGATTCAATACATCCTGCACGCCCTAGATAAACTGGCTCACAAGACTGTTAACTATGATAAACTCTGGGAAATTATTCAGAGGACAACTGAAAATCCTGGAGAATTTCTGGAAAGGCTTTCAATAGCCTTCCAACGGTATACCCATATGGACCCAACTTCCTTCCTCTCCTCTCCCTCCTTGGCATTGCTCTCCTTCACTCACATTTTATTTCCCAATCTGCCCCAGATATTCAGAAGAAGCTCAAAAATCTTGAGGAAGTTCCGACCAACCCACAGAGAGAGTCCTTAACCTTGCCTTCAAGGTATTTAAGAATAAACAAGCACAAGAAAAACAGGATAAATGGAATAGGGATCAGGACAAATGGAACAGAGATCAGGCTAAATACCAACTCCTGGCAGATGCTATTCAGCAACATGCCTCAGGCAGGTCAGAAAAGCAGGCTCGACTCCCTGGGGCATGTTTTAAGTGTTCCAAACAAGGACACTGGGCCCAGGCTTGCCTAAACCCTTGGCCGCTGCTTGGACCCTGCCCATACTGTCACTCAAGGGCCACTGGGGGGTCAACTGTCTCACTCGCCATACTGGGAGTGGGCCAGACCCCTCTACCGGTAAGTCCCACCCAGACAACTTACCCGCTGCCTCCCTTCCAGATCTGTTGGGGTTGGCAGGTGAGGATTGACAGTGCCCTGGGTCCACAGCCCCCACAGAGATCACTCAATTGGAACCCTGGGTAACGCTTATGGTCTCAGATAAGCCAATCTTGTTGCTCCTAGATATAGGGGCCACTTATTCCACATTACCTGAGTTTGCGGGCCCCATGTTCCCATCTCCTAGCACTATTATTGTCGTTTCAGGTGAAATTACCCATCCTTGCCTTACACCCCCATGTCTCTGCACCTTTAATGCTGCCCAATTTGAATGCCAGTTTCTAGTCATCCCTTGATGCCCAACTCCCTTATTAGGGTGGGATATCCTATCCAAATTTAAAGCCACTATCTCTTTTCCATTTACTCCCTGCTCAACGCCACAAGATCATCCCCTCCTATTATTTGCTGACTTAGCTCTCACCGGTAGAGGGGTCTGGCCCACTCCCAGTATGGCGAGTGAGACAGTCGAACCCCCAGTGGCCCTTTAGGCGACAGTATGGGCAGGGTCCAGGCAGCAGCCAAGGGTTTAGGCAAGCTTGGGCCCAGTATCCTTATTTGGAACACTAAAACATGCCCCAGAGGTATTTGAGTGCCTTCTCATTGAGCTGTTTGTATTCCTCACTGATATCTACCCAAAAAGTAATAAGATGCTTTATTTTAAAATCAGAATTTAAAGAAGAACCCATTGAAAATTTGATTAACTGCTCTTTCTCATTGATTGATAGTTTAGCTTCTTTGAGGAACTCTTCATTGAAGGGATCTGCAGTCCAGTTCTTTTCTTTTCCACATTGAGGAAAGTACTTCTAAAAGGACACTTAAAGACCTTTTAAGAGACTTACACAATATTCTCTTTCACATTTTGGGATAGGTGCAAATCATTCTCAGATAAGTTGTGCAGTTTCAAAAACTTCAGCCTGACCTCTTTTAATCATGTTTTCCAAAAGTCCAGGTTTTTAATCATTGACTCAATTTTGTCAGTTCCTTTGAAATAGTGATTCAACTACTTTAAAGTCCCAAGTTGAGTTTGTTCCTAGAAAAATATCTGATAAATATGCAAGACTTTGAAACCAATTACTGTCCTGAAACTTTGGAGCAAGAGAAAAATAATGGTCTTCAAAACTACCTGGACATAATGTCTAGGTTAAAACATTATTATAAGTACTTTGCCATGAGACAGCTGCCTTACCTCTGTATGCTTAAGGAATGTGAATGCTGTTTATTTCTTCACACAGCACTTTAAACAATCTGAAGTTTTGTGGTTGTGATTTAATAAAATTTATGACTTTTACAGTCTAATCAAGAACATCTTTCAGTTTAGGAGGAAGAGGCTTGGATGCAAGATTGTCTATGAAGGAAGCAGTGATTCCATGGTACATGGGGAGCTACTTCTTTAATTTGGCCAACTAATGTCCTTTTCATTGAAATAACCACTGATTGCATTAAAAACATCTTCACCCTGTGGTATGCTCTGTGCATGGGTAACAAAGCAACAGGTTTTCCCTAATTTCATTTCCTACCAAGTACCTTGCTATGACAAGCAAAATAGATAAATCAGCAACATCGACATTTTCATCGACCTGTATGGAAAATAATTTATTTTTTCTAATCTATCTACTACTACAGCTTCAATATCATCATCAAATTTCTGAATTTGTGAAGACATTGTCTTGTTTGATAAAGAGATAGTATTGATTTTGCTGACATGTCTTCTCCAAACATACAAGAAAATAAATGGTATTCTTAGTACAAGGAGAAATTAAATCTTCAGCTATGGTATGGCTTTTACCACATTTAACTATGCAATAAGCAATATGGTATGAAGCCTCAACTACATTCTCATTGTCTTTCTTTTCTGACATGTATGAAGTGACAGTTGGACACTTATCTAAGCACTGAAAATAATGTATTTCTTTGTTTTTATACATAAAATTTTAGTTTCTAAATGTCACCTGAGAGAATTTCATGCAACCATTGGCTAATATTTCCTTACATACAACACACAAAGGCTTAGGAAAGTCATCATCTCCTACAAATGAAAACTCATATTTAATATACTCTTTAGAGTATTTTCTTTTCTTCTGTGTAGTATCTGAGGCACACACCTTTTTACTATCTTCCAGTGTGGGTGAACTCATAGTTTCAGAAACATGTTGAGAAGTACTTGTGACAAGTTATAATCCTTATCAAGTTTTGGTTTTTTAACAGTTCCCACTTTCAACCATTGATCCATAACTGACATGATTAAAAATCACTGCTAATCAATTAAAAATAACTGAAACTATGTTAAACATTAAATTAAAAAACTACTTGAAAAAATCATAATTAAAGACAATCAACTTACTTTAACTCAGTCAATAACTAAACTGATCAAATAATCTGGCTACAGATGTATTTATGTTTGGGGGAGTTCAAGAAATGTGGGGAGTTCCCTGATGGTGTAGTGGCTTAAGGCTTTGGCACTGGCACTGTCAGCACTGTGGCCTGGGTTCGATTCCCAGTCAGGGAGCTACCCACATACCAAAAAGAAAAAAAAAAAAAAAAAAAAAAAAAAAAAAAAAAAAAAAAAAAAAGATGTGGCAACACTCTCAATCCCGCAGCCTGGGTTCGATTCCCAGACAGGGAAATACAACCCCACCCCCACCCATAGCCATGCCCTCAATAATCATTGTTCGCTAATGTGATCTAATTTTAAAGTATCCCCATTAATGTTGATTCTAACTTAACATTTATTGTTTCATAACTAATGTTTCACATTTTTTTACTTTACTTATTTTTTTCGGCCATTACTGATTATTCTTTGCATACCTCTGAATAGCCCAGCACATACCCACGAGGGTATGTGTACCAGTGTTTGTAAAGCAATGGTCTAGATCAGTGGTTCTCAACCTTCCTAAAGCTGTGACCCTTTAATACAGTTCCTCATGTTGGGGTGACCCCCATAAAATTATTTTCGTTGCTACTTCATAACTGTAATTTTGCTACTGTTATGAATCGTCATGTAAATATCTGATATGTGTTTTCCGATGGTCTTAGGCGACCCCTGTGAAAGGGTTGTTCGACCCCCAAAGATTGAGAACCGCTGGTCTAGATGCTTGGAAAAAATGGGGTCTCTACAATTACTTGCTGCCAGGTGGGTTATAACTTGGAATTTAAAATCTCTAGGATAATTTCTATTAAAGATGGGGATTGACCACATGTGTATGTTCCCTTTCCTTCCTGGGACCAAATAAATATGTGTATAAAAATCAATAGATCATAGATCTGTAACAACAAAAAGTTTGGTAAATAACTGTCAGAATACATAAAATTTCTACAAATTCTGGAACGTAGCAAGTCCATAGGAAAGCAGTAACTATAACAAGTGGCAGTTTGCAATACAGGTGAGAAGGGAAACAGTGCTCCTAATAAAACTCTAGACAGACTTGGGACTGAAAAAGTGCCTAACACACAGAAGAGTTAGGAGGAAGCCCTGTAACTCAACACATGATGGTGGAGAGGCAGGGGCACAGGCCATGCATGGAAATGGAAACATGCCCTATCCTGTTCCCCTACTCCTGACTTCAGAGTCAGCAGCCAGGCCTCCAGCCCCTAGATAGCAGACTGGAGGAAACTGTATAGGGAAACTGTGACTCCAATAACATTCTGAAGTATGGGAGTCCCCAGAAGGACACTAAACTCCAAGCCAAGAATCCCGTAATGAAGACTCAAAGTTGACCAGCACTACACACTTACACAGGACTCCGGATGAGCTTCTTACACCTTGCTTGTAAACATAAAGAGAGGATCATAGAGATGGAGATGATTCACACAGATCACAGCGACAATTCACAGAAAAATAAGAAAATATCAAATTGCTAACACTAATATCCTCAGAGAGATTTTAAAAAGTATATTATTCATTTAGTGTAGTAAAATTTCTTAGGGAAGAAATAATTGGTGAACCTGAAAGAGATCTTAGAGATGAAAATGTTGTGTTTAAAATAAAAAAAATTAATAAAAGACCAGGGAGATAAAGAAATATCCAATAAATAAGGAAAATTGGCAAAGGTTGAAGAAGAGATGAAAGAAAAAAATAAAATAGAAAATTAACCCTGTAATTTCAATAGTCAACTATAAGAAATTTAAGAATGAGAGAACAGAAAACAAAACCTGGAGCAAAGGAAGTTATCCAGAAAATAACAAAACATTTCACAGAGCAGAAAGACCCAAATTTCTACATTAAAAGAAACTTTCAAAAGAGATTTTAAAATATCCCAGCAAGCATTAGTTTAGAATCAAGCATAGTCAGACACGCTAGTACTCAAAAAAAAAAAAAAATGTCTGCTCCTTCTTTAGCCAAAGGAGGGAAAACAAAATTTTAAACAGGAAGAAAATCAGAAAATGATGTCTGCAACCCAGGAACAATGATGATGGCAAATTCCAGGGAAATAGCTGGATAGAGGATTGAGAGGCAGCCTCTTTGGGAGAGCACTGGAGACAGAGGGCTCCAGGAAGAAAGTGAAAATAACTTGGTCACTAGGGAAGTGGGGACACAGGGATAAAATAGCTGTTTGATCTTCTCTAGGTCCATCCATTTTGTTGCAGATGGCAATATTTCATCTTTTCTTATAGCTGAGTAATATTCCATTGTGTGTATGTACCACAGCTTCTGTATCCAGTCATCTGTCGCAGGGCACTTTGATGCCTCAGAAAATCCAAAAGATCTACAGAAAGGAAATAATCTACTTGACTTTGTAGCAGACAATATATGAGTACAACAGGTGAATACTCTTCATTTTTAAAAAATATACCCATAAATATGGTAAGAAAGACATAGAACTACAGAACATTTAAGTGTTATCAGCAAAACAAAAACAAAACAAAAAACAAAAACAAAAACCAGAAATGGGAAGACAGAAAAGCAGAGGAGAAATGAAGAAAAAGATAAGGCTGCTAATATCTTTATTTAAAGTGAGGAGTCAAATGCACACTCTGAATGGTGAATATAATTATTAATATTAACATATGCTTACATGTATATGTATATTCTAACCTTTTTCCACCTTTATTGTGATAAGAATGCCAAATAAAAATTGTATTTATTTAAAGTGTACAGTTTGTTATTTAGATATATTGTGAAATAATGAGCACAACCAAGCTAATTAACATATCCATCACTTCACATAATTACCATTTTTGTGGTTGTTTGAATTAAAAACACTTAAGATGAATAAGTTCTAATGTACAGTGATGTGACTATAGTTAACAATACTCTATTCTATACTTGAAATTTGCCAAGAAGATCATCTTAAGCATTTGCACACATTTTTTCTTTAATTACACAAAGGCTATCAGTGGATTACTTGATATAGAAGAGTTATTCTCAGAATAGAAGGAGCAGTTTATGAAAATCTTTAATGAAAGAGAACCATATCCCTGTCCCCAGTCCCCAACTTCAAGAGCACATTAAAGGGGAAGAACAGTTAGACCTATATTTAAATCAGCTACTATCCTACTATCCACCCTTCAAGCAAATTATAAAATCTAACCTCATCCTTAAACTAGACTATTGCTAAGGTCCATTTCCATTCTATATAAGCAATCCTGGAAGAAAGTACGTAATGAGTGTTATTTTTCTAAAACTTTAACTGGTTGTGTTCATTTTGTTAATGTTTAGCCTGACCTTTTCTATCTTCTGTATTCACATTAAAAGTCAGCATCACAATAGAAATGAAAGGTCCATTGAAAAGCAAAATAACCTGGCAACAAAATATTTTTTTCAGCTTTGGAAAGTGGTTGTTGGCAGCTGTTTACTTTTGTATATTCACAATAAAAAAATTTAAACTAAATTCTGGTTCATTGCCTGTCAAGAAAATATTAACAAATGT
The DNA here is from genome assembly GCA_004026885.1 of Lyroderma lyra. Lineage (NCBI taxonomy): Eukaryota > Metazoa > Chordata > Mammalia > Chiroptera > Megadermatidae > Lyroderma > Lyroderma lyra. The sequence continues at coordinate 179,284 of PVJL010000676.1, forward strand.
ATCAGAATAACCACTTTTAGCAGACTCTAAAGCCTTCATCACATTTTGTATTCAGGAGTAATTTCACTGGAACCATGGGCTCATATATCAAAAGAGCATTTAAAACAAGATTTTTGTTCAAAGAAACAGGCACATCAAAGCAATTGAATAGGAAGTAATGATGTCTAACTTCTACAAAGCAGTATTATCCTTTCTAAAATGAAAACCTTGAACACACAAAATCTGAGCTGAAATCGAATCTGATATTAAATTTTATTACTTAGAGATGACTTAGTATGTCAGTTAAGAGCTGACATTTCAAAATAATTTAAAAAATCATGTTCAGGTAGATGTTATTTATTCATTCCACAATCTAAAATTCTGTCTAAAAAACTTGCTCCATGTTATAAGAAAGTAAATTTTATTATGCATATTATATTGTTAACATTTTATCTCAGGATACTAGGTTTCTTCAATAATAACATTCCTTCAGAGAGAAATGGCCAGAGGAAAAGAAAAGAATAAAAGCAATGAATTAATTGTTAGTATGGCATGGCTTTTTTTTTTTTTTAACTTAATGTGTCTTCCTTCTCAAAGCCCTGTCTTTGGTATTTGTTATTTTTCCAAATACAGAGTGATCTTGTAATTAATGGTGGTTAGTTTTAATATCTGATTAACTACCCTCCTTTGGTTTCTATTTCCCTCATTACCTGAGAGGCTGAGCAATTTGTTCTATTTTATTCCCCGTGTATTTCTTTGTAATCCTTTTCATTGTAATTCCAAAATTTGCATCAAGCTGTAAAATGACTCCCATCAGTTGAGGTTTTTTTAATTGTTTAACTTATTTTTTTTCTATTTTACCATACGTATATTTTTAATCCTTTGAAATTTATTTTGTCTAAGTTGTGAGAAAAATGTTCTAATTTTATTGCTTTGTTTACAGGTGGTTGAACAGTTATCCCAATATGAAATAATGCATTCTTTTCTCACTAATTTAAAATACCACTCAAATTTTAATTTTCATACATACTGTGGTTTGTTCTGAAAACAGAAAAGATACTATTCATTATTTATCTATTACAATTTATTAATTTTTTTTACTTTTCATGTGTTTATTCTGATGAACTTTAAAATAGTTTATTCAAGTTCCTCCCCAAATTAAAAGTTTGATAAAATTTTATTGACTTGACCAATTTCTTTTGCAAGCATTTCCCTCTTCACAATATTGATCATCTGAAATTGAAACAAACTAGACACAGTGCTAGGTAGTGTAATTTAAATAATGCTTAGTTGTACATTATGTTTTCCAAAGCAGGGACATGATAGGACTTCCTTGTTATAAATTTCTCTCTCTCTCTCTCTCTCTCTCTCTCTCTCTCTCTCTCTATCACACACACACACACACCTACACACACACACCTACACACACACACACAGCCAATGCAGTTTTGTTTTGTTTTAACCATATAGCTTCTGCAAATATCTCATAATATCTACTATGGACTGCATGATTGAGTCCCCCTAAAATTCATACCTTGAAAGCCTCATCCCTACTCTAATAGTATTTGGAGATGGGGTCTTTGGGAATAACCAGGTGATGAGGGTGGAGCCCCCATGATGAGATTAGTGCCCTCATAAGAAAGAGATACAAGAGAGTTTGTTTCTTTATCTGTGAGGATACAAGGAAAAGGCTGCCTTCAGCGAAACAGAAAGAGCCTTCTCTACAAACTGAATCCACCAGCACCTCAGTCTTGAACTTTCTTGCTTCCAGAACTATGAAAGAAAAAAAAGATGTGTTGTTTAGAGTAGGCAGTCTATGATAATTTGTTATAGTTGACTGAGCAGACTAAAACACTACCTTATAATTTTATTCTTAAAACTTGCTGATAATACTACACAATTGTCACAATACAGATATTGTAGAGAGATATTGTAGGTTCTGTTTCAGACCACCATAACAAAAAGAGTGTAATAATAATGAGAATCATGATCTCTTTGCTGGTGGAAAGTCTTGCCTTCAAGGGTCTTGACTTCTATTTGTAAAAATTAAATATAATGCAATGTGGATGTGAAGCAAGATAAAGCAATGCACAATGAAACAAGGTATGCGTGTGCCTTTCTGGAATAAGCCACACTTGCTCATGGCATAATTAACTTTTAATATGCTCCAAGATTCATGGTCCGTACATGAAGCAGTTATTTGTGTTTCCCAAGTTTCAGCAAGGTGGTTTTCCTTTGATCAGTGCAGCCAATACCCAAGTGTGAGAGACAAGTATCACAAAAAAACCATGTTTGTTAGTGTATGAAGGCTGTTGTCAACGAAGTACAGGTTGGCAATAACTTACTGTAAGAACCAAACACATTTCAGGGAAGTTAGACATTCTGTTTAAAATGAAGATTGGCATTTCTAGAACCTGTAAGGTTGAATACATCCAAAATGTTTTGGACTTTCTGTAATGCACAATTGAATTATTTAAATTTTGCGTAATTTTAATGCTTATGTATTAATAGCTCTTAAAATAAGTCTTAACATTTCTATAATCTGTAACATTAAATATGTAACATTTAGAACTTCATAGAATGCATACAAAAATTTGTAAGATCCATATGCATTTATGAATATTTTGAAAGTTAACAAAATATTACATCATGTCACTTATTTTTAACAATTTGCATGGAAATTTTTCTAGCAAGTATGCCTTTCTAAGTATTTTATGTGAAAAAGTATAGTTTATTTTTTTTTAAATTGTAATCATTTTAGAAGAATAAGATCCGTCAGATATAAGTAACTTAGGAAGTAATGTAAGGAAAGAGAGAAAAGAATGAACAAAATAAAACTAATAAGGAATTTTTAAGATAACACCTAGGAAAAAAGCAAAACACGTAAAACTAATCAGCCAATCAAATCACTTATAAGGATCAATGAGCTTTGACTGACATGGGAGAATTTGACATAGAAAATAATTATAATTATAACTGTACCTTCCTTAGTGGAACATACTGAGGACAAGAGTTGAACCACTGACTAAAGATTACATCATTTCATTAACTATTATTTTTATTTCTTAGAAACAAATATACACATATAGAGAAGGGGATTTCCACATGACTGCATCATTATTCTTAAGTGAGATGGCTTTCTATATTTAATTAACTGTTATTACCATCAGATTTCATATCAGGTTTTTGTTAACTTTATAAAAGAAATTGGGTTTTCATTCTGTGTCCTATGCTTCAAATTGAATTCAATGACATGGAAAAATTATTAAAAACTTGAGGACTGATAATATTTTAATAGATTTCACATTTTAAAATTTAATTTCATGACTCTTGTTCTACTCTTTCTTTCTCATTCATAATGGGAATTAGAAATTTTTTATTAATACATATACATGTTCATAATTTTAAAGTTTTACTTTAAAAATACTTAGAAGCATATCATTTATATATTCTTCATTGCTTTGGGAGAATCATTGTTTCATTATATTACTAAAATTTTCATTGAACCCAACTAATTATTTATTTATTTTATGTATTATATTGGTTTTATCTTTTAAAGTTCATTACTTCTTACTTTATTTTTAAAATTTTTTGTAGCTTCACATAATTTTTTTTTTAACTCAAGATACAGCATGTTTTTCTCATATGTTTAGGCTGAGTACTTTTTCAATAGGATTTCTAAAGGGTGATTGTCAATTATTATTTTTTAATTGGTCTACATTTGTGGCTTTGATTTGCAATTTGAGCTTATGGTTATTTAGAACATTTTTGTTTGTTTTAATATGAAAGTAGTTGCATTTTGTTGTTGTTAATATGTCTGTTTCTAGTTTTATTACCCTATGGTCATAAATGGTAGCTAAAACTATTTCACATTTTTAAAAATATTGTTCCTTTATCGTAGTTAGGTTATAATTACTTTAAGTGTTCTACAGGTACTTCTCAATAATTTTTTTTCCCAGAGGGCAGTGAGAACGCAGTCCCCCACTGCCACACATTATGCAGTTGAGTTTCCCACATTTGGGGAAATCGCAGGGGTCAGCACATCCAGAGTGCAATGGATAAGCCTCACCCTGGGAAAACCACCTTCTGATGATGGTATCTCCCCCGCCAGATAAAATAATTTTATTTCTCTTTCAAGACAAGAGTTTGATAAGGAAGAATGGACACAATTTGCTCTGACGTAGGTTTTTGCAATTTTACTTTGTTTTTCTTCCATTTTTAAAATTTATACAATTTTAGGTTTAGGTTATAAAATAATATACTATATTTTCTTCTAAAACTTTTTATTGTTTTGTTTTTTGTAGTTAGTTATTCAATTCTTTTGAAATTTATCTTTGCTTTTGATGTGTATAAAGTCCATCTTTTCTCATATGGACACTCAATTTCCACAGTGCCATTTATTAAAATTCTCTTCTAGTTCTTGGAATATCTATTCTTCCTGATCAACTATTATATAACATTTGAAACTGTTGGAAATGAAATGTTTTTGTTTAATTTACAATATGAACTTAGTTTATATTTATCATATACATTTGAATGTGCATGCCTTTGCCATGTAAAAACTGCTATCATAAAAATAGAAAATTATGTGATGCATAGTTTTAATGGAAAATTTAGTAAAATTACATATTCTGGTTATAGCTGTGTATAGATAAGCTTTTGTATTTTGGATGCCTCATTTTATTAGTTGTCTTTTGTTTTTATATTCTCCATGTTTTCTTGAATTTTCAAAGTAGATAAAGCATAGCCTCTGCAACTCATAATAATATATTTTTACTTCATCCTTCAAAATCCATTTATTTTTTCCTATTATTAAGCTTGCTAGAAACTCTAATGTTAATTTGAATGATAGAAATGATAGTGTTATATTGACTTTTTTTTTTAATTATTATGTTTCACCATACATTATCAGGAGTTTTTTTTTCTTTCTTGATATTTGGCTTGCGATTTATTTTTTAAAAATCTGAAACCTTCCCCACATTTTATCTTCAAATTTTGCATACGTTTTCTTCAGAACTTACATGTTCCTCATGGTATCTCTTAGTGATGCACTTTGAGTTGGTTTATACATCTGCTAACACTCTCCTGAAAAATATTCTGAATAACCTTTTTCTTGTTTTTGTTGTAATTTTTCCTGTGAGATCACGAGCATCATGGGTTGTTCTTTAGGGATGGGATATGGCCTTGATTGGGGGCATCTCTGTGGAAATTTTTCCATTTCCCTCCTCTCAGTCCTTTGGTAGTGGAAGGTTTTGTGCTACTCTATCATCTCAGGCAAAAGTTTATCACATGACATGGTGAGAGAAAATTCAAACTCCACACCACAGCCAAGAGCTTATGTTGTCTTTCTTCTTTTTTCAATGACAGTAGAGTTCACCCTAATTTCATGCTACAAATGAGGGTGTTGGATAGAATTTTTTCTTGTTTTTATTTCACATGTTAGACATTACTTCCAGACTCCTGGCTTTAGCCCCCAAACTCATTTCCAGCTGTTCATTCACATACAACACTTGGAGTTTTCTCTGTGTATTTTCTGCATACTTATTACCTTCTTTCCTTCCCTTCCTTCCCTTCTATTCCTCTCTTCCTTCCTTTTTTCTTTCTTTCAAGGACAAATCTGTATTGTTATAATTGACTTTAATTTTTGCCTGGTAAGGATGTATTGAGATTTTGGTCTTCTGAGTTTGTACTTCTGATTAGGAGTTTCCTTTGTCTCAAGGACTTGTATATCTATGTGTGTTACCTTGATTTTGCTTGAATGGAGACCTTCTCATCACATTGGCTAGATGTGTCATCACTGGTACCTCTATTGGTACCGTGTGCCACCTGTACCAAGAGCAAACCAGGAGCACCATGAGCAGGATCTCTGTGATGTGAATGCTCTGTCATTTGATGGGCTTTCAAAGGGTTTTGGTAAAGCACCTAACATCCCTCTGTCCTCACGACATATGAGGGCTGTTTGGAAAAAAATATCCAGCCATAAATGCCTCTATTTTTCACACTACATAGATGGATACTTTCTGGACAGCCCTTGCACTCTTGTTTCCTTTCCTTCCTTCTGTGGATTAAAGATGTTAATGTGGTTTGATTAGGGGTGAAGTTTTTCTCTTTCACTTATCACTACACAGGACTTTTTTTCTCATGTTCACTGGATTAAATGTGTCAGTCTTTGCCTGCTTATTATTCTATAAATTTCTCTCTGTATACAAAACACATGAAAGACAGCTTTTCACTAATTTTTCATGCTGAGATAGAAGTGCCTCTGTTGCTCTGTTCTTTGCCACTGCAAGGTGAATTTGGGAAGCAGTGAAATGCATAGCTTCAGGTAGCTGACCTGGATCTCCATCAGTGAGAAGGTAGGAGAGAATGATCAGGCATCACCAGATTCCCTTCAGTTAAAACCCTGAACTCTTGAGATGTTTTTTCTAGATTTTTAATGAAGCTAGGGAGAGGAAGCTTAGCCTCATCACAACTTGCAGTGGGTTGTCATACATTTATTCATATTTTTATTGGAAGAGATAGTTTGCATTCACTGAAGAGTTCTCTTCCCTATGTTTTTCATTCTAGGTATCTTTCCTCTATTTCATGACTCATAAAAGCGCCTTTCTATATGCTGATCTGGTCATTTATAATTTGGAAAACTGACTTCGGGCTTTAATTGTTAAGACTCACTTTCAGATCAGAAGCTCTGACAACTTTCTTATCTGCAAGTGTCATCCCAGGGTACGCCCAACTCTAAGCATTACTGACACTTGAACAAAAACAGATTCGAGGAGGTTCCTAGAACATTGAGGTCAACCCCAAATGAGACAATAAAAGAAGAATCAGGCTTGTAAGCTTCATGAGTCTCCTTTCCACCTCAACTAAATCAAAGCTGTTTCATTTCGATATTAGTATGACAAACCATTGGAAGTGAAATAATTTCAATTCACATGGGACATTTTGACCAAGTTGGCTTCACTGACACTATTAACACAGAGAAAGGAAGACCAATTATTTTGGAGAGATTTACAGCTCTAGAAATGAAGATACTGACTAATACCAGTTAAGCCAAACCCCCCAAATTAAATTAAAATTCAAACTCAGTAAAAATAAATAGATCAAAATTAATTTAAGAAATAAAACATACATACTCGTATTTCATTAAATTGACAAAATTATTCTTTTGTTCAATAAATATTTACCTAGCCTTTCTTTCATCTGTGTCTCAATTATTCAAATGCATCAAAAACACTTTCTACGTGAGGAAGAAAACGATCTCCTTCACGCCCATTCTCACCCTAACCCCAACTGCATCTTGCTACCTAAATCCATGACTTAGCATTTCACTTGCAAAATGATAGCAACAATATCAATCTTGGCTTAAAAATGAAAACACTAACATTTTATTGGCCCATAGAAGAAAGTATTGAAAGGCAAAATGTAGAATCATCAGATTTGAATTTAAGTTCCTGCAAATGGAGTAATTTTGGTGTATTAGTTAAGTGATCTCAATCTCAGTTTCCTCAACCATAGAATAAAAATGATTAAGAGTGAATAATAAATGAGAGAAAATGGATAGTGCCCAGCACAATACCTGGCACATAATAAGTCCTCATTCCATAAATATGTCTCTGTTGGAATTCCAAACATAACTCTATTATACAGAGAAAACTCATAACCCTGTATCTCTGATTACTACAAAAAAATGTGGTTGATTTCACATTTCTCTGAGCTCACTTTTATAATCCAAATAATGAGAGGTTATTTACAAATTACTTTATTTATTTTATTTTATTTTATTATTTTCAGGTATACGAAACAACATAATGATTAGACATTTACACATCTCACAAAGTGATAACCCCAACAAGCCTATGACCTATCTGACACCTTACATTGCTATTATAGTACCATTGACTATATTCCCTATGCTGTGCTCTATATCTGTGATTATATATTTTTTTGAAATTATAGTTGACATTCAATAATATTTTGTTAATTTCAGGTGTACAGCACAGTGGTTAGGCATTTATATAATCTATGAAGTGCTCCTCTCAATAAATCTAGTGTCCATCTGACACCATACATAGTTTTTACAACATTATTTAATATATTCCCAACACTGTATTTACAATTTTTGTGCTCAATTTTTAAAAAATATACAAATACTGAAAAACAGATAATAGTACCAAATTAGAAATCAGGTAATAGATCAAATCATTCTGTTTCTTGTCAGTTACACAGGAATAAAATTGCTCTATCATTGTCTCTTAAAATAACTCTTAAGGAAAGGAGGATGGTAGGTATGTGGTTTGATACAATAATGTGTTGGTTGTCTTCCAGTATCAGTATCACATAAAATATCATAAAAAACAAATCAAAACAAAAACAAAAAACAGTAAACAGTGTTCTGATACTCAGCTCCAAAATGTAACAGCTCCTGGGCATAGAATGTAAATATAGATAAATTTAGGAAAGTTTTATTGACGTAGGTAAAAATCATTATGTTTCCCCCCCTATATTTTGTAAAAAGCAGTGGTAGTAACTATCAAGTGATACATGTAATGTTATTAGATATGATTGAAATTCATCTGAAATGGAGTATAAGAGAGTAGAAAAAGCCAAGAAAATTACATCAATGTATAAATCGGGGAGGAGTCTCACCTCCTCATGCCTGATGATGAATATAAAAATAAACTACAAAATATTCTATATATAACATTAAGCTGTATAGCAGATTGAACCAACTCAGGTTTCAAATGGCTTATCTGAGTATTAAAACCCTATGAAAATCACTCAAATTGGAGAAGGCAGGGGTGAAAGGCAGTGGGGGAGAGGGTGGAAACTGATCATCCACTCTGAGCTACAAGCCCCTGGGCTACTCAGCTCCTAGTTACACCAATCCCAAGTGTAGGTGCCCTGTAGTCAGAAACAAAAGGACTGCTAGGATTTTACTTTTAGGGAGTCATGGTGTGGTCAGAGGAGAGGCCTCACAGCAGTGAACTCTTGATTACCAAAAAGAGCATAGAACACCACTGCAGGGCATGACCACTTATTAATAGCATCGAGGTGGGTCTCCCTCAGGGTCCTGGCCTTATTCTGCCAGATACTGAAATGGCAATTGAAAAGATAAAGCTGAATAGAACCATTCCGTGTTCTCCCTCCTTCATCTGGGCCCACAGATTTGTATAGGGACCCACACACAATCTGTGAGACGGCACCTCAGATTTCAATCCAGCAGAAAATCTGGGAAGTCATATAGAAAAATAATGATGCTCAGATGAAGAGGATCAATGTGAGGAATCATATAAATATAACTCTACGGGAAAGAGTTACTGCTAACTTCAGAAATTGTCTCTTCCGGTTCCATTTTTCAACTAACAAACCACAGGGTTCTAATTCAAGCCCCTACCACTTCTAAATGTGTATCCTTTAGCAAATAATTTTGTGTATCTTTGTCTCAGTTTCTTTATCATTAAAATGAGGGTTTTATTGCATTTACTTCCCAGATCTGGATGAGGAGTATCTGTAAAATGCTTACAACAGTGCCTGACACACAATAAGCATAAAAATTTTGTTATTGTTATTCTTTTAATAATTATTAAATTAATACAGAAAAATATTAATAAGAAAAATTACATGTAATTCTACCATAGTTTGCAATGCACTGCTTTCAGCCTGTTTTTTAAAAGCACTTCTATTATGTGTAAATATATTTATTTTACAAATTTGGGTGACCTTATAGTCCTGCTTCACTTTTTTGATTGTTGTAATTATTCATAGCTCTGCCTTTCACTCTTTGCTCCTAGGTTAGATGATAAGTTACATGTTCATCCTATTTCACCATATATACTGGCTTAAATCTTATATTTTATTAAATACACAGGGCTGTATTTTAAAACATTAGATGTTCTAAATTATGTGTAACAACTTCTATGTAGTAAATGGTTGAACTAAATCAATCTATCGAGTCAATCTTTTTTAAAAACAAGAAAAATATATGAAAAGAGCATTAACAAGTATAAAATACAGTATAAGTTTCTTATGGTGTTATCTCAATCTATAGAATAGAAATTCCACAAATAGCACTAAATATGTATAATTATGGACTATATGATTAAGATCTCTTTATATCAATGAGGAAACTTCAGATTATTCAATAATTCTGTTGGGAGAATTATAGAAACAGAGACCAAAGGGATGCTTACCAGACAGACAGGGTGGGGAATGGGTGCAAAAGGTGGAGGAAAATATAGTCAATAATACTGTAATAAGTTTGCATGGTGACAGGGGATTACTGGAATTAGTGGGGTGACCACATTGTAAGGTATGAAAATGTTGAATCACTTTATTGTACACTGAAACTTATATAACTAATGCAATATTGCTTACCAACTATACTTAAATAAAAAATTAAAGTTAAAATAATGAAATAACTATTTTTAAAAATATTGTTCCTAATCTCAAACTGCACACTAATGTAAATTTCATATAGATTATGACTATTTATAACCATACATGCATATATGATAACTAATAATAAATTATGTATATAATAAAAATTTAATAGCTAAATTAGTATAATATTTATTTCATTTTATGGTGAAGAAAACTCAAGTTTTAACACATATGAACTATTTTTTTAAACTAACTGATAGATTGATTACATACAAGGCAAAACTTCTGTATGTTTCAAAAAACACCATAAAAAATAAAGAGCAGTTGGGAAAAGTTATAACAGATATGACAGTACACAATTTATTATCCTCAAAATAACAAATTTCTATAAAGAAGACAAAAGTCACTAGTTTTGAGTAAAGAAAAATAATTTTAAAAATTTATAAAGTCGAAATGAAATTGATGAACATACACATGGAAAAAATTCAATTTTTCTGGTAACAAAAAAACTATTTAAAACATTGGTGAGATATAATTTTTCCTATACAAGTAGAAACTAAAAAAAAACACTGTTACATTCTGGTGAAGGACAAAGTGAAATCAACTTTCTCCTACTGTACTCATGAACATGTTAATTGATTTAATGTTTCTTGAAAAAAGGTTTTTGAAATATATCAAAAGTCTAGAAATTGATTCTTAAGACAGCATCTGTATTTCAAGGTAGGTAATGCTTATGCTTGTCAATCACTGTAATCGTGAAAAATTGAAAACATACTAAATAATCCAGCACAAACATTTGGTAAAATAATTTATATTACATGTTTATGTTACATGCCTTAAAGTAATAATTTAGCAGAATATAAAATTACATAATGCTGTAAGAAAAGGCCCATGCTATATAAGGTGGAAGGAAAACCCAGATTATAAAATGTGTATACAGTGATCCCAAATTCATAAGGAAAATAAATATAGTATGTAACAAGATGTTAGCATTTAATTCTTCCTACCTCAGATTTGATTAAGGTGTCAATATAATGAATAATAGATAATGAAGTGTGAGACAAATTGCCATATGCAGACTTTATAATGGAACTAATCAAATAATCGAGAATCACTCCATAATACTTGATCTGCCTTGCTGACTTTGAAAATATGAAAGGCAAGAGAGAGAGAGAGATGGGAGAGAAAGCCATCTTGGTCCTGGGAGTCTGGTGACAGAGGCATATGAATGTTCTGCTCTCTAGAGCATGTTGGGACAACAAATGGGTTAGCAGGTCCTGTGGCTTAGCTGAGGGCCACATACAAGAGAGAAAAGAATTGGGGGTTTTCTTGGAACCAGTCCCTGGGAAGGTAGGTAGACAGTCCACTTTACACAGGTGGAGTGGATCCCTAGCAAGCCAGGGCTAGATTAGGGGCAGCATTAGTTAGCAAGCTGGGGAGACAGATCAGAGCAGGGGAGCTGGGCTTCTCTTTGGCCCAATAAGCCTTTCTGTCAATGTAGTGGTTAATATTGAATACTCATACATATATATTCTATATATGTATTCTATAAAACTATAAAACAGTTGGAATGTTATGCACTAAAATAATTATTACTGGTTATCTATGAATAGTGTGATCATGGGAAATGTTTCCTTTCTTGTAAATATGCTTATCTTCCTAGTGTTCTAGAAATTGTGTGCATTTACATGTTTTATTGGTAAAAGTTATGTGTTTTATACAATTTAAAAGGGTACACATAAAGATATTTACAATCAAATATGGGGAAATGCCATAGACATGATAGAATTGATGAACTTTATGAGATTTATACAGGCATGGTCAAAATCTGATGTCAGTTAATCTTTTTCAAGGCCAGAAAATGGTACTAAGAGTTATAGAGTTTACATATAATATTAATTCATTCTGCTAACAATGTTTTAATGGCTATTGAAGGGCAGAGCCGTGTAAGAGACTAAACAATTCTAGATTATAGTCTGGAAGACACCTCTTATCATTGGTATAGATTAATGGACTAGGAGCAAGTAGTGATTAGTTTATGCTTGTGCCCTTAAGAATATTCTGTTTCTGAGGGGGAACCTAAGATGGCAGCATGAGAGGAGATCCTTGAAACCTCTCCTGGAAAATACACTTGAACAACTGGGATCCAATGGGGGAAACCTGAGTGGCACAGTCTCAGCTGAGAGATCCATGCATCCTAAGAAAACATCTGAAGATCAGAGAAAGGGATATAAATGGGAGAGGAGGGAGGGAGCAGAGTGGAGAAGGGGCTACGAAACACAATCTAGAACTGGCAGAAGAGGAAGAGAGGTGGGGGTCTGGGGACATGGACCCAAGCACAGCACAAACCTGGATGGCCTGAAGACAGAGAGCCAACAAGAGTGGAGGCATGGGCAGCTGAAGCCCTGTGAGACTATGGATGAGTTAAAACCTGAATTCTGTGGTGGTACTCTGGGGCCCCAATTGGAGTGCCCTGCCCTAGGCAGCTTAGAGGCCAAAAATAGGTTGTTAAAATGCCCTTAGCAAGATTAGGGCCTTAATTGCAAATCAAAGCCCATAGGCGCTGCAGCCCTGGTTCAACTGCAAATCAGCTCTAGGCAAGTTTGAAACTGAGAGCCGGTGGCTATGTAAAAGCTGAGCAGAACAAATCATGATTCTGGGTGAAATGCAGGATCAGGAGAAAAGAGAAAGGCTGAGCCAGCGGCATGCACTTGCCCCAACTTTTGTTTCAGCACACACCCACTTAAGCTGCTCGGTGCTGTTGGCGCATGCCAACCTGGGCCCTCCTGGTGCTCGATGGATGGAGGATGGTGGAGTCAGCACCCAGGAGAACTAACCCAAAGTAACAAGCACTGTCCTACCCCAGAAAGAAAATATAGACACAGAGCCTGGATGCTTCCCCTCTCTCCCAAAGTTTGCTCCCACCAACTTCACCTAGTGCCTGTTTTACAGCCAACTGAAAAAGGCAAATTGCCATTATCCTATGAGCAAATAAACCTCCACCCTTTTCAACAAACCCCACCCCTATGGAAACCTGCAGGAGGGCTCAGGGAAACTGCAGAACACAGGTACAGCATCTTTTCTCTGCACTGATGGCGGAGATGTAAACGTACCACCTCCCACCACATTTTCTCAAAGAGGAGGCACATGGAGAGCATCAAGACCAAGGCAACTGGGTCAAAGAAGTAAAACCCACATTTCAGGAAAGTTCCCAGAGTGAGATTATGGAATAACTAAGAGAAATTATTGTAAGATGCTGCAGTGACAGAATCTGGAAAGTGAAAACAAGACCTCTTCATATCTTCCAGGAAAACAGTCCTCATGCCCAGGGTGGGGGGAAAATAATCATATAGAATATAATGAGCACCTTAGGGTTCAAAGCCACTCAGAAAGAAAATGAAATATCACTAGAAAAGACGCTTATGGATTTGGAAATATATGACCTTAATGACACAGAATTCAAGATTGCAGTTCTTAAGACACTCAAAGAGCATAAAGAAGGTTGGTGGAGTACTGAGATATAGCTAAATGATCTCAGAAAGAAAATCTGTGAGCAAAATAAATACTTTAACAAAAAAATTGAAAGTACAAAAAAGAATCAAAGAGAAATTCTATAGATAAACACCACAACAAAAGAATTGAAAAATGAACTCAGTAGCATAGGAAATAGACCAACCAGATGGAGGGAAGGATATCAATATTGAAGATAGAAACATTGAAATGTCACAGACAGAAGAAGGGGGAGATTTAAGAATCTAAAGAAAGAGCCACAGAAGAGATTTCTGATACCATTAGAAAGAACATTAGCATAATAGGAGTACTAGAAGGGGCAGAACAGAAATCCACAGAGAGTTTAGTCAAACAAATAGGAGAACTTTCAAAGCCTGTGGAAAAAACCGGAACCTCAAATTCAAGAAGAAAACAGAACCCCCACCTAGACTCTAGCAGACGTTCTCCATGGCACATTATACTGAAGATGTCAAAAATCAAAGACAAGGAAAGAATTCTTAAGGCAGTCAGAGGAAAAGAAATTATAATCTTTAAAGGAAAGCCCATCAGGCTATCATCAAACTTCTCAGCAGAAACTCTACAAGTGAGGAACAAGTGGAATTAAATATTCAAAATATTAACAGAGAGAAACTACCAACCAATAATATTTTATCCAGCAAAGATACCCTTTAGATATGAAGATGGAATAAAGACCTTTTCAGACATACAGAAGCAGAGAAATTTTCCAGCACAAGGCTGTCATTTCAAGAAATATTGAAGGAGGCCATTGTACCTGAAACAAAAATATTGAAATAAATGGAGAAGAGTAGGAACAACAAAAACATTAAAAAGAAAGGAAGTAATGACTATAGAAAATCCTCATGTATCAATCATCACCCTAAATGTAAATGGACTGAACTCACCAATAAAAAGGCACAGAGTAGCAGAATCGATTAAAAAACAAAACCCATCCATCTGCTGTCTCCAAGAGACACATCTCAGCCATAAGGACAAACACAGACTCAGAGTGAAAGGATGGAAAGCAATACTCCAAGCAAATGGCATCCAGAGAAAAGCAGGAGTTGCCATACTGATATCTGACAAAACAGACTTCAGGTTAAAAAAAGTAACAAGAGACAAAGATAGAAATTTCATAGTGATAAAAGGGACAATACAACAATAAGAAGACATGACACTCATTAGTATATATATATATATATATGCCACAAATCAAGAAGCACCAAAATTTACAAAGCAACTACTAGCAGATACAAAAGGAGAAACTGAAAGAAATATAATTATAGTAGGGGACCTAAACACCCACTTGACAGCCATAGACAGACCATTGTAACAGAAAATAAAGAAGGAGATATCAGCTTTAAATGATACATTACAGCATTTGGACATAATGGACATTTACAGGACACTGAATCTTGCAACACAAGACTATACATTCTTTTCTAGTGCACATTGAACATTCTCAAAGATAGACCTTATGGTGGAACATAAAACTGGCCTTAGCAAATTCAAGAAGAATGAAATCATACCAACTGTATTCTCAAACCACAAAATTGGAAATTGGAGATCAACTGCAAAAAGAGCACAGAAAAAAATCACATATACATGGAAATTAAACAGCATGTTATTAAAAAATGACTGGATCAAAGAAGAAATAAAAGAATAGATAAAAAATACATAGAAACTAATGTCAAGGAAAATACAACATATTGAAATTATTGGGATACAGCAAAACGAGAAATAAGAGGGAAATTTATATCATTACAGGTCTATGTAAAGAAACAAGAAAAATCACAAGTAAACATCCTAGCATCCCATCTTAAAGGACAGAAAAAGAAGAACCGAAAAAACCCAAAGTCAGTGGAAAGAAATAATAAAAATTAGACCAGAATTAAATGAAATTAACAACAGAATGATAATAGAAAAAAATTAATGCAACATAGGGCTGCTTCTCTGAAAGATATCAATAAAATTGATAAACACCTGCCTAGGCTAACTAAAGGAAAAAATAAAAAAACACAAGTAACCAAAATTAGAAATGAAAGAGGAGAAATTATGACGGATATGACAGAAATACAAAGGATAACAAGAAAATATTATGAAGGGCTTTACATATCACCAAATTTAACAACCTAGAAGAAATAGACAAGTTTCTAGAAACATATAGTCCACATAGATTGAATCAAGAAGGACTGAATAATCTAAATAGACCAATCAGTAGTAAAGAAATTGAAACAATCATCCAAAACCTCCCCAATGGCAAAAGCCCCAGAGCAGATTGTCTCACCAATGAGTTTTATCAAATGTTCAAAGAAGAACTAATGCTTATTCTCCTCAGACACTTACAGAAAATTGAAGATGAGGAAATACTTCCCAAGTCATTCTACAAGGCCAACATTGCCCTAATACCAAAAATTGGCAAGGATAACACACAAAAAAGAAAACTAGAGACCAATATCTCTGATGAACACAGATGCAAAAATCCTAGAGAAAATATTAGCAAATAGAATACAACAATGTATTAAAAAAATGATACATGATCAAGTGGGATTCATCCCAGGGGCACAAGGATTGTTCAACTTATGCAAATCAATCAATGTGATACACCACATAAACAATCTAAAAGATAAAAATCATATGATAATATCAATTGATGTAGAAAAAGCATTTGACAAGATACATCTATTTATGATCAAAATACTGAATAAAATGGGTATAGAAGGAAAGTATCTCAACAAAATAAAGGCCATATATGTCAAACCCACTGCTAATAATAAACTGAATGGGGAAAAGCTGAAACCTATTCTTCTAAGATCAAGGACAATATAAGGATGTCCCCTGTTGCCACTTAATATAATGCTGGAAATTCTAGCCAGAGCAATCAAGAGAAAGAAATAAAAGGTATCCAAATTGGGAGAGAAGTCAAATTGTCACTATTTGCAGATGACATCATTCTTTACATAGAAAATTTCAAAGATTACACCAGAAAACTATTAAAAACAATGAACAAATAAAGTAAAGTTGCAGGATACAAAATTAATGTATAAAAATCAATTGCATTTTTATATACCAAAAAAAAACTTCAAAAAAAAGAAATGAGAAAATCAATAATTTTTGTGATCATAAGAAAAAGAATAAAATACCTAGGAATTAACAAGTAATGTGACAAACTTATTGAACTGAAAACTCTAAGACACTATTAAAAGAAATTGAAGAGTACACAAAGAAATGGAAAGATATTTTGTGTTCATGGATTGGAAGACCTAACATTGTTAAAATGGCCATATTACCTAGAGCAATATACAGATTTAATGTACTTCCCATGAAAATCCTACAGACATTCTTTCAAGAAATAGATTAAAAATTATCAGATTTGTATGGAACCACAAAAGACTCTGAATAGCTAAAGCAATCCTACATAGAAAGAGTAAGGTTGGAGGTATCTCACTCCCCAATTTAAATATATACCACAAAGCATCAGTAATCAAAAGAGTGTGGTATTAGTAGAAAAAAAGACACACAGACCAATGGAACGGGGTCAAAAACCCATAAATAAACCCACAAATATATGGAGAAATAATTTTTGACAAAGGAGCAAAAAAATATACAATGGGGAAAAAAGCCTCTTCAGTAAATAGTGCTGAGAAAATTGGAAAACCACATACAAAAGAATAAATCTGAACTATGAACTATCATGATATACCAAAATTAACTCAAATTGTATTAAAGACTTCCACATAAGGCCTGAAACAATAAACTGTATACAAGAAAACATCAGTATTAAACTTACAGATCTTGGTTGGGTTCAGAGAGGATTTTATGAACCTGACCTCAAAGGCAAGAGAAGTAAGAGCAAAAATAAATTAATGGGATCATATAAAACTAAAAAGTTTCTGCACAGCAAAAGAAGCCATCAACAAAGCAAAGAGACAACCAACTGAATGGGAGAAAATATTTGCAAGCAATGCCCCTGATAAGGGGCTAATATCCAAAATACATAAAGAAAACATATGACTCAACAGCAAAAAAAAAAAAAAATTAAAATGCGGGCAGAGGACCTGAACAGACATTTCATTCATGAAGACATACAAATTGCCAACTGATATATGAAAAAATGCTCAGCCTCATTAGGTATCAGGGAAATGCAAATCAAAACCACAATGAGATAACACCTCACACCTGTTAGAATGGCTATTACCAACAAAACAAGGAATAACAAGTGCTGGAGAGGATGTGGGGGAAAAGGAACCTTAGCATGCTGCTGGTGGGAATGGAAAGAGGACAATGTGGAGGTTCCTTAGAAATTAGGGAATGGAGTTACCATATGACCTGGCAATACCCCTTCCTTGTATCTACCCCCAAAATTTGAAAATCTTAGTCTGCAAAGGTAGGTGTATCCCAATGTTCATCACAGCACTGTTCACAATGGCCAAGTCATAGAAACAACCAAAATGCCCTTTGAATGATGACTGGATAAAGAAACTGTTGTACATATAAGCAATGGAATATTACTCAGCTATTAAAAGATGAAATAGGGCCACTTACAACAAAATGGATGGACAATGAGATGACAGTGCTAAGCGAAATAAGCCAGACAGAAAAATCCAAGAACCATATGACTTCACTCTTATGTAGAATATAAAACTGAAACAACAAATAGACAAAAACTAATGGACACAGTCAATAATTTAGTGGTTACCTGAGGCTAAAGGGGCAGAGGGGTGAGAGAGGCAGGTGTGGGAGTCATATATATGGTGATGGAGAGAGAACTGACTCTGGGTGACAAACACATAATGTAACACATAGATGATGCACTGTAGAATTGCACACCTGGAACCTATGTAATTTTTACTAACCAATGTCACCCCAATAAATTTAACAAAAAAAAATAGAAAAAATATTTTGTTTCTCCATCTAATTTATTAATAAGAATTTCCTTCCCGGGACCATGTTACATATCTCCATAGAGTCCTTCACACTCTAGTATGACTAATAACTTGTAAAATTGGACAGTGTGCAGCCTGTGCAACAGTATATGAACACATCATGTGAAAAGCTCACTGCAATGCTTCCACCATGATAAGCCTTTCCTGCCCAACCCAGATCTTTCCCTTCACTTTATGTGATTTTTGTATTGTCTTCATTTTTATGACATTTCCTTAAGCTCTTTTAAGGAAATGTGTTCTTTTGCATGTGTTCTTAATTTGTACTTGTTCACATATTTTTTTCTTGCCTCTGTGCATGAACTGGAGATATTTTAAGTCAGGTAATATGACCCACGCTTTTTAATCCCTGGGAGCACCTGTCTCAGTGCCTTATACACAGGGGAGTGATAGAGGCAATAATATCCAACAATAATGATAATAATAGATAACATTTATTGAGCGCTCACTATGTGCCATGCACAAAGTATTTAGAATATATTGACGATTTTATTAAACCTTAATAGCTGTATCAGTTAGACTACAGATATTTTATAAAGAAGAAAACCACAGCTTATTAAGGGTAAGCAACTTGTTCTGTCAAACTATCAGTAAGATTTTGAATGAATGAGTAATTGAACAAACATTTTCATCTCTTGCAGATAGTACCTATTTTGGAGCCTATAATTCAGTTTAAGTAAATGAAGTTTACTAGACTATGACATTATTGATGGTATGATCCTTGATTATCATTATTTGAATCCATGGAACGGTGTACTTTACATGGGCTTAATTGGGGAATTAATAAAATTAATTGTGTGAATGAATAAAAAGATATATTATTTCAGCTGTGCACTTGACCCCACCTCTGAATGGCTTTCAGGGACAGCCTGCCCTATACTGAGGGTTGTTTTCTTTTTTAACTCAGATTCCCAGGGGATCCTTCTATAGATAAAGAAAATGAGGCTCAATTACCCTGTCATTTGCCCAAGGCCATATTGCTAAAAGTAAATGGTCACAAGATTAGAACCAAGACCCTTTAACTCTTAATTCAGAACACCTTTCATTATACCTTTCCATCCAATTGTTGACACATAGAACGCTTTGCTATAGATTATGTGAAAATGGGTCTGTTTGGGAACTCTCACTGACACTCTTCAAGGAAACCTTCTGCATTGGCTTAGCTAACTCCTGCCCAGATTTCTGGGCCCCACATTTGTTCTTCAAGGCTGCTCTCAAGTTTCCCTCTCCCTCAATATGCCACGCATAGCAAAGGAGCGCCAGTCTACCCTGAGCTCATTGATTTTTGGTCACTGATTAAGTGATGACTCACTGGGCTTCCTGATACACAGGGAAAAGGACAGACTGTGTTCAGACCTAATGACTTTGCTGTCCCTGCAAACCAGTGAGAACTGGGCCATGTGGAATTGTACACAGCTTGGCTCTATCATCTTTTTTGCTGCCTTCGTCCGATCCATGTCCAGACCAGGCTACTGGCATCTTACGGAGCACTCTGAGAGTACAGCCTGGTTTCTAAGACCCAAAGTGTGAATGTAAGACAGTATTGTTCAAGTTACCAGAGTTTTTCATGTTAAACCTCACATCAGCAAACCAAAATTTAACTAAGTTCCTGTGATCAACTCTCCCAGAAAAGGGAGGTCCTAGATCACCCAGTCAACACTAGGTCTGCTCAGCACAGGTTACCTGGCCTGCTCAAGACTTCCTTTTGCACCATAGAAGGAAAGTAAACCTGCTTTAACTAATGAGCAAACGCCCAGTATAACCGTATAAGCTCCTTGTTTCCTGCTCATTTGGGCTATAATCTCTCACCTTGGACACCTGGTCCGAGCCTCTTTCTATCTACTGGATTGAATGCTGTCTGATTCATGACTTGCTGGGTAAAAGTCTATGAGGTCAATAAATTGCCTGTGGAAATTTTTCTTTTCACAGTTTGTATAGACTAGAGCTAGAAGTTGTCCTCCATCTTCTCATGGTGAATGAAGCCTAGGTGACTGAGAGTTGAAGCTGTACAAGCCCCATGCCAAACCTTGGGCCTGCAGACTTGTCACCTGCTGTCAGCCATGGGGATACTGGGTGTTGGATGCTGATGTGGAGAAGAAGGCACTGCAAGGTCTGGAGGTGGCTGCCACTAAGTCTTTGAGGAGGAGGACCCTCACTAGAGATGGCCATCTTCTCAACGCCATACTATTCTTTGATTTTGCTCTGAATCCATTCTCTGGAGCTGCTCTCAGCTCAGCCAGTGATGAGGGCAGGATCTTGATGATAACGCAAGTTGACCTGTGGTCTTAAGATGGAATACCCAGAAAATATCTCATGATATTTAGTTCTACTTAGCTCTTCCTTTAAACTAGAAAGTCCCTGACTTTGGGTGGGTACAGGTGGTTAAGAAAGAGAACAAGACAAGATTCTATAGATCAAGCTTATGTTTGTGGGGAAAAGGGACTGGTTCTGAAATAATTACATTAGAAATAGTGAAGAAGATTATCAGGCTTCCTGGAAGCTGTTTCTTCAGTGGGCAGGACTGGCAGCAGCAGGGGCAGGGGGCAGACATATGGCCCTTCTGGAATGCTCCATTAGCTGGTGCTGGCTCCTCCACAGAAGGTCACGTACTCCTGGTCCTGACCAAGTCTGTTCCTCTCACCAGGTTCCTCCTGAACCCCTGCTTACTATTCATCCTGGTGTTCGGAAGGTGGCTTTGTACATTGAATGCATATGAGGGTGTGATTAACCTGACATTAGATATTTTCCCAAAAACTGGTATCAAGAAATTTTATTCCTTTGATTCTTGTCTGTATGTGTTTTTCTGTGTGGAATTAACTACAAGTTCTTTGTGTGTGTGTGTGGCGGGGGGGGCGGGGGGGATGAGTTTTTGGAATAGCAGGTCTGAGGATTCAGTCCGGGGCCGTAAAAAAGACATTGGTCACAGTAGCCATTGAGCTTCTCAAAATGATATCTGGGCTTCATTTCCCCAAATGCATGTAATTTGAAGTTGTATTATGTTTTAATTAATTGGCAAAGGCACACATTTCAGATCAACTCTGCATTGCCTGGGGGACTATATAACACAGAGGCATCCAATCCTCTGTTAATTGGGATTTCACTAAATGCAGCATGTATTCAGCAAATGGGGAGAGAAAGAGACAGAAACAGGGGAGAGTGAAAAGGAAAGGGAGTCAGAGGAGGGTGTTGGAGTGAAGCTTATTTCCCCAGCACAGAGTCATTCCAAAGATATCATGAGCAGCAAATTAAACGATCCTTCAGCAAGAATTTTGACAAGGAAATTTCATTAGGGATTTAAATCTCTATGGAAGCTCAAGTTGCTGCATTAAGATATGAAAATTGTGCAAATATTGTTCCTTAGAATAATGCTTGCTGCAGGTCATTGAGTTCCAGTCCATGAAATTTAGAGTGATAAATGTCATATTGAAAATAACTGGAAGAAGAAAGGAGAAGAAAGGAGACAACCCTGCAGTTAGGAATTCAGGCCCTAGAGTCATTTGGATTGGAAGGTGGACTCCAGTATTAACTAGCTCTGTGACCTTGAGCAAGCATTTTTAACATCTCTAAGGCCTAAGTTCCTCATTTGTAAAATATGAACAGTTTCCAGTAACTCTCTGCTAGACGATAATGTGGGGGTTTAATGAGATATTCCAGGTAAAACTGTTTTGCACAGTGCCTGGCATGTGTAAACTCTAAACACAGTTAAGTATGCTTATGGGACAGGAAGTGGGCTAATGTTCATCTGGCACTGATTTTTGTCAATCTTGGTGATAGGAACCTGTAGGTGTTATTACTGATATTATTGAGATGAAAAGCCTGAGGCTGAGGGGCCAAATGAATCTGCCATGCTCACAAAGGAATAAGTGATTCCCCTAGAATCAGGCACATGCTTATGTATCTACATGTTTTTCTCCCTCACTAGCCTGTGGGGGCCTTGGAGCTTAAATGCTGTTTGTACACTTTTGTACTAACAGAATCTGACCAATAAAGTGGCCCTTGGTGTGTGCTCAGAAAATATTTATGGAATAAAGTAATGATTACATAAATAAATGGATACATGTATACGTGAATTAATGGAAGATAAAATATGTTTTATATTTTAATTGTGTCTCAGGATCTCATCCATAGGTTTCTAAATGTTTACTTACTTTTTTTGTTTTGTTTCAGGACATTCTGGCATTTTGATTCATATGCAGATAGGCCATTTTATAGAGTACAGAAGAAAAAGGAAAAAATTACATATACTCCCAAATACTTATTCCCCTTTTAGCATTTTAGTGTATATTCTTTTCACCATTAGACCAGAGGATGTTTTTATTGCAATCTTATATGAAAACAATTTTCTATCTTGCTGTTTATATTTCACAAAGATATTATTTTAATAATAATTTAATAGAAGATGGTAGATGTGTCATATGTTTTTACTCAAGAATAATTTTGTTAGGTTTTAGAATGTGTCCATTTTTTCACTGTTATAAATAGTGTTGCACTAAATATTTTTATGTATGTAAGACCTAGGTTTTCATGGTTAGTGACTGATCATTTTTCTTTGAAGAGCACACAGTCCTTATGGTGGGCCTCATCCTCAACTATTGTAGCGATGGACTATGATATCTATTAGATGGCAAAGGTTTGATTATTGTTTAGAAAGATCATTTTACCTGTTCTGTACCATATGCAAGCCCTGCCCCAGTATATAGTGCCTGATAGATATTTCACACCTATATATATATAAAAAAAAAACAAAAACGGAAGGGAGGACAAAAGGAGAAAAGACAATAATGACAAAACAGAAGGAATTAAAGGGAAAATGGAAGGGAAGAGAAAAAAGATGGAAAAAAGAAAAATAGGAAAAGTACATTAGACTTAATTTAAAAAAAAAGAAAAAGGAAGAAATCAGCAAACTTGTTCTTCTGTGTAAATTTTCCGCTATAGCAAATACATGACTCCAGCCACACTCATACCTTTCAGACATTGGTTCAGCATGTGGCCAGATCACAAGGTAAAAGAGACAATAATGCACATCAATAACTGCCTCTTTTTGGGTGATTCCTGCAGACTGATGCCTCCCATTTCAGAGAACAGAGAGAACTTGAGGCTAGCTTGGTTGCTAGCTTTTAGGCAACATTTACTTTTCTTAAGGAGAGCTAAATTTGCAAAGGAAAGAGTAGTGAACACTGTATAGTGACTTGCCTTGCCAATATAAAACATAATCAAATTAAATTAAACCCAAAATTTCCCATATAAAAATTTTACATTTACCTGAGGAAGTGTAACTATAGAAATTTGGGAGGGTGATGAAAATACGTGTTTCAAAAAGATGTTGAAAGATGGCTAGACATGTTCATTATGCAGCAATGTGCACACTCACAGACAGGGCAACCTCTGTCTGTCATCAATACACAATATTTTGCTCAAGTTTATATCATGTCAGTTTGGTATTCAGAAAATCACAGCATTGCCTTTATGATTTGGAAATGCCTATCATTGTCTTCACTGAACTAAATTGTTAATTCAATAAAAGTTCCTTTACCTTAGTGTGACTCAATTATAGCAGTCACTGAAATAGCAGAGGCTTATTTACAGATACAGAAAAAATTTCACATTTGACCATAATTATGCATATTGCTATAAAATGTTACTTTTTACTCCATATAGATAAAGAAAGTAATGACTAGTGGAAAAATCATCTTCTTTCATGAGTGAAAAAAATTGTCATTAGTACAGTAATAGTTGGTAATGAAATAGTGTGCTAAATGTGGAATTTTTCAATTTATTTGAAAACTTCTTATATAATTTTATATGCATATTTCCTTTCTTCAGTAAGTGAGGTAAAAAAGGTTAATATTAAACTTATAATATCTGTAGTTTCCATAAATTCTTTTGGATAAATAATAAGCCCCTTTATTTTTCTATACTCTTGCTTTCTATATACCGTATTTCCTAATGGGGTGTGGGAGGTGGGGAGCCTGAAAGCTAGAGGAGTAGGCTTTGTGGAAGTTCCCAGCGGAGATTAATTAGCAGTGGAGCGAAATCTGAAGGCCAGGCCCCATCACTGCTGAAGACATGGACCCAGACCAAGATTTGAACACAAATGTCTGTCACCAGTTTCTTGGCAAGTTTCAGAGACATGCGAGTGCAATACCACCTTCAGCTGAGTTAGCAACCATTGCTCAGCGTACAGGCTGTCTATGTAATATTGTGTTAGAGAAGAAAAATCCTTAACCTACTTGGATCCGATAAGATGGAATCAGTTTTCGGCAGAAATTGATCACAACGGACTCCTTGGTAGCCTTCTTTGCACCTGAGAAAAGGGGATAAATGACAAACATAAGCATATGGTTGTGAAAGTTTCAAGATTTCAACAAGCAAAATATCCACCAATTACATAAATGTAAGAAGAGTACACTCATACTTTGGTATTATTTGATTCGGTCTGTTTCTAACATCAATAGGCAGATTTTAGAGTCTATTTCTGTGCAAAAAACCACCAGTGCTTTGCTTTTATAATTTTATACATAATACCTAATGAGCAAATTAGATACCTTTTTAAGATTTTCTCATGTTATAACTCTGGATGCAGTACACTTTTTTTTATGTAACACACTGGTTCCTAAAAGGCTGCAAATGCCCTTCCTACAGCATCATATTGCAAGTTTAATTTTTCTTATAGAAAACATTTTCTTATATAATTTATCAAATATTATGAGTAGATTTTGGCTATTGTTTCTTTATTTTTCTTGTGTTTTATTAGTTTGTTTCTAATTCTAATGTTTTACTTTTTTTTTTGACCTTAGTGATTCAGTGTTACCTAACTGCTTGGCCAGAAGTAATAGCATTTATTTGAGATCTGATAAGATCTGAAAGGCATCTACATGTGCAAGGTTTCTGTGCATTTTCTTTAAGGTCATATTTTTCTCTCTTAATTTTCTTTTATATTCAGCAAACATGTGTTAAGTGTCTGCTTTCTACCGTGCATGCATGGTACCAGTCAACTTTTCTGAGGTGGGCACAATTTGGAGGTGAGAAATTTGCCTGGGAGCACCTGCAATGAGGCATGTTACCTCAGTCCTGCCAGTCCTCTGTGAAGTCTGTTAGGGCTGTCTGGCTGCCTTGGACAGCATCGGCTCATCAACTGGTAACTCAAAGAACAAATACAGCCAAGGCTGCCCCACACTCCTGCTTTGGATCAGTCTCTGTAAGGGGGAGGTGGCATTTAGTGGTCAGCTTGAAGCTTAATCGGTCATGCTTGCTTTAGGCAGCGAAGTTTCCATTGTTGCTTGTGGAATGAATCTGTTCACACTATAGAGCAGGAAATTGTACTGCTGGCATAAAAATCGGATTGAAAGAAACAATCCTCTTTTTGTTAGAAATCTATGAAATTGACAGAAAAATTCAAAGGGACCATTCTGCCAGCGATGGGGGCTGTGAATACTCTCTCTAGAATATGCTTTGTATTCTGAGTGTAACAAACTATTAGATAAGGTCTATTGCAACTGGAGCAGCAATAGTGAAAGGCACCTAGGTAATTTTTCTACCTTACATTGTGAGTTAAATTGGAATGCAGGTAATCGGCAGGCTCTCCTTAGTGCCTTTTTAAACCTGGCACTCCACAGTGTATTTGGCAATTTTTCTCTTAGACTGAGAACAAAGACTTCTGATATGTGGAAACACCAGATACCCAACAGGCTATTGAAAAAAAATTTTGTTTAAGCAGTTACATATTTCCATAACCTTTTAAAAATTCATTTATTGCACTTGAAATCAAGCCTGTGTATTACTGGGTTTATAATGGTAAAAATTCAGAAAATGCTTAGGACTGAAGCACAGTTGTGATGCAAAAATAAATTCTAGTTCTCTGAAAGCTGCACTAATGTTGTTAGTGTGCCTTTAGTCAGAATTATTTGAACCACAGTGCTTTAATTTTAATTTTCCCATAATGATGAGTCATGTGCT
Source organism: Lyroderma lyra (assembly GCA_004026885.1). NCBI lineage: Eukaryota > Metazoa > Chordata > Mammalia > Chiroptera > Megadermatidae > Lyroderma > Lyroderma lyra. The sequence continues at coordinate 206,049 of PVJL010000676.1, forward strand.
AAGTGTGGGCGACAGTGTGCATTCACTTTTTGGAGGTTTTTATTTCTGAACTATCTAGGAGATTTTCAGCACCCTTTATTCTTTGTATCTTCATTTAATATGAAAATGGTATTCTAGGGAGATAGCTGCTTTTAAGGGGAAGTGGGATTTTTTTTTGTGTGTTTTCCTTTGCTTTCTAAAGATGGTTCCTAACTTAAGGTGCATTATTCCATTTGAGTGTAGAACAGAAAATAAAGATGTTTCAAATTTTTCTAGTCTTAAATGGATTTTCCATGAGTTTGAGCCCACATCGAAGCATTCAAACCTCATGGAATATCAGGACAATTGCAGAGTGAGTGTCCTCATCCTGCCTTCAGACCTGTGTGCTGTAGATAAGAAAGTGTGATGATGTTGGAGTGACACAATCCAAGCTCTGAGACCCACTGGAGGCTGTGTGTAAATATGCAAATCCTACTCCTTTGGTAAGGAGACAGTGTCCCTGCTAATGGATGCTGGATCTTACGACTTTTATTTTCACATTTAAAAATTTTTTAAAATTTCCATTTAAAAAAAAAAATCACACATATGTCCCCTTGATAAGTCAGACCCATCCACATGTGAAGACGGAATGTGGCGAGCAGGTAATGGCAATGAGATGGATTGAATTTATGACAATATTAAAGACAGAAATAAAAAAAAAGCCTTAAGATGCACTTCTTTTTCATAGATTGAGTTCGGCAGAACTTCTGACAGTGTGGCAGGCAGCACACCTTTTGAGCAATATCATTGCATGTTTAGTTGGGTTTTGGTTAATGTTCGGAGGGGAAGTCGAGAGTGCTTTTTTTAAATTGCTTTTTGAAAGCTAGAGGCATAAAAACAAGAGAAATTCATATAATAAAAAGTGCTTTCTGTTTCTTCACCTTAATAACGCATGACTTAATGAAATTTTAAAAGTATATGTATAATCTTTAATATATGTTTAATTAAAAAACATAAATTTTACCCTAACCAAGGTAATATTCTATTATTTTTCTATTCGACATTGCTTTCAAATTCTATTCAATTAGTCCTCTCCCTATTCTCTGAATTTCTTTATCCCTGAGAAGCTTTACATCTATATTTTATTAAAAATCACAATGTTTCTTGGTGGTTTTCTACAAGTTTTTATTTTACTGGATGTCTAAAGAGCAGGGAACAGACTTAGGTTAGGAAATAGTATCAGCAGTGAAAGAACTATAACACAAACTCACTATGTAAGAGCTAAGAAATTTTACTTTGAAAAAAATATTAAATTTTGTGTGTCTCATATTTGAGGTGAAGGAGTACTCACTTCAAAAACCAGTAAGTTCTTGATAATGTTGTTGGTGCAGTTTATTTTCACATTTAAAAGGCAGTGGGGAAGAGCATAGTTGAGGACAAAATGTCTAACTCAAGGTAGGGCAGGTGAGAGGTTAAAGAGAGAACTCTGGTGGAAGATCTCAATAAGAGAGATTGGTCCCCGACAATGAAGTGGGAGACAGAGCTTGGAAAGTCTGCACCCCACCTAAGTATCAGCGAAGTATCTCTCGTGTGCTGGTGAGTCACAAGGCCAAATCACAAACCAGGGTCCTCCCTTTCCACAGGGATAGGGCCAGCTGTGTGGTTTCAAATGGGGACATAACTTCTTCTACTACTCATATCCTTCTAACTTGGCCCTTACACCCATCCTACTTGTTCAGCTACTCCTAAAATAGCAAACCACCCCTTTAATTCATTTTTTATTTCTTACATTGTGCCTGAGGAAAAGTCCAGCTTTAAAGAAAAGTTTTAAAAGGCAATTGCTGGGCAAAAGAAAAGAGAAAGATATTGGCAATGAGAAAAACAAAAAATGCATAACTCAGCTGCAATTTTATACTTGCTTTGTCAGTACAATAAAGCAGAAATGGTCAACATGCACCCAGAGTGCTTGTGTAGGATGCCAAGGAGGAGACTTTTTGAAAATGGTCACATCATTTGCTGATGTTTCCACAGAACTGGCACCCTTTGGCCAGCTAAAAGTGATGACCATGGCTGTCAACCATACTGCTAATTTCAAACCATTCCCAACTCTCCTCCTAGAATACTCAATACCAGTTTAGTTCTTGGAACCCATTTTCTGAATCACAACTAAATTAGAACTAATAGAGTCAGTGACTTTGAGTGAAAATTGAAGAACTCTCACATGTGACGAACAGCCTCCCTATATGTCCAGATTATTCTTCAGTTTATCCCTCTTCCTTTTATTAGAAAAAACAAAACAACACAAAACAAAAACAACACAAAAACAGTTCCATTGAGGAAACTGGACGGGATCTTTGTCCTCATCTATTGATTTCTTGGTCATTTACTCTTTAATGGAAGGCCTTATGATTGCTTCACTCCTTCTCCATTCCTACTCTGTCTTCACTCTTCATGATCCACATGGGAGGCCCAGCCAGCACGCAGTCTCTTACCTATCTTCTTCATGTACATTATGATTAATGGTGCATTTATAGTCTGGCTTCTCAGCTTAATATTTGCTTCATGCAATCAGCAAATTGTTTCATATCCCAGTTTTAACCCAAATAAATGGGAATGATATCAGGGGGGGAAAATGAACAATCACACCTGGTTGATATTATACACATACAATTTGATCATTTATATGCCTATAGACCTTATATCTGGCATTCCTAGTACACATGCTTTCTTCTTGGAAACTGAATTTTAGACATGAAACTTAAACTAGCAGAAATCAATTAACATCACAAGAGAGATGGTGACAGTGTTACAGGAAAGGCACACTTTGTCAGTGATATACAAGTCTGCCAATTTTAAGGGGCCTATTAAATGCTAATTTGGAAAAGGAACAATCCCTCCAGGTATTCCTCCCTATGTCTTGCCAATTCTCCTCATCTTCAATGTCAGTCCTTGGATGGGAAAAACGGAACGTTCATCAGGCACTTAAACCTTCTATTTTAGTGACAGGGGTTTGAAACAAGCCTGGTTTTAAATCCAAGATCGGCTATTTACTAGCTGCTTAGCCATCCTGTGTCTCCTTTTCTTCATCAATAAAATAGAGATAATAATAATAGCTGCCTTCTAGGATTATTATTAGGAAAAATGACATGATACCTATGGGTCATGGTAAGTACTCAATACATGTTGGGGTTTTATATTCTTTGAATTTGGAATCATCGTGTCAGCCTTTCAAGTGAGAAAATGGAGGTTTGGAAATGTTGAGTTTCTTATCCCCAAATTACACAGCCAGTATTTGAACTAAATGTAAACTCAGCTGAGGTCAACTTTAAAGTCTTTGCTTGATCTGTGGCACATTCTGACATTCTTCATAGAAATTAAGTAGACACATAAATCACCATACACTTAGTTACCTTTCCCAAAATTAGTGTTTGAAAATATGGCCCAAATACCATAAAGTGAAACCTATTTATGGTAAGAATTAAAGACCTAGGCTTAAAAGTCATTATCCAATCTTAGAATGTCCTTAATAAGCAAACCACATTACAAACAGTAATCACTGATTTAAAGGTCCTCAGCTTCATGTTAATCATACAGGTAATAACCAACTATGGATGGGAAGACTCTTGAGGAATACTAGTACCAAAGAATGAAAATGCTATTTCTAGATTTCAGACTGTCCTCAGTTAAAAAACAGAAACAGAAAACAAATGAACAAAAACACAGAAATTAGAGTTTCAGCAAGGCAAATGAATTGCCCAGCCTTGAAGAGATAAAAAGAACAGAAATCAGGATTTCAAACCAGGTCTCTATTTAAATGAAAATGTGTGCTGGGTGGACCAGAAACCTTGCTAGCAAAGGATCTGAAAGCTAGATCTACTGGCTTAAAACTTATCAATGGTGTTAGAATGAATTCCCTTCCCTGACACTCGCGGCTGACAAGCTGAGATTGAGGTTTGCCTACAGAGAGTATTGTGATGCTGCATAAAGTGTAAGTTTTCTTCAGCTGGATTTAGAATGTAATTAAGTGGTCTTATTTAAAAGGAACACAATTAAGATAGTAAGATCTTTAAGTTAGCCAGCTGAAATTAAAATTACCTATAGACTGGTTATAATACAGTTTTTCCAAAATCCTCTCAACTATAATTGGAAGAACTTGGAATTGGATTATTTTAAATTGTGAAATAACAACTACCTTCAAAACTCATGTACCAATGTGCTATCAATAGCTTTCAAATCTATCATAAATTCCATGGCCGAGGCAACTGCTGTTTATAAGGTCACTCACCTTAAACCTATGATGTTTCTTAATGATGGAGTTGTATCTGCAACCTTAAGAAAATGTAGAAACTTATTTATTTTTAAAAAATATTCCTTTAGCAAAGTTTGCATTCAAAATAGATGAAGTGCAATTGTTTTATCATAAGACTGATATGATTTTAGAAATGAACTTGAAACTATCTGCTCAAATCCAGGAGACATGCTACATTCTGTTAATATTTGAGATGTAAAGACAGAAAAGAAAAGAATGATTTCAAGTCTGAGAAGTTAAAGGAAATAAAACAAATGTGTATTTACTCAATCACAAGTTCTTCTCAACCATGTGTAGAAATATCCAGCAGCCACATATACCCTTTGGTCAATTTTAGGACAGAGAGTCAGCAATCCATTCACAAAAGTCATTTTACTCTCACATATGGTACATTCACTTTTGGACAACCAGTGACTGAGGAGTTCTTATATCAATCTGAATAAATGTTTTGCCCTTTACAGAGGTTTCTGACCCTATTTTGTCAAGAGCTTCCCCTTAGCCTTACCATCTCATTAAAGAAATTAAAATGCATAGCGTAGCATGAAGGTACTACACAGTTTAGAGTGCATAGCAATATTATCCAAGGTGGACTGAAAAAGCCATTCTATTTCATTTAGGCTTGATTTTACTGCATCTAAAAATTTTTTTTAAACTCTTTCTGGGATAACAAGATAAATAAAGATCTCACAATTTCAATATCACATTAGAGGTAGTGAAGTAGTAATTGCCCTCATCAAGAACAGAAGAATTAGGGGGTAATAATGACAGATGGATAATGGATAGAGTTCTACTTTTTCAAGCAATTCAGCTTGATTGAGAAAATATTAAGCTATTAATTTGCTAGTGCACACAAAATCTATTATGACAAATGTGAGGTTCTAGTTTTGTTTTTTTTTTGCTTGTTTGTTTTTGCTTTTTGGTATGTGAGTAGCTCCCTGGCTGGGAATCGAACCCAGGCCACAGCGCTGACAGCGCCAACGCCGAAGCCTTAAACCACTACACCATCAGGGAACTCCCCAGATTCTAGTTTTTAAGGGAGGTAGCCTGCTATGGGTGGTAAAGACATGTTCTTTGATGACCCCAAATTCCCCAAATCCTGCCACTTAGAGGTCTGTGACTGACCTCCCTACGATCTCAGCTATTCATCTGTAAGTGGGATTACCGAGTCTTGATCTTGTGCATGTTCTGCACACATGCGGTATACACACACATGTTGTCCCTATTCTTTGTCCAGTGATTGGAAAATTTAGGCAGATAATTTAGATTCTGACATTAAAGTCAGAGGAGAATCAGGCTTTCTCCACCCACTTCCCTAACTAATTAAAATTTTTCATGATTGCCAGTAAACTGTGGAATGAGATTTATTGTCACATCCACTCACTCTGATTCTTCTATATTATTTTTACTTAAGATTTACCACAGTTGAGAAACTAGCCAATCACAGACTTTCTCTGATCCTTAAGGTCCAATTAATAGATTCCTTCACTTGTCTCTACTTGCTTGTAATTAGAAAAGTAAAGACTCACATGTCCAGACTGGTCAATGAAAGAAAGGTAATATCATTGTCAGTTTGAAGTTTAGCAAGAAATATAAAACTAAGCCAAAGTAAAACATTCTGAATTTACTGTATTAGTCGGCATGGGCTACTATAACAAAGTATCACATACCGGGTGACTTACACTACAGAAAATTATTTTCTCACAGTTCTGGACACTAGAAATCCCAGACTGAGTTTCTAGCAAGGTCTGTATCTGGTGGGGAACTCTTTCTCCTGGGGTTGCCGTTGACTGCCCTCTCATGGTAACTTCACATGGTGGTTATAAGGCCACCCATTCTATCAGATTAGGACCCCATCCCTCTGACCTCATTTAACCTTAAAACTCCTAAAGACACTATCTCCAGATCACATTGGGGGTTAAGGCTTGAACATGTGTGTTTTATGGAGACACAATTTACTCCATAGCATTTATCAAGCCAGGAAACTGGTATCTAAAGAATAGCAAAGAACAAAACTGGGATTCTCCTGTGTGAAGGGTTGTTGAATAAAACACAGGACACCCAGTTAAATTTGAATTTCAAATAAACAAAAAGTTTTAAATGTGTCCCAGATGTAATATTCAGGACATACTTATACTAAAAATGTATTTATTATTTATCTAACATTCAAATTTAACTGGATGTTCTATATTTTATTCTCTAGATCAGGCAAGCATATGGAGTAAAAGAATCTGAACAGAGAATTAAGAATGCTCAGCAGGAATACCTAAAGTTAATGTATAGTGTTTTTCCCATAACTATATCTTGCTCTGATAAGTTTTGTAATCTCTTCTTTTAAGGATAAGAAGCCTAGGCACATTATGTTTATGGTTCACTCTTAAACAATATGGGGGTCAGGAGTGCCAATCAGTTGAAAATCTGCATTTAACTTTTGATTCCCTTAAGACTTAACTACAGTTGTCCCTTCATATCCATGGAGGATTAGTTCCAGGACCCCCAACAGCTACCAAAGTCCATGGATGCTCAAGTCCCTTATATAAAATGGCATAGACTAGAGCAATGCTTAAGGTTGGCCCTCCGTATCAGTGGATTCCCAACAACCGTGGATCAAAAATATTGTTTTTGTTCCATGGTTGGTTGAATCCAAGGATGCAAATCCCAGGGATAGAGAGGGTAGATTGTATACTTATTGAAAAAACTCTGCAGTTCACACCTGTGTTATGCAAGGGTCAACTGTACTTATTATATCAACCATACAAAGAAACTAATGAGCTCAGAGAGTCTGGAAGAGGAGAATATAAATTTCATTAGCTAGCTCTTCAAAGATCAAAGTGTTGAAAAGCTACTCTAAGAATGTGGTGAAAATCAAATGAAGCAATGTGTTTGTAAATGTTAGATGTCTACTTATGACTTGATTGGGTGGATCACTAGTTACTACTTTGCATTAATTCTGAATGAACTATAAGAGCAGGCTGGCCAGGAGCCCAAGTAAGACCAAAGGAAGAGAGAGGGCCCATTCTTCCTGTTTCACTTTACATCTCATTTTACTCAGGATAATTTTAATGCAGAGATATTCACATGCTATTGAATTTGAAAAGCACTGAACACAGATGTATAACATAGGGTGATGATAACCTAAAATAAAAGATAAAACATTAAAAAAAAAAGGCTATTCTGAAGACTGATGTCCTTTCTGGAATTCACTGTTCTCTGAAGGAGACAATGAGAAAATATGATATAAACAAGAGATCAAAGATGTCAACCTTGCTCTCTCCCTGAGGAACGCGAGTAATTCCTTGAAGCAAAGCAGTACACAGCCTGATAAGGAAGAGCAAAAAGAAAATAAATCTGAGAGGTAAACCTTATTTAAAAAGCATCTTTATGATTGGCATTATAAAGGAGAGTAGAAGCTCATTAGCAAACTAACTGATAAAACCACTCACAGCAGGCTTCAAAAAGAAGTGGTAATAATTATTGTCTCGCTAAGAAAGGGGGCAAAATATCCACACAGTGTCATTCACGAATCCATTTGCAGACATCACAGAGCAAGCTGCAAAAAGTCCCACAGCTTTCTGATTTAATTAAGTGAAGAAAGCAAGAAAAGACTTTAACAGTTCACAGGCCTGGATCATAGAAGGTTCCACATGAAACATGATATTTTTTAAAGTCATTTTAGAAACTTGTAGAGTTTGCTGAACCCTTCTTCAACAGCATAATTTTCCCTGTTTCTCCCAGGATATTGTACAATTGACTAAGAGGGTGCAGCATTTCTGTCAGCTAAAGGAAGTGTGCAGCTTTGATCAGAATTCACATAATATATCTCCCTTGTGTGATAAATGATTTACTGCTGAGGATAAATGGATATAATCTTTCATTATGTATGACATTCATCAGCAACAAGGAAGCACTGGACAGAATGGGAAGTGATTTCATAATAAAAGCCTACGACTCAGACTGAAATAAAAGTGAGGTCTCGCCTTGAAAAAAATGGTACAGGATCGTAGGTTTAAATGGATGCTCTGTCAAATATATCATTACTTTAAAGTTGACAATCTGTTAAGAGAAAACTGAGGAATTACATGACTAGATAAACCTCAGGTTTGCACAAAACCCCGTTTTCTTAACCATATTATTCTCTTTACTTAAAGGTGTCATTCAGACCAACTTCGAGAACTAAGAATACTGATAGAACCACAGAGGGAGAAGAAAGAAGTGGTGTGGTGCGGTGTGGTGTGACTTAAATTCCCATTGTCATAGCAAGTCAATGCACCATATCTAAAGTAGATAAATCAAGAAATAGTGTTATTTAGAGATGTGAAGTTAACAACCAGGAAAATGGTTTAATAAACTTGCCCACATGTTTGGGGAGGGGTGCAAGTTAGAGAGAAGGGGTGGGGGAATTGTTGCAGAAAATTAGACCAAGGCTGGTGGCTTTTCATTATAAGTACATTTGTACTTTTTTTTTCCTTTTTTTTTTGGTTGGTTCCCTGAGCAGTGATCAAACCCAGGCCGCGGTAGTGAGAGAGCCGAAACCTAGCCACTACACCACCAGGGAACCCTACATTTGTACTTTGAATTTATTTTTTTAAAAGGATACACTTAGATGATGAAGTAACTAAGTGCAGCAAATTATTTAATTTTGAAAATGACTCAAGTTTTTTGCTTCATTGATTATCATCCATTTATTATATCACATTTTCAATAACAAGAATTTCCCAATACTGTAATATATCTTCTGAACCAAAAAGATTTAACATGAAAGACAATGTGGAAAAATCAGTAGGCAAACCACAAAATGGGAGAAAATATTTGTAAAAGGCACATCTGATAAAAGATTGATATCATAGTATAAAAAAAAACTCTTAATATTCAAGAAAACAAACCACACAATTAAAAAAAAAGCGGGCCTAAGACCTTAACAGACACCTCACCAAAAGAATTATAAGGATGACAAATAAGCATGCAAAAAGATGTTCCACATTGTTTGTCATCAAATTAAAATAATACATCTATTAGAAGCACCAAAATCTAGAACACCGACAACACAAAGTGCTGACAAGGATGTAGGGTATTAGAAATTCTCATTCATTGGTGGTGGGAATGCAAAATGGTAGGCACTTGGAAAGAGAGTTTGGCAGTTTCTTATAAAACTAAACATATCCTTACCATATGATCCAGTAATCCTGCTCCTTGCTATTTATTGAAAGGAGTTAAAAACTTATGTCCATACAAAAACCTGCAAATGAATGTTTATAGCATCTGTATTCATAATTGCCACAAATTAGAAGGAACCAAGATGTCCTTCAGTAGGTGAATGGATAAATAAACTGTGGTACATTCAGTCAGTGAAATATTACTCAGCACTGAAAAAAGCTATTAAGCCATAAAAGACATGCAGGACATTTAAATGCACATTACTAAGTGAAAAAATTCAATCTGGAAAGCTATATATATACTACATGGTTCTAACTATATAACACTATGGAAAAGCCAAAAATCATGGAGACAGTAAAAAGATCAGTGTTTGCCATGGGTTAGGAGTGAGAGATTAATAGTCAGAGCACAGACAATTTTTAGAGCAGCAAAATTACTCTGCATGATACCATAATGATGAACATATTCATACATCATCATACATATGCCCAAACCGATAGAATGAGGAATGCAAAGAGTAAACCCTAATGTAAACTGTGGATTTGGGGTTATTATGATGAATCAATGTAATTTCATCAATAGTAACAAATGTACCACTCTGGGGAATGTTAATGGGAGAAGCTGTGTGCATGGAGGCAGGGAGTATATGGGATATCTCTGTATCTTCTCATGAATTTTGCTGTGAACATAAAACTGCTCTAAAACTAAAGTTTTAATAAAAATATATAACAGCCAAATGAAACCAGATGTAAGTATAGATTTACACCTAAATCTAAATATTTTCTGATACTGTAGAATGATGGAATTAGAAGAAATCATAAAAAAAACATTTGTTGCAACCATCTCATTTTATGGAAAACAATATTATAAAACAAAGAAAGGGGCTCTGCCTAGGCCATCAAAGGGAATCAAGGGTAAAACGAATTAATTCCTTGGATTCTGTTTCTAAATCCAGTGCTCATCTTGCTACTTTACATTTCCTCTTAAAAAGCAAACATTACAAAGTCCACATGCCAAACTTTTCTGAGCCTTTCCAGCAATGTATTGTTAGAGATCAATCAGCACAATTCAAGGGACTAGGGTTCCAATAACCATCTAAAGTCAAAAAGAGGTGGCAATATCAATATCACTGGTTTGGACAAGATAGATACCGAAACAAATTCTAAACCTGAAGGTCATATGAAAGTGGAGACTATCACACAAAAGCATGGGTAAGAATGGGTAAGCTAGAGAAGACATGTTTTCTAACAATGATATGGATACGATTCTTTACATTTAAAGCAAAGGAAAATGTGACCTAGTACAAGGAAATTGACAAAAATTATGTGGCTATCCATGGACTGTAAATTCAAAATAGAATGCACAGGAATGTTATTTAACTAGAGTGTTTGACAAGTTGAAATGGAAACTCAGGAGGTGAGCAGTGACATGAAATCAATAAAACATGATGATTATTTTGGAAAAAGAAAGAGAAGAGACAGAGAGAGAGATCGATTCAGTTAATCAAGTTATGGGTGATACATCTGATATTCCTATGTGTCTTTTACTTGGAATAAATCAATGAGAAAGTGCTCTCAGAAAGTACTTCTACATCTTGCAGTGTAATAGATGGAGGGAGGTCTAACCTCCTTGAGGACTTCTATTCAAAGCACAATGCTGAGAGCTTTATGAAGTTTACATGAAATAATCCTCATGAAACTGATAAAATGAACATGTGGTTACCATTATTTTATAGATGAGGAGATTGAAGCTGAGAGAAATTATCTTCTGTGTCCCAGGGTATATGGAAAGAGGGAGAGAGAGAGAGAGCGAGAGGGAGAGAGAGAGAGAGAGAGAGAGAGAGAGAGAGAGAGAATAGTCCTGCTTTCCAATTTAGTGCTTCTTATTGGCTAATTCTACTGAAAGGGCATTGGTCAAGAGAGCCTGGGAAATGTGCATTCCTGCGATAGAGAATAGAATAGAATAGAATAGAAGAGAAGAGAAGAGAAGAGAAGAGAAGAGAAAAGAAGAGAAGAAAGGCCAAGACATAAATCTTAGAGCAAGCAAGTAACGGATCAGCAGGTTGGTCATGTATGCTAAATGCCCTATAGAGCACACAAAAAGTTATATCTCCATGTGTGTGTATCTATATAACGTTTTCATAACATCAGCAGCACAGATCCCCTCTTCCCCATCTTCTCAATAACAGAGATCTTAACAAACTTATAAAAACTATAATAGTAAGCCTGTACATCAGTCTCCATTAAGATGCTTTACTACTCTTGCCAACCCATACCTTCCTCTACCACAAAAACTCACATGCGCATTACTGCCGAGGCACAAATACTCACACTCACACCCTGCTCAAAGCACCTCCGGGGAAGTAATTTATCCCTCTGGGAACTCATTTCTCCTTTGCCAATGGGACTAACCACCCTGGCCTGGTATACAAAAGAGAGATATGCCTACTAACTACTTAAAGCTCATACATTCTTTTGAAGACAAAAAGTGTTACTTTTCTCATTTTGCCCCTTGTTTTTGAATTTAAAAATGCTATATATCAAGATTTCTGGGCGATTTATTATCAGACCTCTATCAAAAATAATGTTGCACCACAATTATTAATACAACTTTACTGACCTACTCTAAAACTTCCCAAGGCTACAACATAATTAATCCATTTTATAATTAGTACTTTAAAAAATTCATTTATCACAAGTAAATAAGAAGTGGCTGATGTTCCTAGAAGTAATCTATATTATTTGATGTAGAAAAGGTAGAAGTTGTATTTATCAAGTGCCTACAATTTTCCAGATTCTGTGCTAGATATTTGCATATATTCCACCCAGTGTTGCTAAGTCAGCATTGTTTTATTTGTTATTTTAAATTTGAAAAATAGAAGTTTAGAATTATTAAGAAATCTAACCAATTCACAAAGCTAGTAAGATCTGAAGCTGGGATTTTTGTCCAGGGTGTTTTGCCCATGACTCCATTGCTGAATATCAGAATGTTTTAAAATTACTTTTCTCTTATCCACAACTGTAAATATGCATACTAGAACCTTTAGTATTAATAGTAAGTATTAGCAAGAACTACACATTGAATGGTGAAAAAGAAATAATTAGAATCAAGAAGATGATCGCCTTTTTCCTGGTATATGGAAATCACACAAGTTTTACTGGTAGCTGTCACCCTTTAACAGGGAGTTGAGAATGAATTACTTAGAGAAACATGTTGAACAGCAGAACTGGAGCTAGTCTTCTTGGAGGGGAAGAGAGTGTGGTGGTTGTGATCACACAGTTGATAGCTAAGGAGACACAGGGTTTGGTCTTGTTCTGTGAGTCCTTGACCTACAGGAGGACCTACAGATGAATGGGAGTGGAAAGGACTGAAATGCTAACTCACCCTAAGGGAAGATTTTGTAACAGAGCCATAACCAAGTGGAATGTTACCACAAAGACCTGAGCACCCCTTGGTTGAAAAATTCAGTGTTCTTGTATACTTGAATTACTTAAGACTTGCTCTGTTCAAAGATGAAGAACTTTCTCTTATGCATTATTCAATATATTTCTTCAAACAAACAGTATTGGGAGAGGACACAAAAGAAGTGCATTTGTTTTTAGATGTAAACCCTCCTATGTGGGAGATGACACAGCAGGGATGAGCCTACCTGCAGACAAGGGACCAAAAGTGGCATGACATACCCAAAATGAGACACCTGACAATGCAGAACCAAGGCTGCTTTTAATAACTGATCAGTGCTTCTCTCTGACTGATCAGGGATGCTTTCAAGGAACGATCTTGATCAGAAGGGGGAAATGTAAACAACAGTATAAATGTAGCCACATAAAAATGAAACTGCCATAAAGAGCTGTGCCACATCTCATACTTCAAGTCTTTGGAATGGCAGAACAGGACAAAATAACCTATGGACTGGGCCTGAGCACCTTTGTGGTCCAAAAACATGTTTGCAAAGATAAAAAGAAAGCAGTTATTAGGACTACTGGATTGAAACTTTAAAACATTGCTAAACATCACTATGTTAGAGTACCTGTAAAGATGCCTTTCTTCTAGTGATGTGATTGTCCCCTTTCATGTTCTCATAAATACCCAGTGCCTTTATCTTCTATTCAGAACATTATTTGGGCCTCTGTTTGAATTAATTATTCCAGAATAGCTATTCTTATTGATCTCAAATAAACACTTCATTGTCTCTCACTCTGAAAATGCTTTATTCATTGTTAAGAGTGTATTCTATCTTTAGAAGCCATGATCACTGTTCATTACAAGTTTATTTACATAATAAAAATTCATGTTGAAGCTCACATCTCAGATAAACAACGATGTTTCCAGATGTCAAACTTACTTAATTTCAATGCACATCTATATTTTCAAGGATACATCATACGCACACACCAATGCATGCACACATTATATTTTTCTGTGTATAAATGATATTTTTGTCTAAAATAGTTAGATCAAAATTGGGGGTTGTCTTATACATGGGAATAACCTGTTGAGAGGGTTTTTTTAATGTTGGATAAGAAAGTAGAAGTCATCTTATACACGGGGGCATATCAGACATAGAAAAATATGGTATATGTGTTTGTGTGTGTGTGTGTGTGTGTGTGTGTGTGTGTGTGTGTATACGAGGTTGGATGATTAATTTCATGAATTCATCATAGAAAAAGTCTTACATACCTCATTGCTCAATATCACTACAGTCACCTTTGAAGTACTCCCCTTGGGAAGTTATGCACCAATGCCAGTGCCTAGTCCACTCTTCAAAGCAATTTTGGAACTTTTTTCTGGAATGGCCATCAAAGCTGTTGTCATAACCTTGGCAAGTTTATGACACCTTTTCAAGTTGTTTGTACAGTGCTGCCAATGTAAACACACAGTAGCAAGTCTGTAAACTTAATTGTCAGATTTTGGGCAGGATGACAGCTCTGATGGCCATTCCAGAAAAACACGACAGCTCTGATGGCCATTCTAGAAAAAGAGTTCCAAAACTGCTTTGAAGGGTGAACTAGGCACTGGCATCAGTGCATAACTCCCCAATAGAAGTACTTTGAAGGTGACCATAGTGATTTTCAGCAATGAGGTATGTAGCACTTTTTCTAGGATGAGTTCGCAAAATTAATTGTCTGACCTCCTATGTATATATTACATATATATATATATATACAAAGATAATGTTTTATATATATATATATATATATATATATATATATATATATAGAGAGAGAGAGAGAGAGAGAGAGAGAGGGAGGGAGAGAGAGAGAGAGAGAGAGAGAGAGTATTGTTTTTATTGCAACTCTAATGCTTTGTTTCTTGTGAATAATTTTTAGACCATTTAGTGTTAAACCTAGGCCACATTAACCAATTAAAAAACTAGTAAAGGACTATTTCTAATTTAAAAATATATTACTCCATAGTAATCAATGTATTTTATTCACTAAATACAAAACATTTTCTTCAATAAAAATGATTTTTAAGCATATTTTTATTAATATTTAACAATTTGGAGAATCCATATTCTGGTGATCAAAGCATTTGAATTCCATTACAGAATAATTTATTTTGCAAATCAGTCCATCAATTTTGTCCGTAAATCCTTAGTTTAAATGATATACAAAACACCATTGCAATTAATGGTAATCGGTTCCACCCTAATTTGTTTCCCATGATGTTATTAGATTCGGACAGACATAGAGTGTTGGAGTCTAGAGCTGTGATTTCTTCTTAACAGATTTTTTTTCAACAATTTTAAGTGCTTGACCTGAAATGAATAAGAGTTTCACTTTCATTTGGACAAAGAAAAGTTCATTTTATCAGGTGTCACTGAAGTTGACTTCAATTTTAGTTATTATCAGCAGAATGCTTTGAGCCCTTTATGTCTATACCTCTCTTATAGCTAGCTTGGGACGCTGGGTTTTGTCAATGGTGATTCATCATCCAACAGTAACCAATCCTCCAGAAATGTGTGCATTCTGAGTCTCAGTACCAGTGCTTTTGTGAAGATGGTTATAAGTGAACTCTCTCTCTCTCTATTTCTTTCTCCTCTCTCTCACTCTGCCTGTTTGTCTTTCTCTCTGTGTGTCTCTCTTTCTCTGTCTCTCTCTCTCTTATCTCTCTTTCTCTGAGGTTCCCATCTGCCTTAATAGATTAGAATCTGAGATACACATAGATATGTGTTGTGGGGTGTTGAGTACAATTATAATAATTTTATTTGAAAGTCAATGTCTATATATTGCATTGCATATATATGATATATATGCATATATATTTAATACTATCTCCACTTACGAATATACCTTAACACTAAAATGTCAAAATTTTCTCTATTTACATTAAGGTCTTTCTGCAGTTGTTTTCTATACCATTATCCTGCCAATTAATCAGATTCTAGTATTATTTCTACAGCACTATATCTATACCAAAACTATCTCAAGTTCATGTTTTGTGTGTTTACATGTTAACCTTAAAGGGACGTTGTCTCTCCTTATATCAAAGATTTGATATAATTTTTAAAATAACAATAACTAACATTAACTAAACATTTGGAATGTCAATGGCAACAAGATATGCATTTTACACATATTATCTTTAAGCCTTTGCCCTATGATATTTAAAAATGCATATGAAAATGACAACTAGAAAGAGTAAAGCTAAAATGTACCACTACGAAAGCATTTCTGTCACTATAACACTTAAGCAGGGGTGTAATGATAACTTGTCAGGAATGCCACCCAAAAGAGTTGAGATTCACACTCATGTTTTTTTCCACTTCTAAATCTGCCTTTTTCCTGAAAACTACTAAAAAAATTTAGTCTCATAAATTACTTATCTGTTATACCACAGTGTTCTTCCTGTTAGACTATTAGCAACAGATAGAAATCCCTGTTTACACTTGTCATTTTTCTTACCTTGTGTGAAAACCTGACCTTTTAGGTATCATCCATCTCATATCCAGGGAGAAACCAAAGTAATCATAGTTAAACTGAAAAGAGTAAATAAAGCACCTCTTTATATGAGATAAATATTTGATTTAAATCAGAAAAAAGAATAATTCTTGGCTTTTAAGGAATAATACAAACAAATGCAAAGAAAAATAATGAAGAAGCATGAGGTGTTTACTTCCACTCTATGGTTTTGTTTTTTTTGTTGTTGCCGAAATAGAGCTGGTTCTACAGCTGCTCACAGTGGACATCTTCATGTGGGAAGGAAAGTTCTCACTGTTAGAAAAGTGGTTCATTCCCATTTTCAGGAAAAAAAGATGTGAGAGTTGAAATAATCATTGTTGTTGGGGCCAAGAATCAAGAGACAATAATAAACAATCTAAAAAATGGCAAACCTTAGCGCAGGAGTACTCATTTTGTTTTTTGTTTTTTTTTTTTAATTCATTTTTATTGTTAGACTTATTGGGGTGAGTACTCATTTTGATACGTGAGATTCAGAGGTGGTTTGGTGTAGAGATTCAAATTGAACACTAGTTTTAAAATATAATTTATTTTTCCAAAGGAAGTCCATAGTGGTCCCTAATCCTTTAATAACGCTTCATAAAAAACACCAAGCCCCAAGAATGGATTCAATAGATTCCATTAATATTCTTTTGGATTCCCTCCAGTACTTTTTATACCCAGGGCAAGGGGAAGGCAGTTTGGTTTCTTTATATAAGGTTCTCTCACTTGACAGAAACACTAGTCAGAGGTGCTATCTGTTTGAATGGCACCAAGAATCTTTCAGTTTCTCAGGTGAAAAGCTTTGGCTGCATCCATGACTCCTCCACCTCTCTCACTCCCCTTAAGCAACAGCAAGGAATGCTTTAGGCTTTACCTTCAATAATATGTAAATCCTTGAACTTCCCCCACCCTATCCCACCCCCGCACCATACACACAATTCTACAAGCCTCCTTGAATTACTGAAATGGCCTCTTTCCTGATATCTCTGTTTTAGCCATGGCTGCTTAATGTCTACTATCAACACAAAGATCGGATTATCATTTTAAAAACATGTCACATGATTTTACTCCTCAGAATGACTTCCCAAATCATGGAAATGAAAACTAGAGTCCTTTTAATGACAGATAAGGTCCTCCTGTCACCTCTCTAACCTATTATTATGATTGTTTCCCAACCACTACAGCCACAATGGCCCCTCAAAGTTTGTGAAACACATTGGAAAGATCCTTAGGCTCCCTCTGTCTGGGATGCTCTCCCAGGCATTTTTATGGCAAACTCTTTCATGTCATGAAGACATGGGTCACACAGCACCTGCTTGGTGAGCCTTCATGTGACCTCTCTAACCTGCCTCCTGCCCCAGACCTCAGCCTCTCCACCCTCTCCACTTTTGTTCTCAAATTGTGCCCTTTTGACAAGATGCAAACACATTTCCTAAGAACTAACAATGCAGTACCAATTTTCTGCCAGACTTACTGGTTCAGAAACTCTGGAAGTGGAAAAATAGCAATCTGTGTTTTTATAAGCTGCACAGGTGTTTCTGATGCTTGCTGAGATTTGAGATTCACTCTCCTACCTAAAGTAACAATAGTACTTAATGGGAAAATATTAGAAACTTCCTTTTTCAAATCAGACATAATAAGGATGCCTGCCCTCAACACCTTAGCTACACAGTTTCCTGATGGTTATAGCCAGCAAAATATAAATAGAAAAGTAAATACAGTGTAATAATACATATGCTTCCAAGACATTATAATCTTTATAAAAATATCAACCTTAAAAATTTAATAATGAATTTCATTAATAGTGCTTGACAGAAGACAACATACAAAATCCTTGCTTTTTATATCTCATGGGCAATTGTGTAGAAAAGGGAATGTTTAAAAAAGAAATTTCACTGAAGATGGCAATTAAAATCCTAAACTACCATAGAATAAACCTAACCAATGATGCATAAGATCTTTACGGAGAAAATGATAAACTTTCATGGAAGATCTAAAAAAAATTCTCCAGATAGAGAAATGTGAAAGTATGTCATTTTTCTGAATAAAAACACAATAGTGTAAAATGGCAATTACCCCAGATTTATCTACAAATAAACACAATATCGCTGTGTGTGCATGTGCGCATGTATGCGTGTGTATATAATTCAAGAAATTAGAGAGAATACTAATGTATGAAAGTAATAAGTTAGTAAATGAATTAAAAAACACAAGAAACTGCAAACACACAAGGTGAAGGGGTTTGCCTTATTAGATATAAAGATTGGCAATGAAGATAGTGTGAAGTTGGTCATGTGATAAGCAGACCAATGGTAAAGAATAGAGAAAAAAAAAGTTACATATACTTGGACATGAGTATAATATGTAGGCACTATTAGAAAAGTCAAAAGGATTATAGAGCCATAATCATACATATGGAATAATGAATTAAATTATGAGCTCACACACACACACACACACACACACGCACACACATCCAGATGTATTACATATTTATATATGAACAAGAAATCTTTATAGATATAGAGAAAATACATCAATAGGAACTTGGGCTAGGGAATAATTTATTGACTAAGACACACAAGAAAAAAGTCATCATAATTAAAAACAAATCAATTTGATTCTTAATACAAAACAAAAGAAGACATTTTTACACAAAACTCACCTAAGCAAACTTTAAAAAGAAAGTAAAAGAATAGTAAGAAGATCATTGGAAAGCACATAACCAAAAGTTTCATGCTTATGAATGTGTAAAATCAGTAAGAAAACAAAATTAGAAATAGTTTAAAAGAATTTAACATATAAACAACAAAGAAAACCCAAACGTCCTACCCCTGCATAAACTGAAAAAAAATAATGAAAAAAAAATACTCATAAGGAAGAGTATTCCCTAATAGTTCAAGAAATAAAAATTAAAATTAGATGGCATGTTACACCCAACGTAGGTGCAAAAGTAGATTCTAAATCATGGTGAACTGTGGGGAATAAATAGTGTGTAAATCAGTGTGACAATTGTGTAGAATAATATTAAAATGTTCATACTTTTTATGACCCAGCACCTTTTTTTTGTCTTGCTATATGCCCATAAAAGAACACTCACACTTGTGCAGAAGATATGTATAAAAATGTTAATGGCAGCATTCATTTTAATTTTAAAAATTAGAAGCAGCCAAAATTGCTATAAAATGAATGCATAAATAAACATAGATTGTTCAAGTACAATGAAATATAGACCTTCAGTAAAAGTATCAATGTGCACAGAGTCCTTGATTCAGAAATCCTTCTGCTTGAAATAATCATTTATAATGGTTAAAATGCAAAAAGAAAAACCTAAAAGCAGTTTTGGTCTGACGACCAGAAAAGAAACAAATTCTCAGTGTGAATGGTCCTGCAAACGTGCACTTGTCAGGCTGTAGGTCCAAGTGAAGGTGCTAAGAACTTGGACTTTGGCTTCTTCAGGAAAAAGAGGTCTAAAAGTAATCTTATGGAATAGAAGAACAGAGGCGGGCTCCCTGTTTGAAAATAGGAGGCTGGAGTATGTGGCTCACTCCCTCCAAAGAAAAGTAGCTTTAAAATACTGCTTCGGAGAGAAAAAGAAAAAGTCTGAGATTATAACTTCAGAGTAGCACTCTCAACTAGAACTTTCTGTGATGATGGAAGAGAGCTGTCCACAATGTTGGCCATTAGCAAATGGAAAACTTTGTTTTAAATTTTATGTAATTTAGTTGATTGGAAATTAAATTTAAAAAGCCACAAGTGACTAGTGGCTACTTGATAGGGCAGTACCACTCTCAATAACTAAAAGGCCTAGGGAGAAGAGAGGACATGGACACCAATTCATAAGTTGATTATAGACTTTTGCTGGTTTGGGGATTGAACCTGCTTATCCTTTAAATCACCACCTTATAAAACCTGGTTCCAGATTGCCTGACTCCAGGGGGTCTGAGAGACAACTGGCAATAACAATATAGAGATAGGTAAACAAAAGGAAGATAAGCAGGGACAGAAGAAGGCGGAGACAGAGAAACAACAACAGTGTTTTCATTGAGACTGGAATGAAATAGTGACGATCCATGAAGAAACTGAATCCTTAAGACAGTCAATAAAATTAACTACAGAAAAACTTAATTATATGGAACCATTTAACAAATATTTTGAAAGACGTTAAAAATGCTCGAAGATATATTAAATATCAACTTAAATTAAAAAATAAAATAACATAAAACAAAAGCAATGCCCCCCCCCAAAAAAACCTCTTGCCTAATGATAAATAATCAACTAGAAGTCACAGAAATAAAAAAAATAATATAATGTAGATATAAAATAATGTAAATCACCAAGCGTATTACATGGGATAAATATAACTGGACAGAATTTAAAAAGAAATTAGTGAATTGAAAGATGTTCCTGGGACACTCACCTGAAAGAAACCTAAAGAGACAAATGGATAAATCCCACACAACATGTAAGGCAGATGGAGAGGCTGTAGCATCTGCTTCACAATAATCTCAAGAAAGAAAAATAGGGAAAATGACAGAAAAGCAATATTTGAAGGCAAAAAAACTGAGGATTATCAAGATTGAAAAAAGATAGGAGTTCTCCAAACAAAAAATACACTAAGAGAAACAACATATATAACTTCTACAATAAAATATATCAACACATAGCTAGATACATTATGGTAAAATTGAAGAATGTCAAAAATAAGGAAAAAATACCTTGAAACCAGCCAGAGGCTGAGTTAAGAGAAAATTTCATGGAATGTGAAATTCTGAATTTATCATGATGCAACTTGAGGAAAGGATAAAATGAAAGAGAAATTTCTAAAAAGCTCTCCATTGTCCTGTTGTTTTATTTCATAAAAAGAACCTGAAGCTAATGTGCAAATAAATAATTATATGATGGAACTGAGGTGGGTGCAAAGGTATTCATTATGTTTTCTAAAGTAGATCATAATTTTTAACATTGGAAATTCATATTTCTACATTATGATTGGGTATTCAGAATAAAATACTTATGAATAAATGAATCCAATGTGCACATACAAATGCTAAATGGTTAGATTTATAAAGCACGAGGTATGAAAAAATATTAAGAAAGTAAATTTACAAGGGTGAATCTAAGATGGCAAATTAGGTAAATGCTATGCCTGCTACACACCAGGATCACACCAAAATTGCAAATACATTATACAATAATCAATCTTGAGAGTCATCTGACGAGTAGCCTGAACAGAACCCCTATAATTAAGCATATAAAGAAGAGGCCACATCAAGGTTGAAAGGAGGGGCAGAGATGAGAAACAGGCTGAACAAACCCATAGATAGTGGCTGAGCGCAAGGAGGGACACCTCAGTGGCAGAGGTTACCACCTGTGCCTCAGCCTCTCTTGGGCAGTTCTTTGGGACTTGTGGGCCTAAGGCGAGTGGTGGACGACTGTGGTCTTCTCAGAGAGTTTTCGCAAAGTGGTCACAGGCCTGGCACCAGTGAAAGAAGTGAAACTGCATTAACTTCATAAAAATCACCACCCATACCCCATAGCTCC
Source organism: Lyroderma lyra (assembly GCA_004026885.1). Lineage (NCBI taxonomy): Eukaryota > Metazoa > Chordata > Mammalia > Chiroptera > Megadermatidae > Lyroderma > Lyroderma lyra. Next base: position 227,955 of record PVJL010000676.1, read on the forward strand.
CTGAAACCCCACCCCACCCACCTAGTGTTGCATAGCCAGAGGCACTCTTGGCACCTGGGTAGCTCACCCACCCTGCCCCAAGAGCCACAGAGGCTTTTAACAGCAGCAGACAGCCCATGGACACCTGGGAAACACTTAGTGGTGGACAGTGACCCTAAACCTGAAGCTTCTTTTAAACAGTTCTCCAGGATTTGCAAGCCCAAGGTGAGCAGTGGCTGCCTGCGGTGTTCTAAGTGCATTTCATAAAGTGATCACAGGCCGGACTCCGGAGCAAAAAGTGAATTTGCATTAACCTTGTAAAAAAAAACCACTGGCTATGCCTTATAACTCCCTGGCACCCTGCCCCTCCCAGCCAGTGCTGCATCAACAAAGGTACTCTCAACACCAGTCAAACAGCATGGCTCACACACCTAAGGAGGTGCTTCTCACAGCTGAGCCTTATGGACAGCTGACAGGTGGCAACAGGCCTAGGGAGGCCGGGCCTTTGGCTAAGCTGCCTCAGGCCCAGTGTTGAGGGCAGCTAGCCTCAGTTCGCAGTTCACAGAGGGCAGCCCACACACACCTCCAGGTGCAGCAGAGGCAGTAGCCAACCACATACAGCTTTGTGGCTCTCACCAGCTAGCCAAGGGCTGATCACAGACAAAGCTGATGCTGGCCTGCATGGAAGCCTTTCCAAAGAGACCCAGGAACAACACACCCAGAGGCCAGCTACAGACCACATCAGAGCACTACCTGCTTGGCCTCACTAGTGGCATACCCAAAGGGGTCTCCACAGGCACAGGAGCCCACCAGGGCGAATCCTCCTCTGAGGAGTCAGGCCCCTCACAGCAGCTCCTGTACTATAAAGGGCGAGTAGGCCAGGTATGCCTGTTCCCATGGCTTTGTGTTCACACGTGGAACTCCAAAGAGTTCAATATTCTAAATATGGTCATTCAGATCATTATCAAGGTAGGAGAATAAACATTTCATTTAACAGTTTTAGCTTGAATAATAACTTTTGTGTGTTTTATTATAATGCATGGTATGCTTGTTTCTTCAGTTGCCCTGGGCTGGTCACTAAAAAAATTAGAAACAAAACTAGAAAGAAGCTCCATGTAAATGGTGGTTGGGGTCAACTGGCTATCTAATTCTAGCAAAGGTGAGTGGGAATCTTATAGCAAGCTGGGAAACTTGTCATGCAATAGCAAAATAAGAGAGGCTTCAACCTGGGGTAAATAACTTGTATAGATTTTCCTGCTGGGCAGGGCTGCCTTTTCTTTGTTAACCTTTCAGGAAAATGGTAGCAATAAAGGTTATCTCCAAGTTTGCTTTGTTCTACCTCAGATAACAAAACCACACTATGAATTGTCTGCAGGAGTATGATTCATTTCTTTTGAGAGCAGAGTTAGGAAAGGTTTCAATCTTGCGAGAAAATACTTGTGGGCCCTGCAGCTTGGAGTAGAGGAGGGGATGGTAGTTGTGGTAAATGGAGAGTATTAAGTCCCACCGAATTCAACTATCTATCCGTTTCCTTAACTACAAGTGGGTCTCCCGTTTGAGCTTGTATCAGAATCCCCTGGAGGATTTGTTAAAAAAAGATTCCTGGGCACTGCCCACAGAGAGCCACTCTGATCAGGAGGAAGGTCCAAGAACCAGAGGCATCAGCATTACTGGCATGAAATACAGCCACTTGGCCACTTCTCCAGTTCATCCCTTAGACTCTGCATTTCAACAAATTCCACAGGCTATTTGTATGCACATATAGATTTGAGAAGCACTCACCCCGTGGGCTTGTCATGTATTCATTGATTATGAAATTCAATTACTGCAGAACCTGCCTTTCCCTTTACTATGATTTTATTGTATATGTGAATTATGGTTTCCTCCACTCTTGTTGCTCTCACAAACTCATTCTATATATATTAGATTTTCAGAGTTTTCTATCCAATAATTGCCACCCCTACTTATTTGTGAGCACTATCATCAATTTATTCTTATTTTTGCATCATTTCTACCACTCAATGATTTGGGTGGGATTGGAGCAAGATAGATGGATTTGTTCAACCTGCCTTCTTGATGTAATATTCTGAGCATATTCTTTTATAAAAAAAGGTTTTAAGCAACTAATATATAGTTGAATTATGAGATGACTCAGAACTCAAATATCAATGTTTAAAAATATTTTGATGAATGATCCTTTATGAATGAACTAGTTAAGCTGTAAATACCACTGAGAATAATTATAAAGTAACATTTGCAAAAACTTGGAAGATGAGAGAGCTGCCAATAGATTGTAGGTGGTCAAATAATCTCATTTCAAAGAGATGAAAACAAACTTACATAAATAAAACCAGGTGTATCATAATATAAATCTATAAAGATTTATTACAAAGTTTTCTCATGGATTGGAATAATACGACAAGCCAAACTAATATAATTTCTTCCTTTGGTATCATTATTAGACTAGCAAACTAGAAGAATGGCATAGATAGAATGCTTCTTGATTTTCAGCTGAGTGTATGATGTCCTTGTGGGTAAGATAGAGAAATATGATATAGTCTAGATTTATAGATTTATAGTTAGTATAACTATTAACTGTCCCTCCAAAGTGCTGACTATTATTAAGTTGGATAGAAGCCTCAAGCAGCATGCTGCAGGCTTTGCCCTTGTACATGTCTTTCACCAAATTTCTATTAGTGACTGGGATAAAGACTGGATGGTGTGTGTGTGTGTGTGTGTGTGTGTGTGTGTGTGTGTGTGTGTGTGTTTGGGGAAGGAGAATGGCATGAGAGAAATCTGAGAGGAAGAGCTAACATGATGGACATTATGCTACTCAAGGTTCAAGAAGTATTCTTAGACGCATAGAGTCTGAAAGAAAGGATCAAAAGGTAGAAGGTGAAATTTCACAGGATTTTGTTTTTACAGTGCATCATTTAATTAGAAAAACTCAATTATCTGAAGATAGGATAGAAGATTCTTTTTGGGTAGCATTCTGTATGAATGAAGTTTTGGAGTTCATTGATATCACGTGACTTACATATCATAGAAGTTTTACAACAATTTTGAAAGGCAGCTTAGTTGGTATTAAAATAAGTAAGTATGTAAATACAATAATCATGAATTGATTAACAATCTCTTGGCAGCCTAAATGGAAATCTGATGTTCAGAGCTAAAAAGAAGGTCTGGTGATGACTCAGTGCAGTAAGGGTGTAACGTCCACCAGAACAATTAGGCATTGTTCAGAGAGCATCCCCGCTAGCCTCAGCTCAGGAAATTCTAAATTTCTTAAACAATATATTGTAGTAAGTCTCTTGATAATAAATTAACAATGAAATCCTTTAAAACTGAAAGGAGTTGAATCTGATCCATAAAGGAGTGTTAGTCACACGGTACTTTTTAAATCATGGCTTACAATTGATAGGACCCCAAATACATATTCCTCAATATGTGTGGTTCGTGCTGACATGTTATTATGACAGTGAATTTAAAAAGTTGGAGTAAACCATCTTTCTTCCTAAGAGTGATTTGGAGACCATTAATTCCTTCCGTTCCATTAGTAATACCCAAGTTAGGGTCAATAACGATAAATTTGGGGAAAGAATAGAATCTGATCAGTCTTTAATCTACCGTGTAATGTGAATTTCTAAGGGGAACTCTGAAATTCCATATTTCCCCCAGTGTATGTGACCATGAAATTACCCTTAAAATACCTTGTGCAACTAATTTATTACAAAATCAATTAGAAAATATTTAGGCATCCTTTCATGTCACTTCTATAGATAGTGTTGTCTTTCTACTTATTCAGATGCCAATAAATGAATAAATAAATAAATAATAAAATACATTAATGGATAACAGAAAAAAAATAGAGAAAAATTACCAAAAAGAATCACTAAGTCTCAGTGACAGAAATGGAGTGGAGTCTAAACATACCATTATTATATATAAACTGGTGTTCTTAACATCATGTCAGTTACCATGATTTAAAAATCTGGCTTCATTCAATATATGTTTCTCACATATATCTACATCTAATACAAACTTTATGTCTCTCATTATTTATCCAGAAGGTTCATTCCTTCAAAAGCTCCCCAGTTCAGTATGTCTGGATAGCTAACGGGAGCATCAAGAGACTTGCATCTTGTATCAGTTTTCAAGTCAGAGATCAGAAAGTAAAATACCTGTGCTGGTTGGGATTCACTGCTTTGGCAAAGTTTTAAGACCTCATTCCGTGCTGAAACATTCAGGATCCAGGGAGTTCTGGGCTCTGCTCCCTCCCAGTTCTCACTATATCTGCCTCACCCAACCCCCATCACCATCATGACTCACCACCTCGTCGAGTTGTCATAGCGGGGATGTGCATGTGCAGTATTTCCAAAATAAATGATTTCACATGTAATAGGTATCAGTGGTTTGACAGAAAGCATTATATTAAGGTTGTGGAGAATTCCTTGGATGTTATTTTTGTTCTCAAAACCAAAATTAGTTGCTGTGGACTTCGAATTTATAGAGGTGAAATTGAAAAATAAGTTGTTTCCAAACGGTTTGCAAGTACTCTTCTCTTCCACATTTTCAGACAATGGATTATTTCCATCTAACCTGTTTTTATGAAGAGAATATAGCTGTTCTAATCAGCATGTGAAGAAGCTGGGAATTTCTGGAATTCAGGGAACACACTATTCAGTATTAATTAACTTTTATAAGATGAAATACATTACAACCTGGCAATTTTAGTGTGACTATCTCTTCAACACAACACTGCTTTTCGTCCTGTAACTTCTTTCTTTCCCCTCTTTCTCCTCACAGGCAGGGTCAGTCCATAGAGTGAATCAGGATGTGTGGCTGGCCAGCGACTATGCTGTCCAAAAGGTGAGAAGACTCAAGCTCCAATCCTAGCTCCATCAATGATCTTGTGAGACTAGCTGTGTTCCTATCCTCAACTTACGCTGTTTATAAATGAGGACAATAATACATTTCTGTAGGTTAAAATAGTATGTGCTAAAAAGAATGAGAAAGTTCAACAGTTAGTAGATACTTAGAATGTGTAAGCCGATATGAGTCTTGAGTTGTTTTCTGCCATAGTTTTCAAGCTGAATATCTGCAAATCTGGGTAAAACTAAACATTGCTGTGAAATAATAGGTTTTAAAGCATCAAGAATAATATAAAGCACTCCAATATAAACAAATAACACCAGCACTGCTACTAGTGCTACCAAGAATTGACTAGCCAAAAGATTGCTATACCAAAGTGCCAAAAAAATGTATACACATTTGTTGGCGACATTATCTATGTATAACATAAATACTGATGGTAGCCACTTCAAGCACCTCTTGTAATTGCAGAAGTCAAACATGACTTGTATGTATGTTTTGTTATGGGTATCTATTGAGTATTACAATTTTAATACAGTTTTTTTCCTTTCTTAAAATGTGTATATATTTTTTGACACCCTCTGTATTTTCCTTATGTGTATAGCATGCTTTAGAAAGTGTTCACCATCCATCAGTTTATGAAAATGTTTTAAGAGCACACAATTGTGCTTATAACTTGTATTCCTTGCATAATCACAGAGCTCTATCTAAACATTCCTGAACTGAGGCTCTTAATTTTTTATTGCTTCTGACTTACTAATATGTAGCCAGACTCTTGGATCTCAATAACACTCAGTTACGTAATTCTGATCAAGTTAGAGACAGAAGTGTGACATATTTGTGCTGGGAATGTAAGTTAAAGTTTAAGGTAAAAAATTAATAATCCTTAGTGATTTTATAATATTAACCTTACTAGCTTGCAAAAGACTGACTATGCTTACAGATACATAGGAAAAAACTACTAGGAAAGAGGAATTTAGTGAGTCACCAGTGGCAGAATATTGTCATTAAATGATCATACTGGCCTGTTTTCTAGTAGTGAATAAAATGAAATATTATTGCAATGAATAAAATGTATCCAACTATTAGAACTGTTGTTTATTTTGTATTTATTCTTTTGCATTTCTAAAATGCTTGCATCTATGAATATATTTATTATAACATAATTTCTCTTGTATTGTCTTTTTATATTTGCACTTAATTTACTTAACTCCTTACAGAATCTTCCATATTTATTACTCCCATTTTTAAGTAGAATAATTGAGGCTCAGAAGGCAGTGTGATTTAAGACTCATCCTTTGAAAACAGAACTGCTTTTTCATGAAAAGGACTGGAGATAATGTTTTCGTCAATGTCTGAGATCATTGATTCCACTGATACATCTTTAATCAACTGATTTTTAAAGATTTACCAAGCATTTCTTAATTTATTCTGCTGCCCTCTCTACATTCTTCCAAGATAGGTTAAAACTACCATTTGGGACACAGAATGTAAAAACAAAGAATACAGGAGATAATGTTGAAAAAAGAACAAATGTTCTGCCTGCATATGGCTAACAAAGAAAATTTCATGACAAAAACTATGATTTATTAAAAAACGTGATTCCCAATCTCAGCTGACATATTACTTAGATGGTCAGAAGGCACCAACCAAAAGCAGTCTGAGTGTAATATCAACATTTATAAAACATCATGTTTGCATCCACTTCCTGACAGTATCTGTCAAAACTTAGCTGCAATTATTTTCTTCAAGTTGAAATTCTTTCTTCTTAAAATAAAAAAGCTGTGTCCTCTCTCCACCTCAAACTATACGAGACATCCTCCCCTATGAAGAAAAATAAAAATTCTTGGCTCATCAAAATGATGCATTAATTATCTTGGCAATAGTTTGGTTTAATACAGGTATCTTCCAAACGTCCACATCACACTCTTTTCATATAGACAAGACTCCCAGAGAGACAAGCCTTATGTGATTTTCAAGCTGGTTTTCTCAGGAAGAAACTTGCAATGTATTTCTCAGTCTACAATATAACCTAGATGAATCAATTTCAAGTATGTGATGTAACTTGAAATTTTGATCAAAATGGTTTTCACTTGCAATGTCACTCAGATACAGAAAGTGGATTCACGAGGGGTGTAGCCAGCTGGGCCTCCACAAATAAAATACCAAATCTCTAATTTTATAATAGTCCCTACTTATCCTCAATTTACCTTTTCACAGTTTCAGTTACCCATGGTCAATCACATTCCAAAAATATAAAATAAAAGGTTCCAGAAGTAAACAATTTATAAGTTCTAAATTATGCACCATTCTGAGAAGCATGATGAAATTTTGCATTGTTTTGCTCTGTCTTGCCTGGGACATGAATCATCCCTTTGTCTAATGTATCCACACTGTAAATGCTCCCTGCCCATTTGTCACTTACTGTCATAGTATCACAGTGCTTGTGTTCAAGTAACCATTACTTTACTTAATCATGGCTCCAAAATGCAAGAGGAGTCATGCTGGCAATTTGGAAATGCCAAAGAGAAGATGTGAAGTATATGTGTGTACAGGAAAAAGCAGCATATACAGGGTTGCGTACCATCTGTGGTTTTAGACATCCACTGGAGGTCTCGGAACATATTTGAAGGTCTTACAACATATGGCCCTCAGATAAAGGGGATTACTGTACTTATTCTGCTGAATTTCTTCTTGATGGTGCTTCATTATGCGTACATTTCTGACTCATATGCTTTTTCTGTATCTGAATTAATGCATGTACTAAGCTATGCATTAATAATGTATTCAAAACCATGCCATGTACTTCGAATACACCACACACACACACACACACACACACACACACACACACACCCATACAAATATGTACACATATTTAAAAAGTCAGGAAGTATTTATTGTATAGTATTGTGTGCTGGGAAAGAAAAATCATACCTGCAGGCCTACTCATCTTTCTTCCTTCCTCCCTTCCTTTTTTCTGTCCTTCCTTCCCTTCTTTCTTCCTTTCGTCCTTCCCTTCTTTCTTCCTTCCTTTCCACCCTCTTTCTCAACCTTGGCAAGCCTACTTCCTCTTGGTGAAATAAGATGTTACTAGGTTTATATGGTCAAAATTTCATGAGTTGTGCATAGACAGAAAAGTCTAAGGGACTAACATTTGCTACTTGTTTATTTAAACATTATGCAATATAACTGTGGTACAGTAAAAAGAGGATGAATCTTCCAGTCAAATGGTTTGGAGGAATATAGAATTTGGAGCAATTTGTCAAGTACTGATATAAACAAGACTAATAGTTAACATACTTCAGGCTTACTATAAACCACATACTTTCTGTGTGTTCTCATTGGTCACTCACAACCATTCTATGAGTTATAGCAGACATTTTATTTATTTATTTATTTGTTTGTTTGTTTATATAATGCCCCCCCTTGTATGCATAAGGACACTGAGACTCCTAAAGGTTTAATAGTTGCTTAGGAACAGAACAAGAATGAGGTGGAGCTAGGACTTGGACCTGAGTCAGTCTGATAGCCAAACCCATTTTCTTAACCTCTATACTATGTTTCTGCAAAATAATTTATATACTTAAAGCTCACATAGACAAGTAAAAATGTTATTTCCTCTCACATTTCTGTGCTTTAAAAAATGTGTTTCTGCAATTTTGCATAAACTTTTTCTCATGGCATTATTTAAATTTTTTGGATTGTTAAAGCATATATTACTGAGTAAACTTTTTCACTATTAGATTCCCAGATATGATATTTATGTCATCTTATGTACCCGTTCTGCTTCCTTAAGCACCCCTTCTACGTGTAATGTTATTATAAGACAGTAAACAGTCTTATAATAACATTACATGACTTTATTTTCTATGATCAAATAATCAATTCACATCCCTGGGAGCTGATTTTATTTTGGTATTGTGTAAATGGTGCATAAGTAAAGTTCCCAAAGAAGGAAAGGGAAAACATTGAGTTGTGCTATAAATCGACTTTCAGGGTCTCTTTATTTACATGCTGTATTATAAGCAGAATGTGAGAAAAACATGGATGTCCCTTGAAGGTATTGAAAAATAGCTACAGAAGTACAGTTCTGTATAGGCGAAAAATTGGTTGTTCTTGATTAATTTGGTTGCTCACAATGTCAGACGGATTTTCCTTGCCAGTCCTCTGCCTTTCATAAGACAGGGCAGGTGTACTTCACCTATAACACAGTCAGCACCAGGCTGTCACAGCCTCACAAAATTGCACATTGATTCAAAAAGGCAGATACTGATGGCTCACTGGAACTCAGGCCAATTACAAAGTGAGGCACTGCTAATGACTTTCTGAAATTAGGTCTGAAGTCCACTTTCCCTTCCCGTCCCCTCCCTCATGACAACCAAGGGTCATTTTGCTTTCTGCTTTCTACCTCTTCCTGCATATTTAGGCTGCTAAACCAATTTAAGACACATTGAAGTCATCTTGAAAAGAACAATATTCCACTTGCTGTAGGAGTGTCCATAAATTTGTAGTGTGTTACTAACGTGACATTTTATTCAGCCAGTGTTTGAATGTTTTAGACACCATATTAACATAAAATTGGTTGTGATGCTTGCTTCTACCTCTCTGCTCTGGTGGTGGAAAATAAATATTCATGTCTCTCTCTTCTCTAAAGAGAAGAAGCTCATAGATGAACTCCTTGTGGGGGTCACAATAAGATGTCTAGCTGCTTTGGTTTTCTGGATGAGAACCAGATCACCTTGGAAACCTGGACGTCTCTATAAATTTTTATAATACATTTCTCCCATCAGATAGCCTCTCCCACTCTGGTTCCCTTAGGCCGTCCTTGGCTTAGTTTTTTGGACTTTCTTAATACTTTCTCCTGCTTTATCACCCAACAAATTCAATCATAATAAAACCGTGTTAGTGCTGTTATTTTATGGTGATTGAATTCAACAAAAAATAAAGTAATCTATTATATGCATCTATGTTTACTGGATATCCTTTGAAAATATGATTCATATATATGAAACTCAAAATATGGAATAATCTTTTATTTTTTCATTTAATCCACATTTGCTGAGTATTTACTATGTGTCAGGGCCTGATGGTTAGACTATAACCTTTTAAGATTTCCACGAGAAGAGAAAGACACACATGTAAACAAAGGAGCAGCCTGAGATGTGAGGAGAAAGTACCTAAGGTATATAAGGATACAGTGGAGCAAAGTTTATCATACTTAAATCACAGAAAACGGCCTTTACGTAATTAATTTAAGTTGCAATATTTCAGAAATAAAACCGGACAAGCTATGTGCTATCAATTTTAATTGAAAATGGTAAAATTCACCAAGACAAAGCCTAGCAAATCTCCCAGCTTGCTAGTTTTCGCTTGCCCAGGCAAAGTAGGACATACTTCTCAAACTTTCTCAAAGCTCCAAGCCTTTTGCTGGGTTCTTGGCATTGTTTTCCCAACTTGACTGAGAGTTACGATAAGGTGGCGTGTATCTGGCCCTCTCCTCATTGCCAGCACCCCACATCATGCCTGTTGCTAGCAGAGACGCAGAAAATATTAGAAAAAGGTATTTTTCTAGCCTATACATGGCTAGCACTAAGGAACAGGGGAATCAATAAAAGAGGGTGTTATTTTTTCCCCCAAATGACTTTTCCCCTGATCCTTATCCCTTCTGAATTTGATATCCACCCTCATCATATTTTCTAATTCACCTAAAGTAATTTCCTTTCAGCCTAGGTCATTCTAAAAAATTAAGAATTACAAAGTCAGATAATATGTGTAACATTTTTAGACATTTAATTTAAATATATTGATGTATATTCCTATTATAAACTTGTCAATGATTCTTCTCTGCAGGATGGGGCAAGTTTTGCCACAGTGATGGTCTCTGTGGAAAGTATTTTTAGTCAAGCAATCCAATTATATAAGTAGAACATAGCCTGGTCTTACTTCTTGGGAGCTTATACTGGTTTAAAAAAAAATAATAATCTCGCACAAAAATTCTTAGAAGATATATCAGATGTTGGCATTTTTTTTTTTGTAGCAAAGAAAAATGGTTCTCTGTTCTGTCAGAATGCCTGCCTACACATGAGAGACACCAATAATGGATGTGAGGAATGCGGTGTCAGCACACAAGGTAGAAGCTGAAGATATAATGCAAAGAGACAACTGTCAAGGTGATTTAGTGTACCGGTTCCCATCTTGGGTCATAGAGGGAGGTGCTGACTCAAGAAGGCTCTGGAGGAAGCTCACAGGTGAAGGCTTTCAGGGAGAGAGAGCCTCCTCCCACAAACTGCAAAATATAGCACTTCAAAATGGCAACTCGTAAGTGGAGTTGTCGTTTCCTAGATAAAATAAAATGGGAGCCACATAATCCAGGAAGGGTCAGCAAACATCTAATTCGGGGACCATAAGAACAGATTCATTAAAGGTTATATCTATTTAATCAAGCATCTTTATTTACCTCTATGAAGATAAGCATCGTAGTACAAAACTTGGAAAATGAAGAATAATAGAAAAACAAGAAAACCTATTTTTTAGAAGTAATTATTATTAAGAATTATAGAAATTTCCTTGTAGCACATCCTTTAGTCACGTGTTTTTGAAAATATATTTTGGTAATATAAAAATATGTGTGCAAGAGGTCAATTAATTTTGTAAACTTATCCTAGAAAAAGAGCTAAATACCTCATTGCTGAATGTCACTATGGTCACCTTCAAAGTACTCCCCTTAGGATGCTATGCACTGACACCAACACCTATTCCACCCTTCAAAGCAATTTTGGAACTCTTTTTCTGGAATGTCCATCAGAGCTGTCATCGTCCCCAAAATCTGACAATTAAGTTTGTGAACTTGCCACGTTGCCATGTTTATTGACACCTTACCAAGTTGTTTGTATAGTGCTGCCAACATAAGCACTTTTTCTAGGATGAGTTTGCAAAATTAATTTTTTCACTTCACGTATAGCTGTATCCAGATTTTTTTCTGATAATACCATATGCAGTTCCCATATTAATACATTGAATTGCTATGTCTTATTATATTGAAACTTTCTACAATAATATTCTGTGTTATGTCAATTTTTTTGGTCTTATATAACATGCTGAAATTCACATTTTAGTGCATATTTTTTCTTTCTTCTTTATTTACTTAAAGTGTCAGAAATGAAATTACTCAACAGTGAAGAATTGCATGGAATAGTAAACAACTGTGAAATACTAGGTCAGATGATAGAACCATCTTAGATATATATTTAAAATACATGCATACATACATATTCTGATTATAAAATAATAACAGCTCAATGCAAAAAAATTTGGAAAATACAGAAAGTATAAGAAATAAAATCATATTTCTACCACTTAAACATAATTAAACATAACATTTTGGTGTATATCCAATGTACATCCATGCTTTACTTAATGGGAATGAAAGTATATATACATTTGTATATGTGTTTCATGAATATTATACAATATTCCTATTTAATGAAATTATTATTTGAGATTATAGTAGTTAATGGCTGCTTTAAAATCCTATTGATGTATTATATATTATCTCTATATGTCTCTGTTTGGAAGAGCTTTGGGTTTTTATCAGATTTTTCAATGTCTTAAATAAGGTTCTATGAACCTTCTTAGGGGGTTGTTTGGAAATTATCCAGCCATGTAATATAATAAATAGAGGCCTTTATGGCTGGATTTTTTCCATACAGTCCTTGTGTATTTTTGTTCACAGTTTTGTGCATAACTAATTAGAATATGTTTATAAAAATGAATTTATTTAAAGAGTGTGAGCATTTTTTTAAGAAAACATATGTCTTTAAAATAAAATATGGAACAAGGAAAATGAACTTTTTTAGTGAGCCATTACCATCTGCCAGAATTATGAGAACTTCTTACCTACATTATTTTATTTATGCTTAACCATAATTGTTATCCTCATTTTATAGTCAGAGAACTGAAGCATTGTGCAATTTAGTAACTTCCTTGTGATCATGCAGTTGGTAGAAATGGAGCCTAGTTGCAAGCCAGAGCAGGCTAGCTTCCATGCCAGTGCTTTCTAGGTAGAAACAAGACACAATGAAAATAAGAATATTGCTATCTAGAATTGTGGAAAATTGGTAATACAAAATAATCCCTCTTTTCCTTTTTTCTAAAGAAATAAAATTCTCATCATCAACCCTCCATTAACTATGACATTTTCATTTCAGGAGTCTGGACATCTGGTTAAAAAATAAAATTTCTACTTTTAAATTCGTTTACATTAAACTGATGCTGTTGGCTTGACCACATGAACCACAGTGCTTACATTAAGGAAAGTAAAAAAAAAATTGCACTTTAGCAGGATTTTATTTATGGAGCAGTCAGGAGAAAAGTAATTGTGATAAAGTAGAATGTGATTGATTGGAAATTAGTAGGGAAGCTCAAATAGGTCAATAATTAATTATGAAAAACCAAGATTGACAGGAGTTGGCAAAGACAACCTATGGGACTAAAGCAAAATTTAAAAAAAAATTTTTTTGTTATAGTTAATGTTCAATATTATTTTATATTAGTTTCAGGTGTACAGTATAGTGGTTAGACATTTATATAACTTATACAGTGGTCCCCTCGATTAGTGTAGTACCCACCTGTCATGATACACAGTTGTTGCAACATTATTGGCTATATTTTTTTTTTTTTGGCTACATTCTTGATGTTGTACTTTACATCCTCATGACTATTTTGTAAAGCAACATTTTCTTTAGTGATGTCTGGTAGAGCAATGAATGGGAGGATGGCCAACGTATGCTGTTTCCCACCACGTGTTCTTACCCTCCGCAGACCAGCTTTCAGGACTATGAATATTACGATAATGGAAATACTTTTACCACACAGTCTCACATAGTACTATATATTTTTTTCTTCCCCATTCTAAATATTGTGGTATAATTTTTTAAATGCTGAATTAGAAGCTTTATAGAATGAATTTTTTATCCTATGTCTTCTTTTTACCAAAATACCACAGGCAAGTCATATACATTCTCTATAATCCAGTTTTCTTATCTTTTTATGAAAATAAAAGCAATCATTTTCATTTATTTGTCCTTATTAGGAGAAATGTATGTGAACCCAGTGTATGTGTTGTTGTTTTTTTCTTTTTTCTTTAAAGTTAAGGTGATAATGATTCTGGTTTCCTAGAAACTTTGATTCAGGTGAATAGTAAGCCAAGAAATATAAAGTACTGGATAAATTTTGTATTAGGGGAGGAATTATAGGGTGTGGGAAAGAGCATGGATGAAATAATGTGTTCTAGATCGGAATCCTTGCTCTATCAGATGTTTGTGTGCTTCTGCAAGTTACTTGATTCCTCTGGACTTCTGCTCCTCATCAACAGAAGAGAATCATAACGTTTCTTTAGAGGTTTGCGTGAGAATTAAACAGGGCAGTGCATGTGCTATGCTTGGGGCAGTGCTTGATATTTACTATGAGAGCATCAATTCCGTCCTTCATTCTCAAGATGGTTTATATATGGAAATAAGTACTAGAGAGAAAAGAAATGAGGAGATCATTGTCCTTCACAAAGAAAACAAATATTCATTGAGATCCTGTTCTGTGTCTATTTATGTGACTGTCCTCTTAATATCCTAAATTCTGTGTCTTGGTCCATAACTCTAGACAGGGTCTACATTTACAGTGAGATCTAGCAGTTTGTCAGCAGCCAGGATTTATTTAGATCTGATATTTACCACAAAGGTGTATTGTGTGTATATACGGTGGGGATGCTAAAGAAAACCAAATAAAGGTAATATCTAATTTTAGAATAAGAAGATGGTATTTGAATCAAGCTGACCAGATGTCCCATTTTAAATGGGACAGAAAACAATGGTGCTGTCCTGTTTCAAATGGTACATGTGGTCAGTCTACCGACACCTTGAATTTAGCCCAGTGACACTAGGCTGACCACACATAACATTTGAAAAGGGACAGTACCATTGTTTTCTGTCCCATTTAAAATGGAGTGTCTGGTCAGCCTGATTTGAATGGAGATAAGGCAATAATTAGAATCAGGGCCCAAAAGGCTGTTGCCAGTATTACTAACTCTTTGCATTGGTCTTGCATTATGAAACTCTCTTGCTAGGTAGGTGGAATGAGAAACTAGGAGCCATTTGTATATCTTCAAAACATTGTACTTTTACTGAGAACTGTTTATAAAGCAGATTTATCTTTTTTAAGTTAAGTTAATCATGGTTCTGATTCCCAGGAATTTTGAATCAGGTGACCAGCTCCAGGCCCTGGGGTGGGGGGAGGAGGAGAAAGGGGCAGGGGAGGAGGTAAGCTAAAGAAGTAGTCCTCCTGTTTATTTACTGTTTGAGGTCCTTTGTTCTAAGATGGCCTTCAAGCATTACTTCATGATCAAGAACCAATTAGAACTTCTGATCAAATTAAAATTGTCCTTCTTACTACTTTTGGTTGATATAATTCCGGCCAAAAGCAAAGAATCTTTGATTTATTTAATACGTTCATTCTTCTTGGCTAAAGTGTAGTTTATATTAGACCATTTGCAAATAACTCACTAGGTCCTACTGGTCTCTGTGGGTCTCTGTGGGTGTTGTAACTCTCAAGTAGGTTCCTTCTGGGTTCAAACACATGCTCTGTGTGGTAACCTAAGATTGTTTCTAAGAAAGTACCACTAAGTTGTGAGCTAAATGACATTAATGCAAGATCAATAGTTTTGGTCCTCATGATTTATTCCCTTTCCAAATTCTGGATTATTTTTAATAAATGTTGACTTACAATTGTAGAGAGGAAGTGGGAGAGGGCAGGAGACACACTGAAAGAAAGCGAATGAATGGGCAGGGGCTTTCAGGGAGAAAATTGGCACTGAGAGATTGCAATTGGGATTGAAAAGATGAGCTCTATTTTGACATCATTTTTCAAATAACTAAAGAAACAAAAATCAAAATACTTAAGGTAAAGTGAGAAATTTGTGTTTCAGATGATAAAAAACTTTCTGGCAGTACAATGAGACTGAGAGAGTAGAAGATCAGCCACATAAAGTTAATGAGAGGGAATTGTGTTAGTTATATTTTAACAGATTTAAAAAAATTTTTGAGTTTTTTTTTTACAATAAAAGTTGTGTTCAGTTTATATTATGACAGAATAAATAGCACTGTAATTTCTGCTTTGTAATATATAATTGATATTTTCTCTCATATTTTGGATTCTAATACATTTGCTAGGAGGACAACATAAAAACTCGAGCTGCTCCCCTCTCCATCTGCATATTATAATATATTCTCAATGTATAAAGCTTATGTGAGTGGGGGAGCTGATGGGAGGCAATCCCTGTTCATCTAGGCAGAAAGAATATATGCCCATTGCTTCTGGAGTTAAGATCCCTAATGTTACTGTGAAATAAAAAGAATGAAAATATGACCACCAGTAAGTTTAAGGAAAGGATGATTGAAATCTAAATTTTATCTAAATATAAGAGACTCTATTTGTATGTACATGCTTTCTTCTACACCATTCTGTGGTTCTGAGGATTTCCATTTGACACTGTGGCCCATTCGGGTAATGTTGATGTAACTGAGGTATGAAAATGAAGACAAATGATAGGGTAAAATCCACTATGAGGACTTATGACTCCCATGGCAAGAAATAACAGGCAAATGACTAGTCATTATGAAGTAGTTTCAAGAAAGGGCAACCTCTTGGATTTTGGAGTTTTATCTTTCTTTGCCCAGTTTGGCAATGTATCATGGGAAAATACTGTCAGACAAGGGTGAAGAAATGTGAAATAAAATGTAAAAAGTCTACTATAGTCTTAAAAATTCTGGTTGAGACATCCAGGGCTCACCCATATCTGCGTTTACTCTCCTTTCTTCACTCATTATATTTCCTTTTGCCTCTCAATTACATCAGACCATAGTTCTAGCCAATGCAATATGAATGAAAGGGACATGTGTCATTTCAGTTTGAGGTTTAAAAAAAAACCCTGCTAAACGACACTCCAATAGTTTTCTCTTCCAAAATGTGTCCTGGAGTATCACTCAATGCACATCAAAATGATAGGCATAATGTCAATGTTAATTGTGGTAGGCTGCTATGATTGTGTGGACTTTTTGTTACTGAACTATACCTATCTGACTACTACAGGTGCTCAACTAATTCCTGAGCATCTGATGGACTGCCACAGTTATCACTAACAGTAGTTTTCATGGGAGCTGAGTTTCCTAAACATTCTAAAGGGGATCAGACTTATATGCATTCACTGATTAATGAAAACCAGTCCAAATTGATTCTGCCAAGATGTGCATAGTATAAGAGAACAATCATTGTTTTACCAGATTACAATTATTTTTCTGAATGTACATTTTATTCAGGATAGTAGCATTCACATTACAGTTCTTTCCCAGATATCATTTGTGAGTATGTGATGTACTGCAACAGTCACACTGATAACCCAGAAAGCTACTAAGTGCCTAATGGGCAGGTAGGGATATGCTGGACAAAAGGAGTACACAAGTCTCAGGCAGGGTGGAACAGAACAATGTGAGATTTCTTCATACTACTTAGAATGACATGCAATATAAAACTTATAACATGCTTATTTCTGGAATTTTCCATTTAATATTAACAGACTGTGATCGAACACTGGTACTGAAACCTCAGAAAGAGAAACTACAAATAAAGAGAGATTACTGTAATATCCAACAACAGAGTAGGGAAATAACATAAAATTATTAAGGCTCTCTTCATTTCTCACTAAAATGGCATTCTAGGTGAATGCCATTATAAATCATTTGATATGTAAACCTTATACTTAATGAAATTCTAATTTATATGCAGAAATTTGTTTATTTCATGGGAAATAAATATTATTGTGATCCAGGAAACTGAAATTAACTCCTTAACTGGAAGTGTTCAGTAAATCCTTTCTA
Source organism: Lyroderma lyra (assembly GCA_004026885.1). Taxonomy (NCBI): domain Eukaryota; kingdom Metazoa; phylum Chordata; class Mammalia; order Chiroptera; family Megadermatidae; genus Lyroderma; species Lyroderma lyra. The sequence continues at coordinate 245,732 of PVJL010000676.1, forward strand.
AGTGAATGACCAAGAACCACAGAAGTGATTTTCTACAAATAATTTTGGCCCTAAGGCTCTTTAAAAATACTCATTAACCAACAAAATCTTAAAGACTGATTAACAAAAAATATTCAGTAGAAAACATTAATTAAACAATAACCAGTCTGATTATACCACCAACTCTCAGAATTTCAGTGATTCTCCATTCAAAACACTTTGACAGATACTGACTGAGCACCATGCTCTATCAGCCACCATGAGAAGCTTTAAGGAGAGCAGGGATGAATAAAAACTTCACTGAGCTCAAGTCTAGGTGAAAAGTTAGATCTGTAGGTACAGCGGTATAATATGCTGCAGTATGTGCTACAATGCAGATATATTCAAGGACACTGGATGCACATGGCAGATAAATAATTATGCCTGGGCTAAGATACAAACAATGAGTTATATTTGTCTGTATCTTAAATACTGTGTAAGAGTCCCTAAGTAGACTCAAAAAGTGAAAGCTCAGAAAAGAAGAATATTTGGATTGTGATGTGGGAGAATGAGTAGGCAAGGTGAGTTCAAGGAATTACATAAACTTACTGAAGTTGAGGGTGTGGTTGAAATGTGAGGAACATGGCACGGAAAGAAAGATTAGAAAGAATAGTTTAGAAGAGTTACTTGTGCTGGGCTCTACAGAATTGAAAATGGCAGTAGAAATAATTTGAAATTTAGCTGAATGCAGTGGAGACTCACTGAAAAATCCAGAGTGAGGGACTAGAAAAGATCAGATTCGGAGACGTAAATTCTGTCCAGTAGATGGCTGAGAAGGTGAGTTACAGGTGTGGAGATCCACTCACTAGACATTGTTATTCTAATGAATATCATATTCTCCTATATTACTCTCTTAATCCATTAGTATGCTCCTGCACCCCACACATACATCCCCGAACACCCAATTTAACCCACGTCTTCTTATATTTGTCCTCAAAATTCTCCCTGCCTGCCAAAACTCTCCTCAATCTTTCCAAACCATGAATACTCTTTAGGATATTTATTGAAATTTTCACTGCTGACAAAAAAAAACAAAACAAAAACAAAAAAATGTAAAACCAAAAACAAGTAACAACAAAACAAAAATCACAAGAATCTACTGAAAGAATAGATTCATATTATGAATAATTTAAGTCTGATAATCTTTACGTATAGAGAAGAGGTAAGTCGGTGTTATTGAAATAATTTGCACTATTCCTTCCGGTCAAGGAAACCACAATGGCAATAAAGAGTAATTACAAGCAGAAATATAGTGACGTGGACATGTTAATTGGGCATCTAGGAGCAGCTGCAAGGCTTCCCTTGCCTTGTAGCAAAAAATAAAAAAGCTGACAGTCAAATGGCTGCCTGCTGAGTAAAAGCATAGAGCTTGGTAAGACTCAATGTGAACTAGGGCAAAGTACACTAAGAAGCTCATTAAGCCTTAGGAGACTATAAATAAGAAAGTCTTAAGATAAATCTAAAGTGGTTAATGAGGTCAAATATCTCCATTGACCTCAGATGGCTACTCGAGAAGGTATGATGGCTTATTTACTGAGAAAGGAAGCTTGTTAGCAGAGATGTCAAATTGATTCTTTATATCTGTGTTTCTTTAACATGCTGTCATTGGGACCCAAGTGTTTGGTTCTTTGGAAAATCCAAGAATATGCCTTATGCCCCATCATCCATTATTCACTGTCATTTACATCCCCCAGTCAATTTCTTCCTTTTTTCTTTCAGAACTAAAATATTTACTGTGTTCATACAACCGGAACATATATGCATTGGTTAGACTTTAGGCTATTTTACCAAACCAAGTGAAAAAGGGTTATCTTATTGTGAGGAAAATCAGTAAAAAAGAAAATCCCCAAAAGCATAAAAATAAAGGGCTATTAGGATTCAAACACAGGCATTTTGCATCCCGAGCTGAGTCAAATACAGTAGACTCTCCATTAACTTGAACTCAGGCAACCAGCACTCTCTAGGAACCGGCAAATTTTTTTTGCCAGTTGCTTGAGATTTTGCCAGTTGCTTCAGAGTGCCAGTTGCTTGAGTTCTGGTTAATGAAAAGTCTACGTACCTTTATCTGGCATCTACCAATCCCCATAGGTTCCACTTAATGGAGAGTCTACTGTGTATGTATTGCTAATATCCATAGTATAAATAATAATAGCTAATATATTTTTTTAATTTCTCATGTGCTAAAACTAAACATTTTACATTTTAAATTTTATATTGTAGTCTCCATCATTACCCCATATTGCCCGCAGTTGCAGATAATAGTAGTACCTCTCTCAGAGGATTGTCATGAAGGTGGGAGAAGCAGGACCATTCCTAACACAAAGTTAGCATTAATACATAGAAATTGGTATTATAGTTGTGATAATTTCTATTTAACGGACATAATAGTAGAGGTGGTCTCATGATCTGGAATGGATCACAGATATGCATGGGCACATGTGCAACCCATTTGAATAGTGATAGAAATGCATTCAATGCATTACAAAGGAGAACTGGTCAACCAAGTTGGGCAAAGTAAGATATTTGTTAAATACTTTGAACAACGCCAGCCAGCTAGAGAGCAATTACATCATAAAATGAGCTAGGGTGGTATCATTAGTATGACAGGGGAGAGGACCAAGGAAGGCTTCATGAGAAGATGCTAGAGCTAGTGCCTAGTCAAGGGTGACCAGGTGATGAAAAGGGGAAAGGCAATGAGCAGAAGAAACTATATGCACATGGATTTTTCAAAAGTAGCAAGTCTCTCAGTTGGATTGAATTTGGCTGTAGAGCTGGAGAGGTTTGCAGATGCCAAGGAGTCCCATATTCCTTGAAAAGGAGACACAATTCATCCGTAGGATATGGAGAAGGGTCATCACAAGTTTTAAGAAGAGTAACATCTTGTGCAGGGGGTACTATACTGAAGAGAGAACAAACAGAGGCAAGAAGTAGACAACCGAACTATACAGGGATTGGCGACTGGTCAATGAAGCCAACACCTCTCCCCACCCCAGTCCCTTTAGACATCTCTGTACCACAGTTCCTGAGGTCCTTAATGGGCCTCTAGACCAAGAGGATCTACTTCCTTGGTGTTGAGCAAAACTGAATTTGAACTCAATGGGAAACTCACAAGGCCATTTTCCTTCCATAATTCCTTTCCTACTGCAGTGTACTTTCGATAATTTATTCATCTCAGGGTGCACTTACATAGTGCATGTGTTTCATCATTATTTCATTATTTCTTCTTGCTTTTAAAATTGCATGACCTACTGAAAAACAGATGATGAGTAGAGAGAACAGCTAGGCTCTTGGTAGATGAGGGTCGGTTAAGTTTTAGAAAACTTCTACCTTACTGTCATCTCTAGAGTCTTGCCCATTCATCTCTCATAATCTTTTACTCATCTTTCAGTATTCAAAATTAAGGGCTTCTAATTTCTTAGATAGCCTTCCTTCCCTCCTCATATTCATTTTAACAAACCCACTGCCATCAAGTTACTCCCTTGTAGAAAAGTCCTACAAATGTTCTAAAGTTTAATTTTTTTATGGTGGTACTCAAGGACCTTCAGTACCCGCCCAAATTCAATTTCTGTGATACTTCTGATAATTCCAATTTAGTCGATTTCTTTTTCTGGAACAATTTGCTGTACCTTTGATGAAAATTTATTGTTTCCTCTGCTCCATCAATGGGAATTGATTATTGGCTTACATACTATATTTGCCTTTAGTTCAATTTAAAAAATTTTTCAAAAATAGAAAATGATGTTAAAAGATATGTTAAATTGATTTAGTTTGGAATCATGCAGCCATCACTTTGGGGAGAAATGAAAATGTAAATTTTGTCCATTGTGATGCAACAGACTTCTAATTTACTTGGTTAGTGTGAGAGAATGATCACATTACCAATTATTCCTGAGGGGATGGGCTGTTTCCTCAATCCTTCTCCTTTAATCTCCATATCTGTACTTATTAAAATATGCTCTTGTATCTAAACATAATAGGATTACCCATCTATGGGGAGCTAATGTTACTTTATTGCTTGGTAAGATCTCTAACCCAATAGTACTTAACACAATGAACACGGGCATTCGGAATTTATACACACAAGCGAGTTTTCAGGAAGCATCCTGTTTGCAAAGATGTGAAATCAATTCAATAGCATACAGACAAATTGTACCTCAGGACTCTTGCCCATAAACTAGCATTTTCCTCAATACCTATCCGGATGTGCATCATTTAAGAAGTAGTAAAGAAAAATAAAGCAAGAAAGAAAATCAGTTTTCTAGCTCAATCCTTTAACCGTTTTGAAAATAATTAGACCTCATTTTTTTCTGAAAGCATAACAATTTCACCACAAAATTACAGCTGTAACTTATGAAAACTGCACACGAGAGCACATATTTCAATAGAATGGCCGAAATATTTAAACCACTTTATAGTGTCTTTTATAAGAGTAGGTAAAATGCTAGGTTGGATCAGCTACTTACAGTTTTTGATTCACAAATATTTGCTAAAACTCTCTTTATCTAAGCCTCCTTAAAAATTTCTTTAATATTAGCTTAAATACATTAATTTTATTCACATCTATAGAAAAATATAATAAAATCATAAGGGCAACAATAATGATAATGACAGTTTATTAAATTTATCTCCATATTAATTTATTATAGGCACTTAAAAAAATCCATTATTAATTTAATTCTTGTCTTTCATGAAGCTACTATATGCAAAGTTCTATAGTAGGCATTTTGATCAAGGTAGAAAGAGAGAGAAGGTTGGGAAGAAGGGAAGGAAAGAGGAAGGGAGAAAAATAAAATTAAAACATAGTCTGTACCTTTATAGAGATATTGGCGACAGTGAGTATGGTGAACATTGGTCAAATTCTGCCCAAAGCAAGCTTTGCAAAGATTTTCAGTTTTATCCTAGTTAAAGAAACTAAAAATGGAAATGATAACATAAAGATTATATATGGAAATAATTTTTTTTCTTTTCTTTGGTGGTTCCCTGGCTGGAAATCAAACCCAGGCCACAGCATTGAGAGTGCCGAAGCCTAGCCATTACACCACCAGGGAACTCCCTTGGAAATGATTATTGTAAGATATTCAATCATCAGGCCAATAGTCAAGAAAAGCCTTAGATCTATATTAAAAGATTGACAAATAAGTTTATATAATTTAAATTAAAATATTTAAAAGGGGTATAAATTTTCAGAATTTATTAACTGTTTTATATACTTAAAAATAAAATTTTAATCAGCTAATTAGTAGTCCTCATCGATAAAGTGGGTATGTCTGCTAAATTGTACAAGGTCACTCAACCAGTATATATGAGCATGATAATTTACCCTAAACCAGCTTGATTCCAAATTTGAAGATTTCCACTACTATAAATGTAAAACATTAGTAAATACAAAATATATAAACATAGATATAAAAATATTATTAGCTATCATGTATCTATCTACTTGTCATCTATCTATCTATCTATCATCTATCTTCTATATCTGTCTCTCTCAGTGAACAGTGTGTGATATTCATAAACACACTGGAACTTCAAAAAGCAATAAGTGAATGTGAGCATGTGACAAGATTTGTGATGAAACAGTCATGTATAAATTCCAACCTAGGGGTACATGATAAACAATAAATGGTGAGATGACATGGTGCTTCAAAGAGCAGGGTACTTCAAAGTCTTTTTGTTTCTCTCCTCCTACTCTAGTCACCTTTCTCAATCTTTTATTCTCCATTTGTTTTCCCTGAATCTATGGTTCTCATTACGTTTGAGAACCAGCAGTGCCTTTAAAAGCCATCATTCTTTTTCCCTGTATTCCATTCAGAAAGTAGTCACTAAGAACCAAGGTCATGCCATCTCCTGTGCTGGATTCTGGGGAAAGAGAAATGTAGGGAATTGGGGTCCTATTTCGGGGCCTTAACAAGCACTGGTATATTATAAGAGATGTAAACATTGGAGAAAGTTCTCCAGAAGAAAAGTGAACTATAAATCACTAAATATTTACTTTATGCCTAGTAAGGCCAGGAAATGTTCTAGGCACTCAGTCGGAGGAAAACACAACAAATTCAGTCAGATTAATTAGTTAATAAGTCAGTTCACCTATAAAAATATCATTGAATAGCAGGAAAACCAAGAGAGTAGCTCCTTCATTTTCGAATACATCCCTTTAATTGACAAATGACAAACATGTTATTTGTTGATATCAGGAGGATATCATGTCCCAGAAAAGGACACTAGAGTAAATGCATTCAGCTGGGCCCAGCTGAAGGTTTTACCAGCTCTCAACAATAATACCTGTCTAAGATTTCCAACTAAATCTGAAGTGGAAAAGCTTTCCTCTTATTTTGAAATTTTTCTTCCTGCATATTTTAGTTTTATTTAGCTTATAAAATGATTTTGATAGCTAACATTTAATGGAACTCTCAGCGTACTAGGTATTTCACATTGATTGCATAGTTTATATTACCAAATTTGTATGAGGTAGGCACCATTATTAGCTCTAGTTTATAAACTGAGGAAACTGAATTTCAGAACATCCGAACATCCAGTAAATTGCCCAACATTGGTCAATTGTTCAGTCAATAAGTGGTAGTGATAAGTTTCAAACTAGACAATTTGGTTTCAAAACCCAAGCTCTTAATGATTGTAATGCTTACCCAAGAGGCAGTTTTCTGTCCACGTAATTTATTATTATAAGTAAAAGTTATCAACTAAAAATTATTCCCAGTTATATTTTAGTATTATACTCTTCCCTGAAATATAAATCTAGTACTACCTGCTCTAAATCCTGGGCGTCAAGGCTTCAGGGAAAATAGTGTGAATGATTTGGAGACACGACATTCAAACCCTTGCCCAGGAGAGCTGAAACTCCAGCAGCCACCATGGTCACATGGCTAACACCCCTGGGCGTGGAGTTTTCAGATGGAACTAAATGGTAACAGAAATTGAAGCTGCTGATAATTATCTGCACAATTTTGAACTTTCTAGTTTAATTCCACCAACATTACATCATCGAAACAGGGCATTTACTATGTGTTTCCAGCAAAAGAAATGGCTCTGAATAAAGCTTTGCCATATTCATGATCATATTGAGCTACCCATAGTACCCAGAATAAATGGCAATCTCATCAGCTCACACCATGATCAATATGAACTGATAAACACTGAACACCATTGAATAACTTGTTGTTTACTGAAAATTTCCAGAGAATAAAAATATAAACTATGACAAGGCAAGAATGGGTGGTCTGCAAAAGAGTTTGGGACTAGGAGGGGATTTTTGCTTTCCTTAGAATATTTTTTACAAGGAGCATATATTCCTATATTACCTGCTTAAACAAAATTTTACTTTTCAAAGACTCAATCTGCTTATTACTTCATAAAATGTTGATTTGTTATCTAAGGTGTCAGGCATTCTACTAGCCATGATTCAGCAGTGGATAAGTTTAAAAGAATAACATACCTCATGCTTCTAATAGTCAAGAGAGGAGTAGAGGGTGGTCCCTAAGATTCAGCCTCTGTCTCCAGCATACTGGGTTTAAATTCCAGCCTCAGAAGTTATTAGCTGTGTGGCTTTGATCAAAATACTTATCTTTCAACACCCTCATCTGAAATCTGATGATGGGAATACTATCACTTGCTTCAAATAATATTAGTAAGAATTATAGGATGTTAATATATGTAAACAGCTTAGAATAGTCTTCTTTGGTACTTGGTATGTTTCACATAAGGTTCGGTATTGTTAGCTATACAGCTAATACTTTCCATTGGCTTTCTCTACTTGGACCAACTACAGCTCTGATAACCATGTAGATGAATACAGTATATTATAGAAACATGTCAATATAGAGATTTTCAAAGCTCCAAAATAAAATAATGTAGATAAAATGATTTATAAACTGAAGGTTATTGCACAAATAAAAGATATATATTTTTAAGTGGATAAGGACCCCAACTCTTGACATAGGTTGCCTGGGTAGAATCCCAACGTCACCATTAACTATCCATGTCGTGTTGAGTTGAGTGAATTAGCTTTTCTCTCTATGTCTCAATTTAATTTTCTACAATGCAAAACGTAGTATCTCATGAGGTTGATGTGATCATTAGGGCATGTGACCTGTGCAGTTGTACATGGTCAGGCGCTTTGAAAGGCTTGATCTTGGTTTAATGCTCTGACATCAGCATCTTAAAATGCTTACTACTTTTTGAACAACAAGCTCTGTGGTTTGGTTTTGTTTTGGGCCTCACACCTTATGCAGCCAGTGTGGCAATAATTGAATAGTGTAATATATGTAAAATATTAGAACAGTGGATGGCACATAGAAAGTGCTATTATATAATTATATTATGTTCTCTTTATTTAGCTATTAGAAATGTTTATGTCCAAGAGATTATATAAATTAGTTTTTTTTTGTTTTCACTAGAATTAAAAATAATAATTTCATTAGTGCAGAATGTAGTTACTGACTTAGCATTAAACATGACATACCACCTGTTATGAAATATCATTTTCATGAAAAATATGCTAGTTTTACTATAAGTTTTGGCTACAAAGTTTTTGCCTATCACCACACAGCAGTTCAGAGCAAAGTGGGAGGTAGGAATGAGGGCAGGTTTTCAGAACAAATGCTCTTAACAGCTACTGAGCATCTCTTAAGTGCAAAGCGGCACAAGGGTCATTCATCTCTTCCAATCTCTGCAGTGCTCCTGTAAAGTGAATACAGTAGACTCTCCATTATTGGAACTCAAGCATCTGGCACTCTCAAGAAACGAGCAAAAAAATGAAGAAATAATACCTTTATCTGCCCTGGGTGTCAGGTAACTGAGAGTCTACTATATTATCATCCTACCTTTGTAGATTATAAAACTGAAGTTCAAGGAGATTAATACAACCAATATCATTAAAATTTTTCAAGATTTGAACCCAGGTCATTATAATTATAATTTTTATATTACCATTGATATTGAGTAGATGAGTGACATATTTGTAAGTCCTTCACTATATATTACTGAAGAACTGGGAATAGCCCAATGTCCAGAACACATGATGCTGCACTGTTTTGAAATAGTTTCTCCATCCCTCAATACCCTTCCGAGAAAATGAATTTCTGAAAGTGCAGCAGGCACCAGAGTGCATAACCCTGGAGGAGGTGCCAATGCCATGTGCCCCAGAAACAGAGTGATCTTAGACAGGAACTGTAGGAGTTTCCATCCCTGTTCTATAATTCTAAGCATGGTTCAACTCCATGAAGAGACACAGAGAGGAAAATAGAAAGAAGAAAATGATCCATGGGGGATGAAAAGGCTGGGAAATAAACCAAAAGAGTTTTATTTGCATATGTCTTCACTTGTCCTTGGAAGGTATTCTTGCATGTGAAGGTATCAGTAAGAAAAAGTGAAAAGCCAGAAATTGACTCTGGAGAAAATAGAGCAAAACAAAAATACAAAACAAACAGAACATTAAACTCTCAGTCAGTACATGCAAGCTTAAGAGAAAATGATTATGAAGAAATAAAGGAAAAATTTAAAAATATATATTAATAGAGACATCAGCTACAGACCTACTTGAGCACAAACACTGCGCAGATTGAAACATGAAGCCTGATTGAAGCACCCCCTGCCCCATGAGGAAGCAGAGGCCAACAAGTATGTCAACTTTCCCTAAAAGCAGTTCCAAACAACTGAAGAAATACTATTTAAAGACAAAATCAAAATTCAGGGACTTACTCTAGAGAACAACAAATGGATATTGCAGAGAAAACAATTCCCATCCTCCAGGGACATAGCTGAAGGGGTTCATCCAAAGCCCCTCACCTTTACAGGGACAAGGAATGCAAACTTCCTTACCACGATCTGAAAACAGGTTGGTCTTCGGCAAGGCTGTATAATCAGATGCTCTAATTTTCTGTCTAAGTAGTACTTTTTATGCAATTATTCACTCTCCCAATAATGAGAAAAAATTCAATTTTGTTATTGCAATAATTTTTAAAATGCAAGTAGAAAGGCTAAGAATTTTTCCCATTAATTTTAAGTGAAATAAAGATGTTTTCATGCATGCACATGGTTGAATGATAATACACCTCCCTAATCGCTATATATATATTTCCTAACTCTTAAATTCTTGTCAACATGACAAGGTACAGTTCCAGAAGCTTTCATATGAATGAATGTATGAATCCACAGAATTTTGCCACCCTTTTAGACAGATACTTGTAGTAGGCACATAAGATGAACTTTACCTGTTTAAGGTGAAATATGGTACGTTACAGACAGACTATTGGAACTCACTGTGACAAAAACTGGACTTCATCTGAGAGACTTGAGACTTCCCATCAAGCATAAAATCAGCACCTTCCTCGAGTGTTCTTCCCTTGGAACTGATGCTCTAAGTGTTGGGCGATGGAGGGAGACTGCTCGATGAACCAGCCTTTTCATAAATTCAAATGAGTGGTTGGTAGTAAGAACCATTCATTGCAAAGATTCTGAAGAGGATTACATTCAGCCACTTACTAATAGCCTTCCCAGGTGATGTTTAAGGTATATTAGTTATCACTGAAAAGGCAAATGTAACTGTAGATCAGAACTAACTAATAAGTGATAGACTAGAAAGATAGGCCATGTGGACCAACAAGCATTTTGAATTCCAAGCTAAAAATTCTAAACTTTGTCACAGACATTTGAAAACCATTGAAATTCTTTGAGCAAGAGAATGGCAAAGTGAAAAAAATGAATGCATGTTGTATATATTAGTAGGTAGGAAGAGATTGATAGTCAAGAATTCCAATTAGGTGGCATTTTATGATTGGCCAATGCAATAACCTAATTTCTCTGGTCTCTCAGTTTTCCTGGCATGCTTATCTGTCATAATTCCAATATGAATATATCCAGTTGTCTGCCTTCCCTGACTTTACAACACAAAACACTAATGTATATGTATTGCCTCGGTATTCGGTCTGGTTATCACCCTTTCATTCTGAAACACTTCCAGTTTGGCAATAAATCATGTAGCCACCTTACTGACCACCAGCTACTAGTGAACCATCTTTTGTGTTTCGCAGATCAACTCCTCCTAAACTCCCCTTTGGTTTTTAAAGTTCCAAAGCTCCGTCTTGATTCTCAGGGTTTTTTTCTTCTTGGTCTGGATTCTTTCTCTCTGAACATTTGCATTCCTACCTCTAGTTTAAGTTGTCACCAACTTGAAAAAGATTCACATGTTTATCTTTCTAACATATACCTCTCCTTTGAGATCCAAGACTAACTCTTTAGTTGGCATCTTCACATAGGTATCTCAGAGTCATCTCCAAGTCAACCTGCCTGAATGTCAAATGAGAATTCATAACTGATATAGCCTCACCTACACCTACCCCTAAAACCTTGGAGTGTCTGCCATGCACCCTATTTTGGTCCAGGTCCCAAGCCGAAATGCAGGGGTCACCTTTGACTATTCACTCTCATTGACTGCTCACCAATCCCTGCCACTTCTAATTCCAAATCTCTTCTTCCTTAACCTCCTCACCTGGCCAACGACTGCTGCTTTCTAGTTCAACTCTATTTCCCCCACCTCAAAGGAAATGTCTTAACTTCCCTGTCTGTGACATTTTCTATAATTTACAAATTCATAGAATCTGTTTGGCAATACACGAAGTATGTAGAATGAGGGTAAGGACAGAAGGGAAGTTACTATCTACAGATGTAGGCCTAATCTGGAAATGTACATTTACAATGATCATTAATGTTAGAGATGTAAGGATAGACCATATGAAAACAGAAGGGTTCAGGTCTGAAATCTGGGGAACATACCCATTTTGATATGGGAAAGACAGAAAACATGAAGAACAGATTAGGGTAAGCAAAAAAGAAAAGAAAAAGGAAAGAAAAACAAAAAAAGAAATAGATCACACTTATTTAATTAAACTAATCAAAATGTCATCACTGTTGAATGGATGATACCATATTTTTAAGTCATTTTTGGTTTCTGCCTAATTATTAAATTACTCCCCAAGTGATCTTGTGGAGTGATCACACATGTGACATTAGAGCATCCCTAATGCCTGTTTTACCTTTTAATAGATAGACTACTTCAGCTGAGTTGGTTCACTAGTCTGTAATTAGTTCTTCCACTACTTGTGAAGTGTCATTAATCCCATTTTACAAAGGACAAAATGAAGATGAGAGAAATTCAGTCATGCGCCCCAGGTCATACAGTCAATGAGTGGCAAGGCTGGGGTTAGAACTCAGGACTCAGATCTCTGCAGCCACAAGAGTAAGCTTTGCACCTTGCATAAAAGGGCCCCCGAAGGATGAGACCCACTAAGCCATTGCTGCGTGCACTCACTGTGGTCCTCAGCACAGTAAATATGACAAATTTCAGGCAGGATCGAACGTTTTCAAGGCAATTTACCGCTGAACTGGGGGTTAGGGATGCTTGTTGTAGGCAGGTCCTGACAACACCCAATCTCTATTTGGACAGGGTGCATGGATGGGCAAGAAGCCAGCCTGATACACTGATGGGCATGGCTACAGCCCCAGACTCATATCACAGTGACTCTCCACCTAAAAGGACAACCTGGAGCGTGGGCCTATTTCCCTTCAGAGGAGGATTTGCTGTGCAGAGAATGAAGCTGGAGCACGAGGGCCCATCTTCTGCATGATCCTGAGTTGAGAATTGCAGAGTGTTCTAGCTGGAGAAAGGAAGCCAGGTTGCAATTAGAAAACTTTCTCTATAAGTGTTTTTCAAAAGATTACTTAAAAAGAGTGCCAAAAGGAGACCCCAATCTCCAAGTCTCCAGTAAGTTGTTGTGAATTTCTTTTATGTTTATAAATTTGCATTATTTTCTGAAAGGGGGTCAGAGAATTGTACAAGCTTAAGAATCTACAGGGGAAGATCCCTGTGTGGTGGGTCCTGACACTTGTGACTTTCAGTTTCTCTTCAGTTTCACATTGAATATGGTCTTTAAATCTATTGCTAGACAAATGAGCTGAGATAGGAGGGTACTGACTGAAGAGACAATACAAGTGGGGATCTTTCTACAAGTTTCAGGAAAAGGGAGTATTCTGTACCAAAACCTCTACAATCATGCTTGGTCATTTGGATACACAAAATGACATAGGATGAACTAACAAGCAATGCTGAGCTAACTGGTAATTACAACTATAATTAAATCTCTAATAATTTGCTATACAATCTGCAGGAGAATGAGTTTATGTCAGAACGTGTGTGCGTGCATGTGTGTGTGTTTGTACTGTGTGTGTGTGCATGTGTGATCCTGCTGTGTATGTTTGCACTCTGTGTACATATTTGTATGTGATTGTGTTTATGTGAGTCTGTGCTCTGTGAACTGGAGTAGGGGCTGAGAAGCGTATTTATTGCTTTGCGACGAAAAGATAAGGACAAAGAGAAAGACAGAAACAGAGATGTGAAAAACAGGAGAAAATAACAGAAAGAAAGAAAACTGGTGAATAATGAGAAGTGATAATGGGAAGAAATGATGGATGGGTAGAAGGCAGGAGGGAGGGATGGAAGAAAGCAAAGAGGACAAGTGACACAGATTGTTTTTAATCACCAGAAGCAAGGTCACCTTGACCCCTTTAGGAAATAAAGATATTAATAGAAAATTCTTGTGACCATCCTGACAAATTGACTCTCAGTTTAGTAATTTTTCACTGGAAATGTGTCCTCTTACTACCTGAGCTCCAAAAGGGGGTTGGGGGGCGGGCGGAAAGCAAGAAGCCGTATGTTTCAACCCTCTGATTCTCATTTCACATTTCTGATAAATGTGTCTCACAGGGGACATTTCTGCCAATGGCAAACTTTCTTTATGTTTTGGAATTTGCCTTCCAGCAGTCATATAAAATTTCACCACTACAAATAGTCAGGGAGCTCTGGAACTCTGAAGTGAATAACCAATTATTGGGAGGGACTTTAGACAGCAAAATTAAAGAACCAGGAAAATAAAGTATTAAAAATTTCCATTCTTTGTGCAATTCAAGAAAATTGTTGTTGTTAAAAAATTGTACATTGCCACCAACCAAAGTAATAGTATTGGGAGTAGTATCCAAACATCTCAATTTCACAAAAATTTTAGTTATTATTCCTGATTATGATCACAATTGTCACTACTGTCTTAAATGGCTCACTAGACCAAGTTATTTACTATATTTTTCCGTGTATAAGATGATACTTGTCTAAAATCATTAGACCAAAAATCAGGGGTCATCTTATACAAAGGAGTAATAGATTGAGAGGGTTTCTTAGTGTTGGATTAGAAAAGTAGGGGTCATCTTATCCATGGGGACATCTTATACATAGGAAAATATGGATCTTTTATTTTTTGTCATACCAGATCTCCATAATTGTTTGTTAATATTTATAAGATGCTGGACTTTCCATTTGCATCCTTACATATTTGGATCAATAAGACATATAACTGAATCTAGAAATACCGATATCTTACATTGTCATGGCAATTACAGGTAATGATAGTGGTGGTGATGGAAGATGAAGAGAAAAGGGAGACCTGGCAGATTTCTTGAACACTTGGCTTACTTGAACAACAGTTCACAGATAGGAAATAGAACAAGTCAGCCTCAAACCCATGACATTCTGGTTCTGTGCCCCTCAGCAATAGCATGATGCTAAATTGACACTAGATCACAAGATCAGTCTATAATGTAAGGTAGACATAGTCCCCAAATCCATACTTCTATGCTACAGGTAGGAGAGCATAATTCATTTGCACTCACCCTTAGGTCACCAGAGCCTTTGAGATCACCTGACACATGAAAGAGACTTAGTACTTTTCTCCTGAATGAATAGTTCAGTGATTGGAAAGGCTTCTGATGGATGTTCAGCTCTCTTCTCGGTATCCACCGAGAGCATGGAAACTTGGTCTTAAATATCAACTTACAGGTCTCTCCTGTTTATGGTAGCTACTCTGAATGGAAGACACAGCAAGATATTAAGACCATACTGTTTAAAATTTTTAAATTAGGGTATATTTGGTCATGTACCTATTAAGAGAATACCTTATCTAATAATATGCAGTCTCATGATTCATCGGTGAAAATGCAGATTTGAATCATCCAGGCCACATCTTCATTTCTCTTGACAAGCTCACTGATTACAAAATACTTGAATATGGCAGAAATTTGGAATCAGAGATGTAATGGAATCACAATGAACTAAACAATGAAGCATATTAACCACATCCAAGATCATTGAAAGGGAGTTATTCTCATCTCCTTATAGTATTGATGAAGCCATCTGTATTATAAACCATCCTGGGTTTCAGAGAAGCTGACTGTTTTTAGTCATTCTGCAAGAAGTTAGTCTCTTTCTTAAAGTGACTGGCAAATGGAAGTAAAAGTCAAGCAGGCAAATAAATCTGAAAGGAAGGAAGGAAAGAAAAGGAAAAGAAAGGAAAGGAAAGAGGGAGGGAGAGAGGGAAGAAGGGAGAGAGAGACAGAAAGGGAAAGGAAAGGAAAAGAAAGGAAAAAAATAAAGGAAAGGGAAAGAAAGGGAAGGAAAGGAAGAAGGATTTTTCACTTCCTTGATTTCTAGCGAACAACTACAGTGAGCAAAAACCTGAAGTATGATTTAAGTCCCATGCTAATTTTATTGACATATTTCCATTTCCTAGCAAGTGTCTAGAATTTGTAGGCTTCTTCATTCAAAAATTTTGGAGTCTTGTCAGTTTTGACTCTATGTATTTTCCTACTTCTGTGCTGATATGTACATATAAACACAATAATGTTATCGGAGATGTTACAATCTTAACACACCTTGGGAGTCACCTTGAGAGGAGGGAGGTATTCCTGAGATAGTGAAACCATGAAGTTTGCCAGTGACCCTGAGTTCTGTCCTTCCAAGCTGGGAGTAGCAGTGGGAAGCAGGCATGCATCAGCACGCTGATGGCCTTTGCAAGGAGTGACTCCATGTTGCTCGGCTAGGTGTGTCACGGACCGGGGGTGATACACTTTCTCCTCCTCTCTCAAATCTCCTGTTTTGTTAAAAAAAATTTTTATTTCCCTCTTCTTTTGAGATTCTCTCAGGCCTGCCAGTGAGACAAAAACAAGCCTTACCTCCCAGCAAGTAGTGCTTAGTTTTAAAGTGTTTGAGGGCCCGCGTAAAGAGCTTGTTAGAGCCCATGGACACCATGAGCTGAGTCTCTGCTGTTGAGCAACCTAAGGCACAGCTGGAAAGCAACTTTAGCTTCAGACCATTGGCCCTGCTTGTGGTGGTGACATCATTCTTCTTGTTGGCCATAGACCAGAGGTATGAAAGGGCCACTTCTGGGCAGTGTTTATACTCAAAGCCATAATCTTGCCCTGGGGCGGGAACATGTTTTTGCAGAAAGACAAACATCTCTGTGTGCCACACAGGGGAGGGCTGGCCATGGGATTCATCTCACAAGTCCAACTGCTTCCTGAGGGCCTCAGGCTATGTTTTGATCACCTTTGAGTTCACAGGCATCTAGTCCCTCATCTTCCCAAGGAGGTGAGGATACTGGAGAGAGACTGGAAGAGACTGCAGGGCACTCCCCTGTGGACTCGAGGCAGAAGCACAGGATTCTACTGCTTGTCATTCAGATCTCCAGCTGTTGGACCTCCTAGCAGTAGGAAAAGTGTCTGTTTGGAATCACTGTTGCATAAAATTTCTTATGTGATTTATAAGAGCCTCACTTAACTCTGAATTTATTATGTACCATGTGTTTGTTAATCCATTTCACAAATATTTATTATTAGCATATTCAAGTAAAAGAAGAAAAATGAATGCATGGCTAGAGTTTTGAGAATGAAATGTGACATAATTGGTCTCTGGAAAAGCAAGCTGAGTAACAGGGAGCCACTGATGGGGTTTAATGATGGAGAGTGAAGTTTGAGAGCCTGAGATACCCATCAGCCTTGCAGTTTGAAAAGAATATTAGCTATAGTGGAGATAACACTAAAAGAATTAAACCAGATTAGAAATTATTCAGTACTGTTCTATAAAATTATGAATAGCAACTTTGACTACTATAGTGGGTAAAACTAAAAGTAAATAGATGGATGTGAAAGGCAAAAAATCAAATTTTTAAAGTGGCAAATAAGGGAAAGAGTAGTGTCAAAAGGAGGCGTAGACTTTTAGCCTATGGAACTTGATCGAGATAGGATTTAACCCTGAGAAGTGAGCACTAGAAGACAACCCAGTTAAATGGGGTAACTGGGATTTCAGTTGTTGGCAAATTGAATTTAATGTGGCAGTGAGACATTCACAGGAAAAAATCAGAGAAGTCTAGAGTTTACAGAAGAGTTTGAACTCTGGATAAAGATTTGGAAGTCTTGTGCATATAGATGTTGAAAAAATATTGACAAGGAAGAAAGTATAAAGTGATACATGAAAAGGACCTGAGAGAGTAAGTGCAGGAACTCTAGCATTTAATGGCTGAGAAGAGGCTAGTGGAGTGTAATGCCATAAATGCCCAGAGAAGGAAGTCACAACAGAGGGGGTCAATTTAACATGGTAAAATATTGGTGAGATTTCAAGTGAGATAAAGGCTCAGAAAAGCTCTTTATTATTCTGTGATATTGGAGATGCCTTGATATTATTGTATTGATGGGCCAAGGAATCAAAGCAGGATATGGAAAGAAATGAAAATATTAGGACTGCTGGCTTGGTATACAAAAGAAGGGATCAAGTGACTAGAGATGCTTAAGAGGTTCATAAAAACAGATCAGGGTAGTTCAAAGTGTAATTGAACAAGCCAGTCAGAAGGAGATAAGGCAGTTTGAAGCAGAGCAAGTGAATTAGTGCAGAAGTGATAATTAGATCCAAGATGTGAGCATGGAAATGGGTGGAAATGATGAAGCAGAAAAACAAGCAGACAAACAAAAACCCATACTGGAGATGAGCTAGTGAAGGCCATGATGTAGAACTGGACTAATGCCAATATTCTAATAAAAGATGGGATGTAAGAAATTCTGTTGATGGCAATAATCAGGATAAGATTAATTATGGTACAATGTGTCTCAAAGAATAATATTTTGTTTTTCAAAAACTAAAGAAGTGAATGTTGGGGGTTCCCTGGTGGTATTGTGGCTAGGCTTCAGCGCTCTCAACACCGCAGCCTGGGTTCAATTCCCAGCCAGTGAACTGCCCCCACCCCATCCCCCCAAAAAGAAGTGAATGCTATCAGAGAGGCAGAGTGCAACCAGCAGGACACCAAATCCACTTTCAGACCATGAGTTAGGTGTATGGGGAATAATATAAAAATTATCCCTCCCCGAGAAGATGTGACAATAGTGGACAGAGTCAGGTAGCAGGAACAGAATGGAGGGGGGAAGGAGAAAGGAGCAATTAACCATAAAAATGGCTGAAAAATAGGCTAGAAAGGTATTTGCTAAATGGGAGGTACAATTTTAGATATTATATGGAAGACCTTGTGAGAAGGGGCAGGAAGTGGAGGTCAGGGTGAACAGCTACAAAGTATGGAGTATGAACTATGGAGGCCTAATGAGAAGAAGGGTGTGATGGAAACACGTGAGCGTTCTGTGATAAAACATGGTAGTCTCAGGTGTCTCTTCACCTCAGGGCTTTGGCTCCCTTGGTAATAGGTTCTGCCCTTCATAATGAATGACCACTATACCACCATGGGATGGAAGCAAATGTGTTGTGGGGCTTGGGATGCTGGTGACCCCTAAGACTATTGCTTATACATGTCCATCATGTACCCTACTAAGAAGCTAAGAACATGTATGAAAGAGATTGTATCAAACATTTTGAGTACTTGGGCCCCCTGAAGACCACCTATCCCCACCTATCCATAAACCTCAACTTAATTGCCATGGTCCACCTTATTAGGACTAAACCCCAAGTTGCTTAACTTTATATCTAATATTCTCACTTTAAATGGCTTATGCCTGGTGGAAAGGGACACATCCCAAACAATAATTAATCTGGATGAAACCAACTCTCCTTTCTATTAATTAAGAAATGTCTTTTTCCTAATAATTAAATAAAATCTTCATTAGCAAATTGTTATTAATCCACCAGTAATGAAAAAGCAAGTTTGGAAGTATGTGTCTCAAATATTTCACAGATTACTGGATTCATTGGCACATTTTTTTTTTAATCTCCAGTACTAAAGATGAGATATGGATGGGATGAAAATGCATGAAGATAAGGAAGTGAAGAGGGGATTGACAAAAGCATTATGATTTAGAGCACTTACTAGTTCAAAGATTGTGCTGGCCAGTACTGTTGTCACAGTGTGGCAATATATACTATGGCCATACAAAAGTTTTCTTTTTTTTTTCAGTCGTGTTTGCCTGGCTGGGAATCAAACCCAGGCCACAGCGTTGAGAGCACTAGAGCCTAGCCACTACATCACTAGGGAACCCTTAAAATTTTTTTAGAAGTATGGAGTTGAGGATATAAGACAAAAGTAGGTTTAAGTACATGCAAATAGCCAACTGTCAGCCTGGACTTGCCCAACCCACCACATGGAAAGGACCCCCAGGCAGCAGGCATGCTGTGAGTCAGCATAAGGCTGACTGGTCCATGGATCTAAGCTTCCAATGAAACCTTACATCCAACTCTAGCAGGTCAATAGGCTTGGATTTTTTTGTTTTCTGGCCCTGACATACCTCTTACTATCAATTTTTTCTGAGTCCAGGTAGCATTGAGGTATTGAAGTCATTAGAAACATACCTATTCTTAATGGCAAACATGGAGCACGCAGTGGTTGACTACAGCCTCAAGCATCTTCCCACAGATCTGACATTTCTAATGTTCATGCTGACAGTGGGAATGTCCTGCCTTAACAAGAACACATCCCCTTGTCAGCTGTAAACCACTGACAAGTTGCTGATGTCCTTGAAGGTCTCACTGGTCTCAAGACAAAACGGGTTTTCAAAAAGTCAGGAAATTCCCACTTTCCACTCCATGTTGACTAAGGCCACCAGCTTAGCATTCATAGAACCCCCCCTCCATCTTTGGCCAATTCCTTTTATGACCTGCGGCTCAGATGCTCGCTCTTAGGTTATATTCAAGAAAAGATACCCTACAGTTTATAGTTCTCCTTTCACATCCCCTTCCCACACAGCCTTATCAGATCTATAGTCTCTGTACACACTGGCCTTTTTGATTTTCTCCTACCAATATTTCAATTCCAACGGACTTATGCAATTCAACCCCTGACAGCCTCAATGACAGATGAGCTCAAACAAACCTCAGTCCCTGCTTAGGCTCAAGCTCTAACATTGGTGGTCCCCATACTGAAGTTTCTCAGGTAAAATTTTCACCATTCACTGACTGCGTGATGACATTGGTGTGGTTCATTCATCTCTTTGAAACTCAGTTTTTAATTAGGATAATTATTTGTGTCTGGTCAGAGACTACTTGTTACCTATCCAGTATCTTTATCCCCTCTTGTTTGGTAAGAGAACATGATTTTTTTATTGGAAATAGCAATGATTGTAGCTAAGAGATTACAGAGAGAAGTCACAAAATGAGGCTTCAAGAAAAACTTTTTCACTCCATTTTACTATTTCATTCTTTCTACTGGGGATCCAGCTGTGATAGCTGGAGCTCAAGTAGCTATCTTGTAACCTTGAGAATAGCAGCCATATGCTAAGGAGGGCAAAACATAAAGTTAAAAGGAAACTGTGACCCCATGTTATGGAGCCTTCATACTGGCCTGCACTCTTACCTCAGGTTCTCATGAGGCCCCTATGTGAGAAAGAAATACACCTCTATTCTGTCTAAGCCTCTTTGCATTATGAGTTCCTAAATGATATTCTTCTTCCTAGTAATGGGGTGAGGTTTAAACTGGGGTGTTGCCTATGAAAATGCTAAAGCAGTCACCAGCATGCTGGCCCTCTGTACCTGTCAGTCTCCTTGCCCAGTAAGGAGCTCCAGTCTGGCTTTTCTGAAACACTATGTGGTCATTTGAACCATGCCTGACTGTCTGCCCCTGGCACTGAGCTGAAGCTGTTTTAAGATAGATGCTTTGGTTATTTCAAGGACTGACTTTGTTTCTACACATCTTTTAGAGGTTAGAATACCCCAGGCCTTCCATTAATTACAAACACAATCTGTGAAGTGGCTCGTGTTTATGATTAAAAAAAAAAAGTCTATTTCAGCCTTGCTGGTGGTGGCTTTGAAGGTTTTCTAAAACAGAATGTGATTATGTTTGACAGACAACCAGCAGTCTACAGGACATTCATTGCCAACCCCACACCCGCTTCATGTGTTCCTTTGTATTCACACATCAGTCACCTCAAAAAATAATAAAAGAACTAGAAGAGAAGACACATGACAGCACACAATGCAAGTCTATTATTTTAAAAACAGGACTTCGTAGGAACAGCAAACATGACATCAACATTGCCAGCAACGTCGGCCACACTTGGCTCAGTGTTCTCTTCCTGTTTCAATAAGGGCATGTAGAGAAGTGGGTGCTTGTCCTCCAAATCCTCCAAGAAAACACCCACTGCAGCAGATGGAAAACCTAGACCCAAATGCTAAGGGAGGGCTCTGTATGTCTGCGTTCGTTGGCTCAAAGCATGCAGCTTTAATGACCCAGGGGTTTTGTTCGATGCTTGTATTTGGATCATCTGTTCTTGTTCACATTGCAGATCAACATTTGGTGGCGGTGGTGGTGGTGTGTGTGTGTGTGTGTGTGTGTGTGTGTGTTTTGGGTAACAATTTATTCATTTCTATACCACTTCAATAGGCCACTGTGACTCTAACGAACCTACGTAGTAAATACACCATTAGTTACATAGCCTCAGCTCTGCATAAATACTTAAATCACTGAACACCACCCACCACCCCACCACACACACACACCCAGGACCCAGTGTGTAAGCTGTCGAGTTCCTCCTTCATATAACTCCTATTGGTCTGAGCACAATTACAGGTAAACAGAAATGGCACTTGTATCAAATGCAACATTTTAACAGAGCTACTATTAACTATTTGTCCAATGAACATTGCTATGCACTCTTACCTCAGGTCCTTGTGAACTAAGGATAAATGGAATATGGTCCTTGTTCTCAAGATGCGCACAGTCTAATGAGGTCCAAGCAACTGAGAAGCTGGCATCCTTGGGGAGCCAATCCCCCTTACTAAGGTGGTATGTTCTAAATCCAGGCTATAATGCTATTTCTTTTCCCTCTTCTTTTCTTTTTTATTTTCTTTTAGTTCTTTCTTTCAGCATTAAAATGTAGAGCAATTTAAATACTCTCTGTGACCCCAGACTTCTTGTTTGCAAAAAAGAGTGAATCATGAAGATTAAATGAGAATACACACAAACATATATATCCATATATAATCTCTATCTCTCTTTATCTCTATCTGTATCTATATCATCTACATATAGATATATAAATCTGTATCTATATCTATCATCTATCTATTTATGTCTCTATCTAGTACCTAATAAATAGAATGGTGTGTGTTAACTTAAAAGCCTTCCCCTATGGGAGTCAGGTAAATGAAATAAAATAATTCAAAACATTTCTCTCTCTCTCTCCACATACACATGTGTGAGTATTCTAATATAATATATATAATATGAATTCTGACATGAAAAATCATTGATTAAAAATAATCTTTTAACAGTTTTATCTAAACTTGATTGACATACAATAAACTGCTTATATTTAAAATGCAAAATTTGGTAAGATCTGATATATATACATATTCATGAAAGCATTGACTGCAATCAAGATAATGAACATGTGCTTCGTTCTCAAAAGTTTCTAAGTTTCTAAGTGTCCCTTTATAATCCTTTCCTCCCATCCGTTCAACTTACCCTTCCTAGGGTAACAACTGATTTCTGTTATTATGAATTAGTTTACATTCCTTAGTGTTTCATTTAAATGAAATTATTCATTGTATACTTTTTCCTCTGGTTTCTTTCACTCAGTAATTTTTTGAGATTCACTCATGTTGTAATGTGTATCAGTAGAGTTATTTGTTAATAGACATTTGGTTTAGTTTCCATACTTTTCTTCTTACTAAATAAAGCTGCTGTGAATGTTCATGACATTGTACGGAATACTTTAACTTCTCTTGAAGTTATCATGCCATTTTACACTCCCACTAAGGGTATACAAGAGTTCTCGTTTTTCCACGTCTTTGGCAAAACTTGGTATGGCCATTTATTTTTTCATTTTAGCCATTCTAATAGGATATGATTGCTATGGTTGTGCTTTTATCGTGCATATACTTGACAATTAATGATGCTGAGCATCTTTTCATGTGCTTACTACTAGCCATATGTCATCTTTGGTGAAATGTCTATTAAAATATTTTGCCTACTTTTTAAACTGGGATGCTTGATTTTTATTATTTAATTTTATTCTGCATACAATCTGTGGCTCACCTTTTCATTATTTTAACAGTGTCTACTTATTCATTTATTTTTGCATATAGATATCAAGTTGTTGCAGTACCATTTGTAGAAATTATCTTTTCTCACTCAATTGCCTTTGTTGTCAGAAAAACGCTTGTTTCTTTATGTGGGCTCTCTCTTGTATTCTATTTATCAACAAGTATATGTCTATTTCATGCTGATTTGATTGCTTTTTTGATTACTGTAACTTTAAAATAAGGCTTGAAATCAAGTAGTGTTAGTCCTCCAACTTTGTTTTTATTTTTCAAGTTTGTTTTGGCTATTTAAGGTTATTTGCATTTCCCTATAATTTGTGGAATCAGTTTGTTATTTTAACAAAAAATCTGCCAAAATTGTAAATGTAATTTTATAAAATCTAGATCAAATTTAGAAAAAATTTTTATAGTCTTCCCACCTATAAAAATATTGCATTTATTTATCCACATTTTCTTCTCACAATATTTTGTAGTTCTCAGTATTCAGGCTTTATATATTTTTGTGAAGTTTATCTCTAATATTGTATATTTTGATGCTATTTTAATAGTATTAAGTTTTAGTTTCAATTTTCAATTGTTTATAGCTATATATAGAGATATACAAGTAAATTTTGTATATTGTAACTTATATCTGCAACTTTGCTAAACTCACATCATCTTTTATTTGGTGATTTATTAGTAGTTTTATTTGTCTATTGCATCAGGTTTTCTATGTAGACAATGATTTTGTCTGCAAATAAAATAATTCACATTTTCTTTTCCAACAAAAATGTTTTTGTTTTTTTGTTGATTGCACTACTACAACTTCCAGGAAAATTCAGACTAGAAATAGTACATTCCTCTCTTATTCCTGATTTTAGGAAAATATCACAACTTTTACTATCAAATATGTTAGTTGCCGGTTCTGCACAGATGCCATTTACTGAAAAAGCACCCTTCCATTCCTAAATTGTTAAGAGATTTCATTTTCATTAAATCAGAAATGGATGTTGGATTTTGTCAAATGACTTCATCCTTTGAGATGGTTGTATTTTTTTCTTTCTTTATTGGTTAGTTAACATAGTGAATTACAATGATCAACTGTCAAATGATAAACCAATTTTCCATTCCCAAGGTAAACACCATTTGGTATAAAAATGATGCAATATCATTTTTATATATAATATGATTAAATTAAATTTTCTGAAAGTTAAAAACGTTTTTCACATTTATGTTCATGGGGGATATTGGTTCATAGTTTCCTTTTCTTATAAAGTTTTAGCTTAGCTTTCATATGATAGTAATGCTGTTCGCATAAAAAGAGTTAGAAAGTATCCCCTTCCTTTAAATATTCTGGAAGAGTTCGTATAGTATTGCTACTTTTGAAAATTAAATGTTCGGTAGAATTCAACAGTGAACCATCTGAGCCTGGAGTTTTCTATGTACAAGGTACTTAACTACATATTCAATATAGTCCTCAGATATTGGAATATTTATGTTATCTATTTTTTTCATAAATATATTTGGTAATTCTCAAAATATTTGTTCATTTTATCTATGTTGTCAAATTCATTAGCGTAAAGTTGTTCATAACATTTCTTTTTTCCTTTTTAATACTTACAGCAATTGTAATATTTTCCTATTCTTTATTTCTGACATAAAAATAAAATAAAATTTTGTTTTACTTCTTTTTCTAATCAGTCAGATCAATTCAATTAATTTTCTTCGTTTTTCTGTCTTCTCCCATCAATTTCTGTTCTGATCTTGGTTATATGTTTTCTTCTATTTAATTTACATTTGTTTTGCTCTTTTCTTCCTAGTTTTGTTTTTTAAGGATGCAAGCTAAAGTCATTGACTTGAGGTGTTTCTCCTTTTCTAATGTAAGTATGTAGAGCTTTAATGATCTTACCACTGATTTAATGACATCCCACACATTTTATGTTCAATCTTTATTTTCACTAAGTACAAAATACTTTCTAATTTTTTTTTGTAAATTTCTTGTTTGACCTATGTATTACATGAATATGTTAGTTCCCAAATATTTGATTAATAATTTAATTTCATTGTGGCCAGAGCAAATACTTTGTATAACTGAAATTATTTTAAATCTATTGACACTTGCTTTATGGCCCTGTATATGGTCTACTTGACCATATTCTGTGTGCATTTGAAAAGGATGTGAATCTGCCATTGTTTGGTTGGGTGTTTTACAAATAATTAGGTTGTCATACAATAGTATAATACAAATCTATATCTTCACTGATTTTCTCTCTATCAGTTATTGAGGTATAATACCGAAATCTTTTACTATAATCGTGAATGTGTCTATTTTGACCTGCAATTTTATCAGTTTTGCTTCATGTATTGTGAAGCTGAGTTATGCATACTTATGATTATCTGTCCTTTTAATGAGTTGACCCTTGTCATTATGAAATGATCTTTTTATCCTTGGTAATATGTTTTATCTGCAATTTAGTTTGTCAAATAATCATCCTGCTTTCTTTTGATTAGCATGCTTTATCTTTTTTCACCTGTTTTCTTTTAACCTTTTGTATCTTCATATTTGAATTGTGCTTCTTATCTATATTATATAGTTGGCTTTTGCTTCCTTATCCAATTAGACTTTTTTTTTATTTGTCAGTAGATGTCAGCTGTGTTCCCAAAGGCCTGTGACATCCATATCAAACCAACAAGTCCTGCCTCCCAGCACAGGCCCCCAGTGACTTGCAGTCTCTTGTAGTATATTAATTTAGCATATTGACATTTAATAAGATTATGGATATGGTTAGGTTTAAATCTATCATAGTACTATTTGTTTCATCTGTTCTTTCTTCCCTTCTCTTTCTTTGTTCAGCTTAATTTTTCTAATTCCATTCTATACTTTTTAAAAGTGTTTTGGTAGTTTTATTGTTTATGGCATGTCTCTTTAACTTATTAGTGTATCATCAAGTGATATTTTACTGCTACACATAAAGTATCAGAAAGTTAAAAATAATACACCTCTATTTCTTTCATACTAAATTTTGTGCTATTTTTCATATATTTTACTTTTACGTATGTTGTAAACCAGATAACGCATTGTTATTACTTTTGTTAAATAGTCAATAATCTCTTTAATACATTAGTTTATTTTAAATATAACATACTTATTCACACAATTACCATCTCTAGTGTTCATCATTCCTTTGTCTAGATCCATGTTTCCATCTGGTGTGATTACCTACTACCTAAAGAATTTAACATTTCTTGTTGAATGTAATGAAGGTGATTAAGCCTTCAGCTTTTTTATGTCTAAAAAAAAATCTCAATTTGGTTTTCATTTTTGAAAATTACTTTTATTGGATATAGATTTTGAAGCTGACAGTTTTAATAACTATGAATGTCTTCATCTGCTAATTCTAACATCTGTGTCAGTCTGGGGTATATTTGATTGATTTATCTCTTCATATGGATTATATTTTCCTTCTTTTTTTCATGGTTAGAAATTTGTGATCGCATGCCAGATATTGTGATATTTAGAAATTTGTTTTGATCAGGATACTTTCAATATCTGTAAATGTTCTTGAACTTTATTCTAGAATGTATTGAGTAACTTGGAAACTGTTTCATTCTTCAGAACTCTCCAGATTTGTTAGGGCCAGTGTTCAGTCTAGGGCTAATTATACCCATTCATAAGGCAAGGCCCATTGGGTAGTTCACTCTACCCAATGTCCAACTGTAGCCAATGTTCACTCTACCCAAATTGGCTACCCAATGTCTACACTTGTCCTCTACCCAATTCCTGGGAGTCAGGAGGCTTTCTATGGGAACAGTGCTATCTGGCCCTGTGTCAATGCCAGGCACTAGTCCCTGAAATTTTTTTAAATATCTTTTTCCCTGGCCTTGGATAGTTTATTCACACAGATGTGCTGATCAGCTATCAGTTGAATACTCAAGGGGAACGCTCCACACATCTCTACTGTTCTTTCTCTGCAGTGCTCTGCTTTTTTGACAGCCTGTTCTGCAAATTAAGTAATGTTGATCTCCTCAAACTTTCAACTCTTGTTTCCTCAGCTCAGGGTGTCCACTAGGCTCTATCTCATTTCTTCTCTGAGCCAAGACAAGAAAATGCTCTCAGGGTAGTAAGCTGGGACAATCATAGGGTTTACTTTTTTTATTTTCCATTTCTTAGAAATGTGGATTTTTGTTGCCTGATCCTCAGTGTTTTAAGTCAACCATTTTCCCCCCATTTTTTTTCCGTCTTTTGGTTATTTCAGGCAGAAAGGTAAATCTGGCCTTGGTTATGCCATCTTGGCTAGAAGTATAAATCCTCAGATTTTATAATTTTATTATATTAAAAATAAAATAACTTACATTTGCATACCTTTTATATATTTAAAATGTTTTTATTTTATTTATCTTATTTTCACTTAATCTCATATTTACAATCCATTACCGGGGTTGCCATGTGTAGATTGTTTTTACATAGCTTGTTTTTCCTGCACAAGTGCTTCCCTGCACAGGGTGAATATAGACTAACACCTAGTCCATGCTCTGCCTACCAGGTTTACAACTTGCAGCTTTGCCATTCCAGGATAGATCTCTTTATCTAATTTGCACAAGGACACCACCATGGGTTACCAACACACACATTCCTCTAAGATCTATGAGATTAAAATGTAATCTGATTAATAATTACTTAATAATATTGACCGCTTAAAAAGTCAAATGAGTAACTAAAGAAAGAGAAGAAGAAAAGAAAATCAACTACTCAAAATAAGATACAACTATTTGGGGAAAAAAATACCTTTTCAAAAATGTTTGGCTGGTGTGAGTGGATCAATTATTTGTCAGTAATCCTTTTTGGTGACTCAAAGGAAGAAAAGACCAGAAATGAATGATCTGATGTGGTCCAGTTCAGCTTTGGGCAGGTCTAAAAACTGCCTATTATGTTTCAAGAATCTTGAAAACTGCATGAAATATTAGCCAGTCCAGATGAAGAAGGCAAAACAACTCTCACTAAACTATTTTTTCCTTCCTTCCTTCTTTCTTTCCTTCCTTCCATCTTCCTTTTCTCTCCCCTCCTCCATTCAAAAATACTTATTGAAACCCCCAATATCTCAGGCTATGATATAAGTTGTTAAAATCAAAACATATTTTAAAAACTCACCTGGAACAGTTGACCTTCTAGAGGGGACAGAAAGATGATAATATACATAAAAATAAATAAATGATATGTTATGTGTAAATGTGGTAAGTGCTATGTAAATATTAAAGAGCCAGAGAAGGACAGAAAACCGTTTTAAGAATTCAAGGTAGGTACTAAAAGGTTTAATAGGGTTGGTGATGGTAACCCTTATTGAGAAGGTTGCATCTGAACCAAGGCCTGAAAGATGTGAGGATGGAGGAACTGAGACATCCCTGTGATTGGAATGTTGGAAGAAGAGCTTGGAGGCCAGCGCAGTGAAGAAAAAGGAATCAAAGGAGAGCTAAAGGTTGGGGAAGCAAACGAAAAGCTTATCTTATGACTTCCTGCATCATAACATGACTTAACCTGCAAGATCATTTTGATGTCTTTTTCATTTAGTGGAATTAATATAAAATAGATACTTGATACATAGCATGGCAAAAAAAAAAAAAAAAAAGGAAGGGGAAAGTTGTATTCAGGTGTGTCACCATCATCCTCTTACGACTGCTAAGGAAGGAGCACCTTTTTCTTACTCAGCAGACTTCCTGACCCTTGCTGGAGAGATTCCAGCAACGTCTAAACTGCAAAGACAGAGGCCACAACCTGGGCAAAGGCTCATGCAGGCTGATAAAAGGAAAAGAGAATTAGGTGAGTTTTTCTTTAGGAAAAGGGATATAGACAAAAATAATCTTAAATTTACTGTGTTGTGTTTGATATGGTTTCCATTTCTTATTCATGAAAACCTAAAGTGGCTATCTAATATAAACCTATAATAATTTCCTCTTTTCAAATTTTTTTTATGAAACAATATTCAAATTTATTTTTAGGCACTCCATTATATGGGGGTTACCATGAAAAAAAAATGTTAAAAGATCACAAAACTTCTGGGTTTTAGGTGAAGAAATAACATACAATTTTTAAAATGTAGCTTTCAAATATTTTGTTTTTAATAATGTGATTATCTGTTTTAACTTTTTTAAATATTTAAAACATTAATCACTTTTCAACTGAAACATAATACATGAACTTGTTTCAAAGCTTGCAATTGTACCTGTCTTATGGATTAGACTCTTTTCCTCCCCAGACACAAATAGCATTAACAGTTTCCTGAATATCCTTAAAGAAATGTCTTTTATATATTAGGTTGACCTTTATAAAACTGCCACTTCTGTGGGCCAAAACATCAAATGTTAGTAATTTCAGAGTTAAACCTAATACAAGGTCACATTAAATTTTTTTAACATGAATGGAATAAAGTTATTTTGACATTGTGCTTGTGTATATATCCATATATTTTTTATATAATTCCAAATCAGTACATATAGATTTATGTCACACTTTTCAATATTTGCTTAATATTCTGTTTTATGGAAACATGATTTAAGTAGTTCCCAGCTGGTAGGCTTTCAGATTCTTCTCAAATTTTTGTTATTTCAGTAATGTAATGAGCATCATTACTATGAATACATGTAAATATACAAGATAAATTTGTGGAAGTGATATTGCTGGGTCCGTTTTGTTTTTAGCTTTCACCACATCTTTTTTAAAGGAAATCTCATCCCCACCCCAAAGGTGGATGAAGATGCCAGTATCTCCACATGCTTCCATCCCTGTGAATGATTTTTAATTGGATAAAGAAAAATTCTTATCTAATTGTTCTAATGTTCCACACCTGAAAAATGTATGTTCATTTGTCATTTGTGTTTGTATTTTTATGGGTTCCCTATTTTCTATGTTTTTAATCCTTTAAGTTGTTGCTCTTTTAACTTTTTATTTCAAGTATATTTTTATGAATTAAGAAACTAGTATTTATTTGTTGCAAAGATACTAATTGTAGGTTGCCCTTTTTAATGCTATTTTTATAATGTAGAGCACTAAACTTGGTTTTATCATTATTTCTCCATAACTTTTCCCCTTAGAAATATCTTCTTCAGTAAAAGTATAAAAATGATCAGTTTTATCTTCCTTTTCTAAAGAATTCACCAAATATATTTCTTTTTTTATTTTTCAACTACAGTTGACATTCAGTATTATATTAGTTTCAAGTGTACAGATATTTATATAACTTACAAAGTGATCCCCTGATAAGTCTAGTACCCATCTGACATCACACATAGTTATTACAACATTATTGACTTTATTCCCTGTACTTTACATTCTCGTGATGATGTTAAATACTTCTGAAATTGTCCCAATAACATATTTTTAGTGGTAGATACATAACCATAATTTTTTTCATCAGTAGGTAACTTCTAGGTTACCTGAAGAATTTTTCCAAAATTAAAGGAGTTATTTCCCATTATGAACACATTTAGAAGAAATCTAAGATGACTATGTAGTAATACAATTGCTTTACATCTTAAGAACATGTTTGTCTAGAGAGAATTTTTTTCCAAAGATTACACATTGCATGCTATAAGGATGGAACAACTGCTATATCTGAATTTGTTTTACCCCAAAGTTCATTCAGAACCACATTATCACTCATTTTATGAGAAACGACACCACACTGCTTTCAGAAGCTTGCACATTACATAATCAGTGAGCATGTGAACACTCTTTATGTTAACATGAGGTGCATGGAGTCTTAACTACCTGCTAAAAAGCTTGCAATGAAAGATAAAATGCCTGAGAATAATAAAATGCATTTTAAATTCTTATTCAACGCAGCTCCTCCAATCCTCCCTTAAGAGGGAAGGGAGTTGAGTCCAGCTTGTCACCATGACATACTGTTCCCTAAAATCACATTTGCAAAACCCAGGATTTGGGGCGGGGATTGTATTTGTAATTCTATTTCACAAGCCCTAAAAACTATGCAAAAAATGTAGTCTTCTTGTCTAGTTGTTCTGCGTATCTTATTCTCCAGCTGCAAAATGTGTCTGCCACAGTGTCTCTCTGAAAAATAAAATTCTACCTTGATATCTAATTTGTAGTACTGCGTACTCCCACACCACTAAGTGTTTGTGTGTGTTTGAGTGTGTGTGTATTGCATTTTTAAGGGTGGAAGCTTCCAGGACTCTTGTTTTTGTGATTGTATGGTGTTATTCAAAGAAATCCTACCTATTTAAATGTCTTGAGGCCCTTAAGGTTAGGACACCCAGTTCATCACCATCTTATTCATTTTTTGTAGTTGTTCTAAATCTTCTCCTTTCCCTAATATTTTAATTCTCCATTCCCAACATCTACACTCCTAGCAGGATTATGGTGACCCTTTTTAATTTTATTTAGTATTTAACCTGAACAATTTATAGAAGAATGAATCCCTCTTCTCTTCCTCTATTTTATCAATATAACTCCTTCTCATACCTGAACTCTTACAAGTAGTGTTTCCCTACAGAATCAAACCCTTCCATTTTCTAGTAGCACTTCGTTGCTCAAATGCAAAATTTCTGACCCATTGCTAAACACCCTGATTTAAAATCTGCATTTTCACAAGCCGTCCATGAAACTTGCATGCAACCACATCAGCAGAGCAGTGGCCAGACCTCTTCCCTCCCTGGAGTCTTCACTGTTCCTTGACTACTCCACCAATGTTTACAAAGATGTCAGTATCAACTCTAAATTACTTTACTTTTATCCTGTCACCTTCTGCTCTTAAAACAATCTCACTTTATTGCTCAATTTGTGAATTTATGACTTCTATTTCTCTCTACCTATTGATTCCATAATACTTGTTGACTCCTGTAAGAACTTTATTTGTTCTTGGAAATTTTGACAGTTAACAGTGACTTCCTACTAAGATCTACTAAAGATATATTTCAGTTCTGTCATATCATTGGTTATAATTATCATTGGTTGAGCTTTTGGTAAGTCTCATGAATAATAAATAATAAACTACATTACTGTAGATGTCTCCACAGTCATGTATTTTTGCTAGTTTCAGCCATTGGTGTCACCAGATATATTCTTCCATTTTCTGTATATTCTGCAACTTAGTAGTTGGATCTAGAGATATGATCAAAATCAGGTTCATATTTTTGTTAATCAAGACTAATTATTAAGTGATATACATTGTTCCACTGTGAAGCATATAATGTTTGGTTGTTCCTCATTTGTTGATGTTAGCAGCTGTAATTATCAGTGCATAGGTCTACTAATTCATTTGGAGTTGTAAAATGGTGATATTCTAATTCTATCAGTTCTTTCTCACTTGCTAGCTAGAATACTGAAAAAGAAAAATTTTCCTCGGTGTATTGTTTGGTAACCTGTTGGCAAAGGAGATAAAAGAAAAAACTATAAAAGATTGGTTCTCTCCATTCTTAGTTTTTTAAAACAATGTGTAGTTCCACAAGCTTCCAGCAATGGTAAACAATAAATTTTGTTTTCCTTTGTATTACTATGAATTCAGGGATGTTTAACATGTTTGATGTGTTTCAATCAATTATTAACCTTATTAATTTGTGAATTGCCTGATGTTTTGCCAGTTGACTTCTGACTATGTTGGGACTTTGGCTCCAAGCTGACTCATGAGGACTCTTAACGGCCCTTGAAATTTCCGGGTTTCCTTGCGATCTGTTATTAAAATGTCCCAGGTTCCTTTTCCATATCTGGTTTATGCTTACACACCAAACCTAGAATTAATCATTTATCCAAGGAACACTGTTTTGTTTTGTTATTTGTTTGCAGTTATTTTAGCAGCAAAAAACTGCAAACAGTATGGAAAAGTTGTTCCACTTAATATATTTTGGTGACTATGACATATATATGACATTATATAACACAAGTCTTCACCTTTGTGAAAGAAATATAGACACACATACAAGTTAACAAATATAAGCCTGGCAGGCCAAATAAAAAAAAATCTAAAATGTTAATGTAGACTTTCTCTGTGTAGTATAAAAATTAAAAATTATTTTATTTTTTATTTATATGTGTCCATATTTTACAATTAGTGTATGCTACTTCAATAAAAAAAGGCAGACTGAATTTTCTAAAAATTCAGTTTTTGTAGTAAGGGTTTTGTACTATGGCAAATAAAATTACCATAACAATTCCTGTTAATTCATACAAGCTGTCCTGGAAAGAACTGTAAACATGAATTAGTTAATACTTGCAAAGCATTTTTAAAATAATGTGTCTGTGTGGCATTATTCCAATTAGTTTATGACATATTAATAATGCATTTTATTTATCTGGCATTTGAAGTAGAGCTTAATGAATTAATAAACATAATATCCAATCATGTTTAATGAAGACCTTCCAAATGACTCATTTAAATGATTCTGCTATAATTCTATAATAATTGTATTTATTGTTTTTATTGCATTTGTTCCTTAAAAGTATTTTGCAAACACCTAGTTAGTTAATGCTTAATACATTCATTTTCAGATAAATAGATGAAATGTATCCTTGCTCTAACTCTCCTAATAGTTCATTCTGGACAGAAGATCAACTGAAAAATCTGCTCTTACCCAGTTGCTGGAGAAAACTGCCTACTACTTAATTCTGGATTTGAGCTCAAGACAGAACACTGATAAGGAGAAAACAATCATAAAAAATGTCGAGTTCAGTGTTTAACTGGTTTTCTATGAATGAGGTCAAGTGGCCTAATGGTTGTAGTTCTAATGTTTTTAGTGATCACGACTGTCTCATTGACTGACTAAAACAAGCAGGGCTCTTTCAGCCACTGCCAGGAAATTCTTACAGCTGAGAAGTCTTTTAAGAAAAAGGAGGGAGCTTTGATTCAAATGACAACATGAACATAGCTCTTCTGGTTTTCAATGGGAGTGTTAAGAAATCCAGAACTTCTGGCAGCTTTGAATAATTTCACCCACAACTGAAAGAGACGTATCATCTCTACTCCTTTCAGCTAAATATCCTGCTGGCTTTGCTGGCTTTCTACAATGCTTGCAGCTGGCCAAGCATGGTGACAACTGGCTTCACAATCACCGGATTGCTCTTTAGATAGGCAAATGGTGTCCTGTGCTCAGTGTAAAGTCTTCATACATAAAGAGACACAGAGTACCTTATTCAATTTGATCTCTTATGTGCAAACAAACAAAAACAATAAATGAAGGAAACATTTCCAATAAAAGATTGCACTTTGCAGCCTTGCCAAGGTAATGCATTATATGATAGAATTTTTTAAATCTAATTTCAAGAATTTCTCGGAGTGTAATTTTGGATAAGATCTCAGGTGTCTGGCAAGAAGTCAGTCACAGCAGTGGATGGGCTCCAACCCTTATAATTTACGAACACCAGCTGGGGCATCAGTCACAATTCATTTCAGCCTCCAGGTCAGAGCAGGCACGTGTAAGACTGTGTTTAGAACAATCATGTTTAATAGTGAGCATTTTAAAGATGACCAAAACATTTTCAAAGACACAGTGTAATAAACATTTAATATTTCATGAGAGTAATTATACTCAAAACAGAACCAAATTTCAAAGTTAAGTCCATTGAATTGTTTTATACTTAGACTCATTCTAAATCTCGCATCTAGATGTAAAATACATTGATGAATCAATTTCACCTTTGAACATGGTATAAAAACTGGATGTGTTGCTACTATTAACCTTTATAAAAAATATTGCATCAGCAGCATCTGCAGTAAGAACATTTCATACAGGAATAGCACTTATAATGTGATACATGCACTTAATTTAGCATTTTATCTTCCCTTCTTCTCTTCTACTTTTGTTTTATAATTTTAAAACAACTCAAAACTTACAGGAAAGTTGCCAATACAGTACGAAGAATGTTTTTTTTCTGAACATTTTGAGAGTATGTTGCTCCACCACAGTCAAGTACTTTACTGGGTATTTATAGACGAGGAAATTTCCATATGTGACCATAGCACAACTAGCAAAATTAGAAAATTAATCTCGCTACATTACCATGATCTAATCCTCAGACTTCATTAAAGATTTACTAGATCTTTTTTGTAACAAAAAGTTCTAGGCA
>PVJL010000676.1:288421-362450 GCA_004026885.1 Lyroderma lyra
ATGTGACTTCTCCTTCCATCACCTTATATTTAGCTTCCCCCCCTCCTCTCCCACCCCCTCCCCTTTCTCCCCTCCCTAACCCACTCGTCCCCAAATAAACATTGAACTATCGATTGTGTCCATGGGTTATTTGTTTGTTCATTTCTTTTTTTCTTTGCTTTCAGTTTTATATTCCGCATATGAGTGAAATCATGCAGTTTCATTAATAAACATTATATTCTGTAATAAGGCATAGTATGAGGTTACTTACTATACATTCCAGATATAGAGATATTTCACTGTGAACTAATGGCTCATGATTAAACATGGGGATCACCAGATATTTGCAATCAGGGAAAAATGGGAACAGTTAAGAAAAAAAGCGGGGAGGGGATGGAAAATTTGGTAATAACTAGGATGAGACAGAGCCAAAGAGAGTTTCTATCACAAATATAAATGTGTCTCCAAACATCAGCTGCATAGCAATTCAAGAAAATAGGAAATTTATGTAAGCAGGTGATTTTCTCATTATTTTTAATAAAAATACATAGATTTGACTTCTTCCAAAGTCAGACTACATAAAGAAATAATATGCATACATTTTAAGTGTTGGAAGCTTTTCACGTGCATTTTCTCATTTATATTTTACAGCAATGCTGTCAAGGTGTCATTTACCCACATACACTTAATTTTAACATATCAATATTAAAGTATGGAGGTATTAACTAAAGTGGTCAAGGTAAACGTAAATGCCAGGTCTTTCTGTCATGAAGCTCATGACAGTTCACTGCCTAACAGGAAGTTCTGTTAGGCATAGTCAGGGAGCCCAAGTAGGAGTGTAAACGTTAGACATGCTGCAGGAAGCCTCATGGAGTCCCAACCCTGTTGCACTTGTCTTTGCAAAAAGTATCATATGTCATCATAGGGGAAACAAATGCAGTAGCCCAGGTCAGGGCCGTGGTGTAATTGGTTTGGCTGCAGGTGAGACGTCAATCCTGCACACATGCTGAAGATATATCCCAAAACACTGGGCAGACATGATATGCTTCAGATACTTTCATAATTATTTTTTAAGTCCATTGTCTATTGTAGAAGGAAAATGTTTTGCTTTGCACATTTCTGCCTCTTCCACTTTCCTTCCTGCTCTGAAAGAGGTGTTAGGCCTTTCTGTCTCACTGCGCCTGTGCTATGATCTGGCTGGGAACTCTAGGAAGGCTGGGCCTTCTGCCTACCATGTTAAGCCCTGTATCTATCCCTGACTACTGACATGAAGCTTGGCACAAAGAAGATGCCAAAGTAAAGTGTGTGGGAAGGATGGATGAAAGAAAAGCTAGTAATTTGTGGTATTCCTGAGAACAGATCTCTGGTTGAGAGTTCACACTGGAGGAGAGACAGATGTACTAAGCTGATTTGGAAAGGGTTGTCAGGCAGACCTTCAAGGGAGATACAGAAGCACAAACCTTCTATGAAGTGCTGGAGCAGGAGTCTGGGGCTGAGGGGCCAGTTTGGGAAGTTCAGTGTTAACACCTGGCCTGCAGAATGCTTAAGCTCCACTATACAAATTTAAAAGTAGAGATTCCATTAATATCAACATTCCATGTCCTTCTTTACCCACTAAAGGCACATAAAGAGAAACAAGAGAATGTCTGAAATCCAGCACTGTGATTGATACCTTTGGTGGATTGCCGTTTTTAGTCAGATAAAATAAGGAATCCCAAATAATAAAGGAAGTCCTGGCAGAGATTATGGAATAAAAATGTGATACATGTATAATTTGTCACTTCAGTTTTAAAATATCAATAGAAAAGGAGGTAAAGATAATGGAAATAGTACGATATCTGTCTTGGGGAAATCATTTTTAATGACTCCATTTTAATACTGTCTCTGTATCTTTTCCCCAAAGTAAAAAAAAAGAAAAAAATCCCCTACCACTACCACCAAGGGCCATGTTGTTGTGATTATCAAAGGAATAAAATTTCTTGTCTCAAGAAAGACAATCTGCTTCTAAGCCAGAAGAGTAAAAACTATCACTGTATAGAAATGGAATTATCTATGGCAAATAGCATAGCTAACTTTTTAGGTCCCTACTGGCTTTTGAAAAGCAAAATTATATTTTAGTACACGGAAATGCCAGAGACAATATATATAATTCTATCTCTGAAATGATGGTAAATGTGTTCAGCTGTTTCTCAGCCATGGCTATTTTTTGGCCATCTGCTGACTCAGACGGGAAGAGAAACTTGAAAATTATATGTTACCTCCCACATCTTGTAGTGACATGTGGCTTGAGGTAGGAAAAAAGGAGCCTAGTAAATTATGGTTAATACTTGGGTTCTATCTCACCTACCTCTGGCTCAGGGTCTGAGCAAACAAGACAGACATATGGACACCCTGGGAGTTCACACACTTGCATCAGCCTTTGGCTGCAGTAGCTGTGACAAATGTGGATGCTGATGTCAGACATGCCCGAGCCTGCAACCTTACGGTCCAATCTAGTAGCTGTGTGACCTTGGGAATTAACTGAGCTTCAGTTCCATCATCTCCTAAAGGTGGCTGGTAAGAAGAGTTTCATTTTAGTTTTTCAGTGAAGATTAAATGAGATTTTTAAAATCACCTCATCCCAGTCCAAATTCTTTCAAATTAATCAGGTCAATTTTATTTTATAGTCAGTGAGGAAGTGTTAATGGCTTTCTAGTAAGATCTCTGTCTTTTGGGAGAATAACCATCCCTGTGTAATCTCAGATGATACTAATAGTGGACAAGTTCTATTTGTTCTGCATCTGCCTCTCTGCTGTTTCCTATGGAGCTAGGCATCTATTCATCCCATCTCCATAAAGTAGTTATTATCCTCATTTTAAAGGGAAAATCTGAATCTCAGAGAAATTGTGCCCGATAATGGAGCTGGTCAGATGTCAGAGCTGGCATTTTTCCCAGGTCTGTTTACCTCCCAGACCTGCATACTAAGTTTTGTTGGGGGAGGAAGAGACCCATTTCTCACCACCGTCCTTGATATAAACTTTCAGCAGGTCTTTATTCTGGTCGATTTGTCTTTAAGTAGAGCAAAGGGAAAGTGTGAAGAGGTAATCCTTTAAGGTGCAAAACCCTTTGTGTTCCAAATCTTGCAAGACCTCAAATGCCCTAACATACATGTGGATAATAAAAACAAAAATGAAATGTCATCTCAACACTGGGGCACTAGCTCTCAATGACACTGGGCAATTTCATTAAGCTCAGCTACTCTAAAATTAAGAATCTCCATCTCACTGAGATGTGATGAATATTAAATAATAATATTTATATGCAATGTCCTCTATATTGCTGATTACATTAAGCGCAAAGGACTATTATTAACCTGTAGACAGTAGGGGCCAATCAAAAATCCTCATAGAAAAGAATGAAGGCTAGTATTTCCTATTCTTTTAAGGCAGAGGTGTGTAGGATGACTTGGTAGTTGTATTCAATGTCTAGGGCTGTCACAACACACTACTGGAAGGCTTAAACAATAAACATTTATATTCTCACTATCCTGGAGGCCATTAAATCCAAGATCAGGGCATTGGCAGAAATGATGTCTTCTGAGGCCTCTTTTTGGTAGTGTCTTCTCCATTTCCTCCATGGTCTTCCCTCTATATGTATCTTCAATTCTGATATTAGATTACAGTGCACTTTGGTGACCTCAGTTTACCTTCAATACCTCTTTTCTAATACAGTCACATCATAAAGTACTGGGTATTAGGACTACTACCTATGTATGAATTTCGGGGCTTCATCCCAAAAAAGGCAAGTGAACACAGAGAGAACACTTGCAAGTCTGATAGGTGGAATAATTTCCCATCTTTATGTGGTAGTTGTCTTTCGAATGTTTAAGGGGGAGCTCCACTTGACAAGCACGAAACCCAATCCCTGTTACTTGGGTAGTTTCCATGATCCCCCAGAAAACAAAGACTGGGAGAAATCTTATTGCAGACTCTTGGATTTTTGTCAAGCCACATGCTCACCACCATTCCTGCTCCCCAGCTCTTATACCTTTATTATGTAGACATCTGTAAATTGCTGTTATAGACTCCAACTACCCTATCCTCTTCAAAGGGCAGCTGGGAGCCAGTGTGCCTCTGCCCCTTCCAATTTGCATAATAACACAGGATTTAAAAAATTCTGGAACAGACATAAGAAAAAATTGCACCCTATATTTTCCTTTTCCAAAATAAGTCCTTATTTCCTTAATTTACATTAGTAGAATTTCTAAATATTGGAGATAGAACAACATCTAAATGGAAAGAATACCAATAGTAATTGGGCTCAAAATTGTAAATAAAAGGAAAGAAACTGTGCCTCTTTAATTTTAACACCCCAAACTTCACTTATTCTTTTATTTGCTGTAGAATATTTTAAACAACATTTTTCTGATTATAAATATTTATATCTTTATTATGGTAGAAATTTATAAAATATACCATACATTTAGACATCTTAGTAAAATAAAATTAAGAAAATGAAAATCACTCCTTTTCTCTTTTTTTGGAACAAAACACAGTTAAAATTACACAATGTGCCAGACTGACTTCAAATATGTACATGAAAATTACTGCACTTCTAAGAGATACAAAATTGGCATTGTATCATTTAATATGATGATTCTTATAATAATATTAGAATATAATCATAGAACTATGACAATGAAATTCTCTGAAATTGTGAGTTTAATGAATAATTAACATTTCATATATCAATATGGTTTCACTTAATTCACTATTTCCCTAAAGTTTGGCATTGGAAGTTTCATGTATTTGTTATTTATTTGTGTTTTTTTCTATTGTGACTGGCATATTCATTGCTTCATTCATTTTTTCTGCTCTGTTTGGTAATATACATATTTAAGCTGAGAAATACATATGCTATACTTAGTCAAATGTCACCATATTTTGTTTAAATGTTTAATTGTTTTATCTCAAGACAAACAGTATGAAACAGGTTCAAGGTGATATAGGCATATTCCTTCCTAAACCAATTTATAGAAACATTTAGCAATCACAAAGCAGTGTAACTCTTCAACTTGGAATTGTGGTCTCTTGACAAGGTCCTGATGACCATTACATCAACTTTGTGTGTAAAGTCGTGTTTCTCTTCCCCTCTCCTTCCCATCGTGTTCCCTACCACCATCCCCCGCCCCGCCACCCCCACACACATTCAGTCTGGCTGGGCTGACTGCCATTTGCATAATATCTAGCACCATAGCTCCAGCTGGCTGGTTGGAGATAATGATAACAAAGAGGCAGGCTTCCTGCAAAAGTCAAAGACAAATGTCAATCTTGTAATAAAACTCAATTACAGTCAAATTAATTATAATAATGTCTTGGCTTATTAGAGAAAATGGAGCAATTTGGAGGAAATCCGTCTAAAACACTGGGATAGCCATATACCCACAAAAGTCCCAGGAGCCCTGATGGGCAAGAGACACAGGCCACAGTTGAATTTCTTGGCCAAGACACAGGTCCTCACCAAAATATTCTCTCTTCCTCAATATTCTATTTTAGTTGACTGTTTTATTAGAAATAGCAGATTCTATGAATTAAGCAATTGCATAGTAAGTACACTGGACACACCTGGTACACATAGATGCTCTGCTTGCTGCATCCACAAATTCTACAAACCCAACTGAACACCTGAGTAAACACTTGCACAATGCAGGGAAATAACTGTAATGGCCATGCCATTAGTCAGTGGCTTACACAAGGCCACCACACGTATGAAAGTGTCCACTACCTTGTCACAGCCTCATGCCAAGTTGTCCAGGGAGCTCACTTTGACATTGTTTTTATTTTTATAGGAAATCTCATTTTCTAAGCAATTTGTGCTTTTCTTTTTAGACTTTATAGGAAGATTTCCTGTAGTGGGCATCAAGAAGAGTCTATTACACAGGGCGCAATTTTGCTAATCCCAGCCGATGTTCTGTCCCAGAGGTCCTTAGCCCCTCTTCTTCTCATGCATTTGCTGGTGTCAGACTCCTCACACCGTCCTGCCTCTTTCTCCAAGAATTTTTACTGACAGCCTCTGTAGGCTTGCACATGGGTGTGTGTATGTGTATATATATATATATATATATATATATATATATATATATGCACATATGTGTACGTGTGTGTGTGTGTGTGTGTGTGTGCATGCAGAGCATTGTCCCTCAGGCTTGCATAGGCAGAGCTCCTGTATTACTGTACTGACAGAGGATGGCTTCAGCTAAAGCATTTAAAGAAAAATGGAGAGTTTCCAATATTCCAATACACATTTATAGAAATACATTTCACATTTAAATTTATAATCTGAACAATTTACTTAACCTCCTGTGATTTCATTCTTTTCATATAAAAAGTGAAAATAATTTATATGTCATAAGACTCCTGAAGAGATTAAAGAAAGTAACCTATACATGTGTCTAATAGAGGGTTTGGGCCATGATGGTACTCAGTGAAAATCAGTGTTCTACTGGAGAGACAGGAAAAAAAAAGTTCAAGAAAGATATAATCTATTTATATAGTTTTTAAAGAATATATTATAAGAGTAAAAATGCTATAAGAGAAAAGAGAGAACATACCCATAGAATGGCAAAACATTTTATCAGAGACAGTTTAAGCTGGAAGAAAGAAAGGATGATTTTGGCACATGGAGGTGAAGGATAAGAACACTGAGTGTGAGATTTGATTTATGAAGGTCTGACAATTAAGTTCATAAAGTCATCCTAGAAAAAGTGCTACATACCTCATTGCTGATATCACTATGGTCACACTCCCCTTGGGATGCTATGCATTGACGCCAGTGCCTAGTCCACCTTTCTTAGCGGTTTTGGAACTCTTTTTCTGGAACGGCCATCAGAGTTGTTGTCATATTACCCGTGATATCCTGAATGTCATCAAAATATTTTCCTTTCAAGATTTCCTTTATCTTCAGGTTAAAAAAAAGTCACTGGGGACCAGGTCAGGGGAGTAGGGAGGATGTTCCAATACACTTAGCTGTGTACAGGCTAAAAACATTCTTGGTATTCTCATTAGCATTTTTGTCTCACATGAACAATTAGTTGCAAGAAAAGCTCAGGCAATCTGTATGAAGGCATTACTTTTGTTGGCTTGTTTTTCTATTTAATGTTACATATTATCTGCCTCCCTTACCCTTTCACATCTCCCTCTTCAAAAATTACATAGCTAAATTTTATCAGTCCTCCCCACGTTGATTTTTTTATCTCTTTCTTCAGTTGTGATAATAACATGAATTCTAATGCCTAAAATGTATTAAGCAGACCCAGAAGTGAAGAATCCTGTTGGCACAAAAGTGTTGCTTCTAATTGCATTTTTTGAGGTCCTGTAGCATTATGTTTCCTACTAAAATAATCTTAAAATCTGACTAGAATAGACTTACAGTAAGTCACATAGTTATTTTTAAATGTCCCATTTGGAATCTTAAAATAAAACTACAAGAAAGTCCTTATTTGTAGAAATAGGTTTATCTAAATATTATAAAATAAAAATGGCAATATAGAAAACTTTGTATACTGTGAATCTGCTATAGGTAAAGTAATGAAAAAGAAACATACAATTAACAATGTGGAAGGAGATGTAAACACACAATAATAAAATTAAATTGAATATGTATTCTTAAATGGAGTCCTTGCATCTGTAGTGGTGGTCTCTTAAGTGTGGTCTTGTCTACACAGCTATGTTCCTTTATTTCTTTTCTTATAAT
This sequence comes from Lyroderma lyra, assembly GCA_004026885.1. Lineage (NCBI taxonomy): Eukaryota > Metazoa > Chordata > Mammalia > Chiroptera > Megadermatidae > Lyroderma > Lyroderma lyra. The sequence goes on from PVJL010000676.1 coordinate 296,132, forward strand.
TAGACAATGTATCAATTCTCTAGGTTTCATTTCTAAATTTGCAAACTATGTCTAGATTGACTGAAAATCTCTGCACAGTTAGAGTAATGAATAATAAATTAATCAGTTAGGACTTTTATGTGATAGGTAATTAATGAGAGCTTTAAGAATATTTAACATCATCCTCAAGATTCCAAACGTACCTTAACCAAAACAGATATATAGAATAATAATAGACCCTTAACAATGGGTGCCACCTATTTATCAATAAACATTAGAGAGGCAGTTAAAGCAATAGCTATCAAAGCATGGACCCTGGACAAGCAGCCTTAAGATTACCTACGACTTGTTAGAAATTTAAATCATCAGGACTCACCCACATAACTGAAAGAAACTCTGGGAGTGGTGTCTAACAATCTGTGTTTTATATACTGTCAGTCCCCAAAGGGTTAAAGCCAGGCCTGTTGTAAAAAGTTACAGCCAGGCCCACTGCAAGGAGTTAACAGCCAGGCTTGCTGCCCAGCCTTGACCTTGCCATAATTAGTCCATGTCCGGAGCTGAGGAATTCCTGGGACTAGCATTTACTGCGCGTGTGCTGGCTTAGGTAACCATAAAAACCCAAACAACCGCTACCCGGCAAACGTGGCAAGATGCCACTTTTGTTTAATACATATATGTAGTTCCAGATACACAATAAAGTGGCTTGCTTGCTGGCTTGTTTATGGTCCCCCATATGTCAGTTCCGCACATGTTTTTTTCAAATGGGTGTACCACCACCAAAACCTGCCCTGCTTAAATCCTTGGCAATGACATTTGGCGTAGTTGGCAGAATGAGGTGAGTACTACCCCCAGTCTCTGAGGGTCCTCAGGTAAAAAAAAAACTGTGGCCTCCCATCTCTCTATGGTACCCAGTGGCCATATATCTGACCACATGGACGGCTCCGGAGGACTGGGATGAAATTAGGCCATTACCTGTGGATATTAAGAAGACTCTGGAATCTGTGGAACCGAGCGTTCTGCAGGCATCCTGGGAGGCAGCCAGCCACGTAACCTGGATGTTTCTGGCGGTGCTGCGCCACACCAGCCGGGAGATGCAGGAGCAAGCTCAACAGGCACATCAGTTGCAGTGCCGGAAAGAAACACTGGAGAACCTGGTGGCTGGTGAATGTATGCTGCAGGGCTAGGAGGAGTCTGTAGAGTCCTACAGGGCAGCCTCCAGGGCAGGTAGCCTGATACCTATACAGCAGGCTTGCCCCTTAGTGCAACAAAAAAGTCAAGCTGGAGCAGGTGATGGGGCCAGGAGGGTCAGCTGCAAGGCGCTCCCCAGGCCAAGCAGCATACAACAATGACTGCGGACTTGCCCGCTAAATTATGGGAATTGACAAAGTAGGTATGACAAAGGACTGGGAAAATAGTACCAGGCTGGCTATTGGGATTATGGGACAATGAGGCCCAAGGAACAGAGCTGTCCCTTGATGAAATGACCCAACTAGTTCCATTATGGTACTCCCCTCCTTGAGCCAAAGGCTACAAAATGTTGCCCATACTAACCATTCCCTGATCAATTGGTTAATGACAACAGCCCAAATGGTTTGGGCAGATGCTGATAAATTGCCTGAGACTGTGAGCAACCTGTCCATGTACTCGGACCTAGTGCAAATTATACAGGAGATGGACATGCGACAGATGATGTTTCAGATACGCTACAATAGCCCTGATGAGGAGGTTTTTCACCACTAGGACGAGGACCTCATCCTAGCGTCAGGACCCCCAGGAACTTTCAGGACTATGGTGGCTCTTCTGGCTCCCTATGTAGATAGGAGGGTGCATGAAGTAACAGCTGCCCTAGCTCAACTGGGGCATGTGGAAGTAAAACAAAAAAAAAGGTGGCCAGGTGAGGCCACTAAGGGTCCCAAGGGCCCCCCCAAGGGATGCCCCCAAAATAAAGGGGCTCAAAAGGGCACATTCAGCCTATAGCAAGAGTGAGCCAAAAGCAGATGTAATGGGATCTTTTGGCTGTGGGGGTAGCTGCAGAGAAAATAGAGCAGTAACTTACAGAAGTGCTGCTGGCTCTTTGAAAGCAGCTACAACCCGAGCAGCAATTTACTCCTCTGCCAGCTGCTACACTCCTGAATTGGGAAGTGAGACTGACTGGTTTTTACCGGAACTAGAGGTCTAGCCAAGGCACCCAGCTAAGGGGAGATCCAGGGGACTGGAGGCCACATATTATACTCACTACTTATTGCTCCTCCCATCATGTGCCGCGGGTACTAGCCCTTGTGGACACTGGAGCCGATAGCACTTTGCTGTATGAAAATCTGGATCTAAAATTAGCAATCCTATGGCCACCATGGAGGGATATGGAGGACAGATGATACAGGTCAAACAAGTAGTTGTGACCTTGGGCATAGGACGATTGCCCCCACAAAACTATAAGGTCTAGGTCTCCCCTATTGCAGAATATATTCTAGGGGTGAATGTGCTGAAAAACTGGTGATCTCGAAAACAATGAAAAAATTTCACTTGCATATACAAGTTGTAAAGACTATGGTTTGGGGGCACCTCCATCATGCTCCCTTGGTATTGCCCCAGGCTACCGTGTTGTGCATACAAAGCAATATTGCTTACTGGGAGGGTATGAAAAGATTGGCTGTACCATTGTCAAACTCGAAGAAGCCCAGGTAATCCACTCAATGCACAGCCCTTACAGTTCTCCCGTATGGCCAGTGAGAAAGCCTGATGGCTCCTGGTGAATGACTGGACTATCAGGAGCTAAACAAAGTGATGCCCCCATTGCATACAGCATTGCCTGATGTTACAGATCTTATGGACAAACACACACATGAACTGGGACAGTATCACTATGTTGTGGATTTGACAAATGCCCTTTTCTCCATAGATACAGCTCTGGAGAGTCAAGAGCAGTTCGCCTTCACGTGGGAAGGACGACAATGGACTTTCCTGGTGCTTCCCCAGGGATATCTGCACAGTTCCACCCTGTGCCACAGTCTGGTGGCTCAGGACTTGGCCACCTGGCAGAAGACAGAAGGGGTTCATCTGTTCCATCATACTGATGACATAATGCTAACCTCTGATTCTTTTGCAGAGCTCGAGACTGCGGCCACCAGTCTACAAGAAGCCTTCGAAACCTGGGGGTGGGCTGTCAATGAAGACAGGGTTCGAGGGCCTGGGTTATTGCAGACTTACTTGGGTTTGCTAGGCTATTGGAGGGTGCTTAGTCCTCATTTAGCCACTTTACCTCATCCCTTACATCACCTGATATGGTGAGGGGCTACTTGGGATTGGACCCCAGAGGTAAAACAGTCATTTTGAGCCACCAAGCAAGCGGTGGCTCAAGCCCAAACTCTACGGGTAGCTGATGCCACCCTACTGTTCCTTTTGACGGTGTCAATGGATAACAATGGGTTTGGATGGGGCTTGTGGCAAAAACATGGCACTTGTAAGTTGCCTATTGGTTTTTTGTCTCAATTATAAAAAGGGGCGGAAGCCCACTATTCCCTTATAAAAAGACAGCTAGCTGCTATTTATGCTGCCCTTTCGGCCTGTAAAGCCATAACAGGTCCTAATCTTGTAACCATCCAATCAAGGTACCTGGTAGAGGGCTAGTTGCAGTCTTGGTTGCGGATGCCATGGACAGGGGTGACCCAAACCCCTACCTTGACCAAATAGGGGGCATATTTAAAACAGAGGGCCCGTTTTTCATCCAGCCTTTTATCAGATCATTTGCATGCCTTGCTAGGACCTATAAAATTTCAAACAGAAAAGCCATCCCTACCGATAAAAGCTAAAACATCTATGGCTAGTCCTTATTTAGAGGGGCAAGCCCCTATCCTGGCAGCTGCCTGGTATACAGATGGCTCCTGCTGAGGGCAACTACCTACATGGGTGACTGTGGTAATACAGTCATCTGCAGATAAATTCTGGTATGAGACAGGGACTGGGCAATCCAGTCAATGGGCTAAATTAAAGGCTATGTGGCTAGTGTTGATAAATAAACCAAGCCTCATATATGCCTGTACGAACAGTCGGGTGGTATACAAATGTTTAACACTCTGGCTTCCCCATTGGGCAGCCCAAGATTAGCTGATAGGGCGCTGTCCTTTGTGGGGAAGGGCTCTTTGGCAGGACTTATATAAACAGGGTCTCCAACAGGGGGCCACCATTTACCATGTTCCAGGACATAATCTTTAAAGACACCTGGAAATGATGCTGCTTATGCTCTTGCTCAAGTGAAGACAAGCCAGTTACTGCCCCACCCAGTTCCCTGGCTACATCACTAACTGGAACACATTAGAGCCCAAACCATGAAATAAGTTAGCTTGTTGATGGGGTATGTTCCTGACCAGGCACAATGTCAACAAGCTGTGCAAAATTGCCAGGCTTGTACAAAACAGCACTCCCACTGGCACTGCTCCCTGAGAAAACTGGGTGTTATGCTGAGGGGTGAACAGCACTTTCAAGAGTGGTAAGTGGACTATATTGGGCCCTTGGCAACAGATCATGGTTGTCAATACGCCTTCACAATAGTGGATATAGGAACTGGGTTAGGATTTGCCTGGCCTATGGCTGCAGCCACCCAAGTACATACCCCTGCTGCACTTGATCAGCTGAGCAGTGCCTATGGGACTCCTATGGTCATTAGCAGTAACTGGGGTACTCACTTTACTAACTACAAAGTACAGGCTTGGGCTCATCAAAATGATGTTGATTGGCAGCTTCAGGTACCTTACCGACCATAAGCCACAGGTGTAATAGAATGATATAATGGTTTATTAAAAAAAAAATTACAGGTCTTGGGTCCTGGTTTATGCAAATGGAAAACTAATCTGCCCATTGCAGTTAGGCTGTTAAATGAACAACCCAGATGCACTGGTTTGTCCCCATTAGATAAAGTTGTTCAAGGGGCACCTAGTTTTTTAAAAATATGTCCTAACCCTGCTGACCCATATGTGGTGCCAAAAATATATAACGGGTCTTTACTCCTTCCTGTTACTGTCTAGTTGGCACCAAAAAACAAGCCTCATGGTCATGGTCTCGGACCATCAAGGCCTCCCATGAATCTTGGCTGGCTCTCCCAGAACCTTGGGGTTGTTGGACTCAAAGAAGGATTGATCTTAAAATCATGGTTGGGACACTGGCTCCTCTCTGTACAAGTGACCCTACCAGAGAGGGCCAGAGGTCCTATACTAAAAAAAAAAAACATTTGCCCTTGACCTCTGGCCTTTTCCTTTGTATTCCTCATCACCCCATTAGAGCCTCCATGGCCCCAAACTCTTGGGGAACTAGTCTGGTTCATAGGCCAGGGGCGAAGCCCTTACTGGCCACATTGTCACAAGATATTTAACCTGAGCGTAAAGATCTTCCTTTAATGGTGTCATTGTTTCCTTTGTCCTACCACCCAGGTTAACAGCTGGCAATAATATCCTGTCCTGGGCACATACTTTTGCTCGGGTACATAATGCTGCCCACTGTTGGATCTGCACGGAAATACCAGTGGAGGCAACTGAAGGACTTCCGTGGCAGATTCGCCCGGCTTCCCTAAAGAACTTGACATGGTTACTTACATAGGACAATACCACTAAATGAAACCAACCTCACCAGACAGTAGACAATTTGCTCTGCAAAAACCATAATAACCAACCCCCTCTGTTTGGTTATGCAGTGACTAATGGGTGGCGTTGGGTGGTTGAAAAACATATAAAACTACGGAAACAAGTCCTGTTATATATAAAACAACATTGCTCAGCCACTCACCACACTGCTGGTTGGGTGCCCCCACACTTGTGTCGAAACATTACCCATGTGCTGACCCCTTGCACTTGGTGGAATGGAGCCCAATATGCTGGTATTCATCCCATAGATATCCTTCCAGCTGGATACCTCTGGGTTTGTGGACATCACAGATGGCCTTATTTACCTGCAAATTGGAATGGCCAATGTATATGATGTCGCCCTTATGATCTTGGTTGAGTACTGGTGACCCTTTCTCAGCAGCCTACTAATCGGGATGCTGTATATCACCGCTGGCATCACCAACATAGAGCCACTTGGTGGTTCTACTTTTTGCTGTGGCTCTGCCAGGGGCTGCTGTCATAGATATAAAATTACAAGTAAAAGCTTTAACAGTACGTACAGCTCAAACCCTAAATGCTACTAAACAGGCCTTAAGCCTGTTATTAGATAAAACAGCACAAATGCATAAAGTTGTGCTACAAACTCGGATGGCTTTAGATTTATTGACAGCCTCCCAAGGTGACACATGTGCTATTTTACATGTAAAATGTTGTGTATTATCCCAGATCACGCTGAGCACATTCTGACAACCCTGACTAAAAATGACCCATTAACCTCCTTAGGATCCACCGGGCGGTGGATACACATGATCCTAGCAATTATTGCTAGCAGTCTGGTAGTCTTTTGCTATACCCTATATTGTTGATGTGGGCTATGGACTCAAGGATATACATTATAGGTGAAGTACCATATGGCAGCCCTGTAGGGGTGGAGTGTCACTCCCCAAAGGGTTACAGCCAGGCCTGCTGTAAAGAGTTACAGCCAGGCCTACTACAAGGAGTTAATAGCCAGACCCACTGCCCAGGCTTGATCTTGCCATAATGAGTCCATGTCCGGAGCTGAGGAATTCCTGGGACTGATATTTACTGCTCATGTACTGGCTTATCATGAAAACCCAAACAACCATTACGGGGCAGATGTGGCAAGATGTCACTTTTGTTTAAATACATATATATAATCCCACGTGCACAATAAAGTGGCTTGTTTGCTGGCTTGTTTATGGTCCCTGTATGTCAGTTAGCACATGTTTTTTCAACTGGGTATACCATCGCCAAAACCTGCCCTGCTTAAAAACCTTGGCAATGACATGTACAAATCTACTAGGAGATTTGGATGGAGATTAAATTTTGAGAATCACTGCTTCTAGGTAATGAAATAAAAGGGAAGGCGGGGAAATGGATGCATCAAGTACAATGATTAAGAATGTGAGCTCTGAGCATAAACCGAATTAAATTTTGTGTCTGTCACTTACAAACTCCTGAATTTCATGTTAGTTATTTTTCCTTAATTTTAGTTTCCTCATGTTAAAAAGTCATAATAAAGCACTATAGTTAATACTCAGTAAGTACTCATTATTTTATTAATGATTTTTCTAAACCACAAATTAGAGCTAGCAAATGCTTATTTAATTTAATTTAACTTTATAGAATAAATTTATTTACATTGTCCAATCTGTAAAAATTAATTCTGGATATTGGCAAAAGCTCTTGTCTTTACATGTCTGTATCCACAATTTGTGAAATAAACAAGATTAAAGTGAACAGAGCACAAATGTGCCAAACTCATTGGAAAATGCTGTTCTACACATCTGCACTGGAATGAAGGTTTTCAAATATGGCTCTTATGAATAAATGGTTCTACAAAGTAGCTCAAGGTAGTCTGCTGTTGAAATAAAATCATGGTGTCCCTTCTATATTTTTTTAATGATTGACTGAATATTCCAATATAACTAAACAAATGAACTACTCAATGAACTTACAGATATGAGCTCTTAAAATATTATATGCATTAGATGAAGAAACATATGCATAAAATAGAAATATTTTAATTATAAGTGTCTTATCATTTCATGAAATGATTAACTATATCAATGCTAATAAATATTTCACAAAGAATATTCTGAATTGCAGTCCCATTTTTAAGGAATATTCATCTCTAATGGGATGCGAAATTCTCCTCACTTTTAATCTTCTAAGCAAAAACTATGTCATTATCATGGATATTAAAGCTTACTCTTCAAATTATTGGACTAAAATTCTGTGATCCAAATAGCTATAGAGAAATTTGGAGGACTTAGCATCACATTGGCTTTAGAAAACAAACTAATTTTATATTCTAAGTAAGAGATGTTAGTGATGCTTTATGCTTCATGGCCACAAACCATCTCCTGCAGGACCCAACTATGCTAAGCAGCACATTTGGAATCAGAAACCTATTTTAGGACATTAATACATATATTCAATGGCAAATTCTCCAAATGAGAAATGTGGGCTTATCAGTACTGCATACATATTTCAAATGTACATTATAAAAATGACAGTGTAAATTCTTATGGCATATCTAAGAACAAAATTTTGAAGGGATTTGAGAAATGCCAATGATTCCTAAATAAAAACAGTATATCTCTCATTGAACATCAGATATTTTTGAAAAGAAAAAAAATATTTTAAACTTTTACGCAAAGGAAAGTTTTCAGTAACATCATTGGAGAATTTCCTGCCTCTGTGGCATTGACCTCATGGTAAGTTTATGCCATATATATGTTGACTAATTAAAAAATATTTGTATATTGCTATAATACACCCTATAGTAACAGCAATTGCTTCTATTTTGGTGTCCAAAATGAGAAAAAAATTTACTCTTTATTTAACATCATTTTTATTTTTACTGTATATAATTTTATTACCATTGTCTTATATTACTTTTTTAAATAAAAAAGAAAATAATTAAAAATGTTGAAATAAGACAAATCCATTCTAAATAGATGAAAACAGGTAAAACTCATTGATACATAGCTACTTAATAAGATATGAAATATTTTTAAAAACCATCATGCAGTATTATAATTAAAATATATTTATCATTTATTCTGGGAATGCATAATGAAAAATACATTGTTGTACAGGATCGATGAGTATTTAAAGTAGGACATTCTTTCTGGATAGTAATATAACAATAAATATTCCTAATCACTAAAATATTAATATTTTGATTATTGTATTTCCTCTATCTAAAGATGTATGATAAAATATTATTGATTTGTACACAAATAAAATTATTTCAAAAATATAGTTTTGGTTAAAATATTTGTTCTTCCTCATAATGGAAAACTGCAGACATTAAAAACCACATCTTGTTTAGACTAGAGCATAACTTTCAATCTTTTTCTTATCAAGGTGTATATCCTGAATGACATTCAGATGAAAGTCATGTACAGCTCTCAGAATGAGAGTTGTGTCCCTTTTCTCCCTCTCAATGAAACAAACTAACAAAAAATTAATTAGTAAGAGTGACTCTGTACCACCAACCTTAAATCTGACAGAATTTTTAAGATGGTAAATCATTCCAGATTTCTGTGCTTTATATATTATGGTATGAAATTATGTGGCACCCCTCCCTCCTGACCAAAATTATACCAATGTGCTCGAGACAAAGGCCCAGAATGAGGATTGAGCAGATTACTAACAAGTATGTAAGATACCACCCACAATGTTTAGTGAAAACATCAATTACAAAGCATTCTATCTATTTTTAGAATTATATGCTAATACATTAAATATAATGGAATTAGGGGACATTAAAATGTGACAATATGCAGAATGGCCCAAAGATAGCCACATCCTATACACCGGAAACCCTGAATGTTACTTCACATAACAAGAAAATTTGCAGACAGAATTCATGGACTTTAAAGAGATTATCCAGGTGAGCCCAATCTAGTTACTGAAAAGTTTAGTCACTTAAAAGCAAAGAACTGTCTCAAACTAGATGCAGAAGAGAGAGAGAAAGATTATGGAAGCAGAGGTCAGAGAGATGAGAGATTTGAAGGGGCTATGCTAATGGCTTTAAAGATGGAGGAAGGGCCACAGGCCAAAGAATGAAGGTGGCCTCTCGATGCTGCAAAAGCCATGAATGTTAATGTGGGTGTCAGAACAGCAGCTGTACTTCTGGATCAATTTTATGAGAAAAGGAGACTCCTCATTGTGTCTACACCCACAGCCTGAAACCTCCTCTACAGACTGCAGCTGGGAATGCTATAGCAAGCACAGTGTAGCCTGGATCTTCAGCACATCACTGTGGTAGAACTGGTAGGTGTGTGTGTGTGTTTCTGACTCTCATTGGCAAAATAGGAACAAAAAGTATGCCTCCAGCCCTGGCTCTGCAGCTCAGGTTGCTGCTGCGAATCCCACTCTATTCCTTCAACATGGTGCTAGTATATCAACATGGCATGGACAAGGAGCCTTATGTCTTCCTAGTGACACCTGTGGCCTTCTTCAACCTGATTGACACATTCCCCTTGAGAAAAGAGGAGAGGGTCCTGCAAGCTGAAATGGGCCAGAGCTGTAACACCTGATGTGATGGTGCCTCTCTCTGTAGTTCCTCTTCTCTTTCTACATAGCTCAATGCACACAGAAAGGCCTCAAAAATATCCTCGATGTACAGATTATTCATTTGTAAGTTTTAAAGTCTATTTTATTATGACCTTTCTTTGTTCTTAAAAATTAGCATGGTGCTTTCAGTACCTTGAAGTGTTCCAAAAACTGATATGACTGCATTTACTATTTCTAACTCTCTTTACTCCATGATGGCTGGTGAATTTTGCAGAGAAATTAGAAACCACTACTATACACATGCTTTCAATATGTTATTCAATGTGACAGGTAACTTACTTCAATTTTGTTTTTTATATAAAATTTTTACTACTAAAATATTTTGGAGCAAAAGAGATGCAGTAGCGAAGTCAGAGTAACTGAAGCATGAGAAGGATTTGAGGCACCCATGCTGATTTGAAGATAGAAGAGGCAACCCAACAAGGATACAGGAGCATAAAGGGCTGAGAAAGGCTCCTGCTGATAGTCAGGAAGGAAACTGGGAGCCTCAGGCCTACAGCCACAGGGAATTAAATCTGCAAAACATCTTAAAGAACACAGAAGCAGATTCTCCTCCAAAGACTAGGTAATAACCTAGGCCATCAGACACCATGATTCCAGCCAGATGAGTCTCTAAGTAGACATGCCAGTCAAGGCCACCCAGATGGCTGACCTAAAGAACTACTAGATAATAATTTGTTTTATCTTAAGCTGCTACATTTGTGGTAATTTTACACGGTATTAATAGAAAACTAATATTGTAGATATATTAGGATTGTGAAATTAAGTTAATTTTCTCTTTACCTTTTGACTTTTACTAAATTTACAATAATAAAAAAATCACTCTTTAACATAGTTAAATTATATCTACTTTTCATTAACATGAGGTTTAGTATATTTATGGAAATTTCATTACCAAATCAGTTGTGACTTTTAGCAGGTAATTTTTTCAAATAATGTTTTTGATTGTTTGTTTTGCAACTGGCTCTTCTCTGTCTGAAAATGCAATCAATTGGCGTAATATAGCTCTTCAGTGTTTAAATCCAAGTTGTTTTGTAATTTTCCCAATTGATCATCCTGGTACAGAAAATAACACTCCTACAGTTACAGAGTAGAGAAGGCAAATACTTCTTTTTGAATATATTACTGTCTTGAATGATGGACAGAGCTGAGTACACTTTTCAGTTTGACCTAGAAAAGTGAGATGTAACACTCAGTATTGTCATATCACACACTAATTCAGTGTTAATCAAAGTCTAGGGTGGGAATTTGCACACTTTGAGAGGCACTGTCTTCTATCATGGATAGAATCTTGTTCTCCTACCATTTAATATAAAATAATTACAAGTAAAAACACAAAGAATTCATGAAGCATATTCTGAAAAGCTTTTGAATAGGTCACTTGGATTCTTCAAATCTTATTTACTGTCATACTTTCAGAGTTGACTTCCTTTTCTAATGTAATTTTGCAAATAGCATAGGGTAAAAATCTTAGGACGAAAAGATAATGAGATCCCATCAAAGAAAATAGGGAAACATTATGATATAATAATGTGATTTTATTCATATTAATTAAAATTAAGAGAACTACCAGGGTAGGAAACCTTAAGCTGTAATTGATGAATTGCTTGAAGCTAAGTGTGGACAAGCCTGAGAATTAAAAACACTAGGGAGGCCCTACCATAGAGGACACTACACTTCTATGAGTTTTACCTCCAGGATTCTTACCAGGTTCTCACAGTGAAGACTGAAGAAAAACCTTCAGGTGATTTGAGAAGCAGGAGGGAAAAAGTAGTCATGTTGAAATATGCCCAGAGAATTCTGTTCTTAATAAGGCCTGCCCTCAAGAGAAACTATTCTGCTAGAGCCTAACTGACCTGGGGGAAGGAAAATCTCCAACACCAGATCTCTCTTGCCTTTTTGTCCTACCTAAAAGAGGGCAAAAAACTGAGATTTGCTTGTGAAGTTCACAGTTCAGAGGCACAGGTTCATTAAAGAACTATAGAATGCTTCCCTATCCCTATCCCTCACACCTTACCACCACTTCAGTGGGCCTCCCATACACGGGAAATAAATCAAGGACACCAGAGGAAATTGTAGACTTTGACCACTATAGCTATAGCAAGCAGCATGGCTATTTGAAAAAGGACTTGAATTAGTTGTAAATCTATACTGAAAACTGAAAGACAATTGATTAATTTTTTTAAAGTATAATCAATATGCTAAGAGAGGAGAAACAGCAAATAATTTAGGAGCACTGATACCCCTCAATTGAAGCTGAAGAAGGTAGAAAAAGAGTAAAAAAACACACAAAGGAAAAAAAGAAAGAAAAACAGAGCAAGGACAAGGAATATAAAACAAAACATGGTAGTTATCAATCCAACTATATCAATAATTATTTTATTTTTCCCAGATTTATTGAGGTATAATCAATAAATGACAATTATATATATTCATATTTATTTAAGGTATACAGTATGATATTTTGATATATGTATGCACTATGAAATGGTTATCACAATCAAGCTAATATCCATCCATTTATATAGTTACTGTTTTTTTGTGTGTCTATGGTGAGAACACTGGAGATCTACTCTATTAGCAAATTTCAAGTATACCATACACTATTAACTATAGTCACCATGCTGTACACTTATTCATCTTGCATAACTAGAACTTCATACTCTTTGAGTAACATCTCCCCATTCATCCCATTCTCCAGCTTCTACCTACCATTCTATTCTATGCTTCTATGAGTTAGATGTTTTTAGATTCCATATGGAAGTGATATCATGCAGTATTTTTCTTTCCATGCCTGGTTTATTTCACTTAGAATAATGTCCTCCAGTTTTAACCATGTCATTGCAACTCAAAATAGATTAAAGGCTTAAGTGTAAGAACCAAACTTGTAAAACTACTAGAATAAAACATAGGAGAAAAACTTCTTGAGATTGGTCTGAACCATGATGGTTTTTCGTTTGTTTGTTTTTTGTTTTTTGGATATGACTCTAGAAGTACAAATAACAACAGCAAAATAGGTGTAGGATTGCATCATGCTAAAAAAGCTTACCCACAGCACAGGAAATAATCAATAGAGTAAAAAGACAACCTATGGAGTGGGAGAAAATATTTGAAAACCACAAATCTAATAAGTGGCTAGTATCCATTATATATAATAACAGAAACAACACAATAGCAAGAAATCAAATAGACTGATTGTAAAATGGGCAAAGAAACTGCATAGACATTTCTCAAAAAAAGACACACAAATGACCAACAGGTATATGAAAAAATGCTCAATGTTAAATCATCATTGAATGTAAATCAAAACCATAGTAAGTTATCACATCATACCTATTAGAATGGCTATTATAAAAAAGATAAACGATAAGTGTTGGTGAGTATGTGGAGAAAAGGGAACTCTCGTACACTGTTGGTGAAAAATGTAAATTGGTGCAGCTATAATGAAAAACAGTGTAAAAGTTCCTCAAAAAGTTAAAAATATAATTACCATATGATCTAGCTATGCCACTTCTGGGTATTCATCCAATGGAAATTAAATCAGCATCTAAAAGAGATATCTGCAACTCCCATGTTCACTGCAGCATTACTCACAATATACAAGCTATGAAATCAACCTAAGTGTCCACTGATACATGAATGAATAAAAAGTTTTATATATATATATACACACACACATATATATATATTAATACACATGTGTATATATATATGTATATATATGAATATTAGTCAGCCTTAAAAAAAGATCATGTCAATATCACTTTAAATATCAATGGTCTAAATATATCACTGAAAAGAAGGAAGCTATAAAAGTGGAAAAAAAAGAGACCCAACTATGTGTCATCTATAAGAAATATAGTTTATAGACACAGATAGACTAAAAGTAGAGGGATAGAGAAAGATGTAAGATTATAATACTAATTAAAGAAAGCTGTAGTAGCTATATTAATTTGAGACAAAACTGAGTTTAGAAGAGAGAAAATTATCAGGGATAAAGAGGGCACTGCATAATGATAAAAGGATCAAGTTGTCTAGAAGATATAGCAAACTTTAACATGTATGCACCTAACGAAAGAGTGTCAAAATATTTGAGGCAATAATTGATAAAACTGCAAGGAGAAATAGATGGATCTACTGTTATAGTTGAAGATTTCAAGACTCTTCTATTGATAATTAACAAATCCAGCAGGTGAAAAATCAGCAAGGACATAATTTCTTAAACTCACAGGAAACACTCAACAAGATAAACCACATTTGGGGCCATGAATACCTCAAAAATATAAAAGAACAAAAATCAGACAAAGTATCACAATGGAATTAAATTATAAATCAATAACAGAAAGATAGGTAGAGAACTTTAAAATACTAGAATATTAAGTAACAGTTCTTAATAGCACGTGGATCAAAGAAAAAAATCTCACAAGAAATTTAAAAATATTTTGGGTTACGTAAAAAAATGTAACTCATGAAATTTTTATGGGATTCAGTAAAGTCAGTCAGTACTTACAGAAAAATTTATAACATAGGATGTATATATAATTAAAAGAGAAGAAAAATCAATAATCTAAGTTTTTACCTTACAAAAGTAGGAAAAGAAGAGCAACTTATATCCAAAGTAAACAGGAGAAAAGAAAAAATAAAAATTAGAGCAAAAGTCACTGAGATTGACAATAGAAAATCAATAGAGAAAATCAATTAAATAAAATGCTGGTTCTTGGAAGAGATCAATAAAACTGATTAACCTTTAGCCAAGTTAACCTAAGAAAGAGAGAAGACATGAATAACTAATATCACAAATGAAAGAAGAGCCATTACTACTTACCCTATGGATATTAAAATGATAATAAAAGAGTATTAGAAACAACTCTGTTCATAGATTTGAAAACACAGATGGAATGGCTGCACTAATTCCTTGAAAGCACATTAACCAAGTTCACACAGGAGAAATAATATAATTACATATATACATATTAAATAAATTGAATGAATAATTAATGAAATGCCTGTCTCAGACGTGTTAACTGGTAAACTTTACCACATATTTATAAAATAAATACCAATTGACTTGTATACCTGAAACCTGTATAATTTTACTAACCAGTGTCACCCCAATAAATTTAATAATAAAATCCTGAGATAAGCGGGAAAAGCTCACAGGAATTATCTGAAAAGGAAATAAATATATTTGAAAAAATAAATAAAAACAAGTGAAAAAAAAATCAAATCTCTACAATCTCTTTCAAAATGTGGAAGCAAAAGAAATATTTACTCAACTTACTCTGAGGCCAGAACCCAAAGACCAAATCCACAGACATTATAAGAAAGGAAAATTATAGACCAATATTTCTCATGGATAGAGATGCAAAGATTCTCATTAAAAAATTAGCAAATCAAATCCATTAACATGTTAAAGGAATTACATACTATACCTAAGTGATATTTATTCCACATATGCAAGACTGGCTCAACAGTCAAAAATCTTGATTATACTCTTATGTGTCTATTTTGGGGCTCTCAAGTCTTTTTTATTGGTCTTTTCTTTCTTTCCCAATACCACATTGCCTTGATTACTGTAGCTGAATAGTCAGTCTTGAAGTCTAACAGTATCAGGGTGATCCACAATCACATTCCTGGTATTCACCCAAATGAATTAGAAAGTATGTCCATAAACCTATGTTTATAGCAGCTTTCTTCATAACTGCCAAAATGTAGAAGCAATCAAGATAGTCTTCAATTAGTAAGTAGATAGAATCCTAAATGAGTTGAAAAGTATATTCACACCAAAACCTGCACATGGATGTTTACATAGCAGCTTTATTTATAATTACCAAAAGTTGGAAGTCACCAAGATGTCCTTCAGTAGGTGAATGGATAAATAAACTGGGCTACATCCAGACAATGAGAAATTATTCAGGACTAAAAAAAATGGGCTATTAAGCCACGCAAACACATGAAAGTAACAAATATAAATTACTGAGTGAAAGAAGCCCATGTGAAAGGGCTACACACTGTATGATTCCAAATGTAAGATATTCTGGAAAAGACAAAGCTAAAAAGGTCAGTAGGTGCCAGGGGTGCAGGGGCAGGGAGGCTGAGATGGGTATGTGGAGCACAGGGGATATTTAGGGTAGGGACACTATTCTATATGATTGGATGCACACCATTATACATTTCTCAAAACCTATCGAATGCACCACACAAACAATAAACCCTAATATGAATTATGGACTTTAGTTTATAATAATGTTTATTAATTTTAACAAATGTAACACATTAATGTGAGCTAATGATGTGGAAAACTTGTAGGTGGTGAGGGAGCATATGGGAACTTTATGTAATTGCACTCATTTCCTATAATTAAACTTTTTTGTCAAAAACAAAAAACAGAGAGGAAAATGTTTTCTCTTAAATATACTATCCATATAAGACCCAGTTCAAGGTGAAGAGAGAAATTTAGCAACTCTTCTGCCTTTATGTAGTATATAATTTATTTTATTCAGTTATTTTATGTATGTTCTAAATAGAAAAGCAGTTAGTTTAAATAAAGTTCCAATGAGTAATTAATAAACATGATACCTAAAAAGAATAAGTTCGCCTGCCTAGATAGACTCTTCCAGAAACAACTGCTATTATAGCATCAACTTTTGGTTTCTCTTAAGTTCAGACTTGAATATCAAACATTGACTTTCATAGATGAATCTGTGGGGTGATCGTAATTAAGAGAAAGTACTAGGGCTGAGCTGCAGGAGAGGCAGAGATTGGGATTTCTGGCTGGACTGCGTTTACCACATGTTGCTTCTCAGTTATTTGCCATTCCATTAAGCAAAGCTTAAGTGATATTCAAAGATGCCTGCTTTGGAGACATTTGCCTTTGTAACTATACAAATGAGGAAAATATTTCTAGAGAATACTAAGAAACAACCTTACCGGCCCATAAAAGGATTTGAATAAAAAAGAAGAAACGATTTTTCATTTGGGTCAGCTAAGTAAATATTACTTATTCTGCCTTCATCACTCATATTCCTAGTGACATATCATGTTGGACCCCCAAGTAGGCTAATTCCCATTAATCTTTCAGGAAAAGGTGAACCAATTCAAGTTTTTTGTTTTGTTTTGTTTCACTTACCATAGCTAAGACATCCTAACATGAAAACATAAAAATGTTACTGAAGATCAATAATGGACATTCAAATAAGAAATGTAACAGTAGACACATAGAATGAGCACCAGCTTCTTATTTTACAACCAAAGACTAGTAACCCTTATCAGTGGGCTTGACGGCTTGCCCTCTTAGGTCCTATCTATTGTCTCAAGTAATCAGCATTTTAACCTTTTCTTGCTACATGGAAACTGGAAGTGGTCAACTGGTATTCTTACTGTCTATATTCAGCAGGACTGCAGAACCGTGGTCAAACTTAATTGTCCTGCTAGAGTTTCAAAGATCAGCTTTGTTTCTGGAAGGAGGAACGGATATTCTCCATAGCCAAATGGCCAAGATGTGTTGGCTGACAAGAAGGATGCTACCCAAGTGTGTCTCAGTGACTCTGCTGGCTCACTTCCTCCATTGCCTATGGGAACTGGCCTTGTCCACTAGATATTAAAGGGACAGACCCCGTAACTAATATTTATTGAATATATATATTGTGTCCCAGCAACTGTAATTAGGTCTTTGTATACAATCACATTTAATTTCAAAACACTCATATTAGGTGGGCATAGTTTTTATATTTAACATCTGTGAAGGATTGAGAATTTTAAAAACATCTAGCTAAACTGGGAAATGATGGAGCCTGGATCTCAACTGAGTTTTACTAGTCTTCCCAGTTCAGCCTATGTTGACAAAAAAACCAAATTTCAATAACTATATCCTACATATAATAGGAAACTTCCACATTACATAAGAGATAGGTCATTCTCTAATAGTCAGTGCTTTATATTTTTCTCTGAAATTAAGTGTTCTCCTGTGATGTGATAACAAATTAACTCTATTCCTTGATCTCTATTTAAGAGTCTTAAACAAGGATCAAATACAGAACATAATAGCAGGAATGCAGGCACAAAATCATTCCCGTCAAACTCACTGCAAACTCAGCAAGCCAAAAAAGCACAGCACATTAAGAGGGCAAATTTCAAAGAATGGATAGCAGACAGCGAATTAGACATTTAATCTTTGGTTAAAAACAAAATACCAAGGAAAAAAATGCAGATACTAAGATTGAGCACCTTTTTCTTTAAAAATTCATTCTTCAGAGTAGTTGCAGACATTAGAAAGGACAGCTGAGGAATTAAGACACAGAAGAAATGAATACCCTGCAGATTCAACAAATACGGTCAGATGTCCATACTCACAGTAATGTAGTGAAATTAGGATTCTAATAGATTGCCAGTAGAAGTAAAACTTTCGGAAAACAATTTGAGTAAATGCATTCAAAGCATGTCGGCCTCCATGCCATTTGATTTAGTACACTCATTTGTAAAAAGAAAGCTTTATCCAACGAATAATGCCAACATGAAGAAGTTCTATGCCAGAAAATGTTCATTTTAGCATTTGTGTGACAGCACAAATCAGAAATCTAGTTATTTTCAAAATGGAGTCTATCTAAGTGGTAACTATTACATATCTATGAACAAACTAGGAGAGGCATCGAAGACAGGGTGTTAACTGAAGGAACAGAATGTTACCTTATTTATAAATTCCAAATTTTATACCTATATAATAAATATATTTAAATAAAATGACTTCAAAAATATAGTAAAACAATTAAATTATCTGAACTATCGCAAAGGAATTGTAATGAGATGCCAAAGGCATTAACGCCAGAAATAAAACTCTGAGTCTGTCTGGGAATAAGGAAATATGCCTCCACATGCCAAGAACTTCAAGGAATTATACTAGATGCTTTGCAACCAATTCAATCGTGCAAAGACTAAGATGGTGTTCATCAGAGGATACCTACATATTACTTGTTTTTCAAAGAATTGTAAATTAAGTATGTATAGATCCTAAATTGGATGGCACTGGGCTGTTGAAGGAGATAATGGGGTTCTCTGTCTGTACCAGTGGGGAATCACTTTTGTCATTACAGATCAATGGCTTTTGAAGCAGCTGGCCAAGGAGGATTAGGAGCACAGGCACCCATACCAAATGGATGCTGGCGGAGGAAGGGCCTCCTTCCTGATACATGAAACTGGCCTTGAAACAAGGAATGAGGAACGTGGTCAGGCACTCCCATGGTGGGAAGAGAGAGAGGGTGTTTTACTCAACCGTAAAGTAGATCTGAGAAACTGGCTTCTTCCCCAATATTTTTGTCAAATGCAGGGAGGAAAAAAATAAGCTAAAGTCCCCATACAGCACACACAGCACCAGTTTCCATCGAGTGTCTAAACAATTGAACTGTTACTAAGAGGTTGTGTGGTGCAGTTATCTAGTTACTATTGGACACGGGGCTGCTCACAGGTTCAAGTGGACAGAGAGGCATGAGAATGTATCTTTTGAATAAAATATCAGCCTGAATTTACCTTCCGTCTTCCAACAGGAGTCAAAAGAAATAATATAACATGGAGCATACGAAGGGATTTTACAATTTACAATTATTTCATGGTAGGACATCAAAGGCCTTCAATATTTTTTCCTGAAAATTTGAAACACCTAATCTGCTCTGGAATTTTACATTTATTGCCTTTAAAATTGAATTACACGGGTTCCCTGGTAGTGTAGTGGCTAGGCTTTGGTGCTCTCAGCACTGCAGTCTGGGTTCAATTCCCGGCCAAGGAATCAACCAAAAAAAAAAAAATTGAATTACAAACGCAAACCACAATATATTAACTCAATGTATCTGAATAGATGCACAGACTTTCTATTCTAAAAGAAATAATTACAACACTTCCAATTTTCCCCCATCTTTTTATTTGTTTCCTCCACACACCCATCTAATTTTTTTTGCAAATTTTATTTTCTTGTAATGAATTCCAAAATAAGTTCTGAATGTCAGTGTAGTTTACTTTTAGACACTCAATGTCCATAATTAACTACAGTTTAATATTTACTCATGGTACTTTCTTATGTATCACTTACCATACAGTAAAATATACATATCCTAAGTGTGCCCAACATTCTATTTGGGTTTATTTTTATTTATAATTAACCTAGAGCTTAGCTTCATATTTATATAGGGCAATATTTTTCTCTCTCACTTAACATAGTATGATTCTTTGCTATTAAAGATGAGCAAAATCACTTTGCTTACCATTTTGTCCTTTTTTTCCACTCTTAGCACTTTCTCAGTGCATAAAACAGGCATAATTCCACCAAACTGCCTTCTTTTTAACTTACTTCAATTGCTCACCTGTAGTAATTTACATTCATATTCTCCCAAAAGAACTGTATAGGTTTGTCTGCCCAAAAGAGAACTAAATGAGATGTCTGCTAGTTATTTCAGTACAAGGACAGTTTTAAAAATAAGATCTTTAACTTTGAGTAAAATTTCAAAAAACTATGCACTGCCATGTCGGTCAGACCTGTCTACAGCAATGATGGATTTAAATAATTTCCAATCCTAATGACTCAGTCACATAGCATGGGGCTTGCAGAGTCATGCGTAAACTGAAAGGTTCACAAATCATACCTTATCATCAAGGTACATGCATTATAAAGTGCATTGTAAGGTCACTGTCACAGATTACATCGAATAGCTTTTAAGAGCACATGGAAGTAGAGATAAAAGGCAAAAAGAAAACAGTTCAGTAGCAAAGTACTTGAAGTACTTGACAAAAATTATAAAGAAATCTGCCCTCCTTCTAACTTATCTAGAAGTCTAAACCTGTACTTACATAATTTTTGGATATATAAATATTTTTATAGATACAGGTATTATAGATATACACGATCACTGTAAGCACAAGGACAATTTTTTCTCCTCAGAAATAATTCTTAGTTCCCAGCACCACCATTTGCATGCTTGGTAGTGGGTGCCAATATAATATCAGTCTCTCTCCTCTTCCAGCCCCCACTGAAAACCTTTGAGTCATCGTTAGCTTCTCCATTTTCCTCTATAGCCAAGCAGTCGTCAAGTCCTTCCTACTCATTGCTGTGAAATTTTTCTCACCATTGATACCACTGCCACTCGTTTTTGTTTTCTTTGCCTCTTGCTGTCCTTCTTATCTCTTTGGTTGGTACCTTTTCTTTTGCCCAACCCTTAAACAAAGGCTTTCTTTAGGGTTTGTGTAGAGACTTTCTTCTTTCACTGTGTGTTGTCTCTCTGGGGAGTGTCATTTATTCTCACAGTATTCAATAATCACTGACACTTCAAATGGTATCTGTAGGGCAGATTATACCTCCTGTTAGATATCTCCTCCCAGCAGCTTAAATTCAACATGGTCAAATGGAACACTCTGTTTTCCCCACTGAACCTGCTCTTCTCTCAGTGGAACCAACACCCAGCCAGTGGCCCAAACGAGATCTATCTGTATGTCACTCTGCCATTTCCTTTTTGGGCATCAACATCCAATCAATAATGAAGTTGTATTGACTCCATGGCAACCTAGCTCATCTATCCAGGCTCTCATTTACTCTCTGTCATCATGTCTGCTCATTCACCATCTGCCTCACCTGGTAGCTGCTTTCTATGCTCTTTCTGACACCACTAGGCTTCAAAGGGCAGGACGAGAGGCTGTGTAGGCAGGCATGGAGGGAGACCTTGTACTTGAAAGATACTGCCGAGAGATTTTCAAGCCTGACTCATTCTCCTGTAGGAACTTTCCTGAGTCCTTTGGAGGTATCCTGGCAGAGGCCTCTGTTTGTTCATGATGTGAAAAGTTGCTTCATCTGCACCTGTGTCTCATGATCTCCCCAAAACTTTTAACATTTTACTGTGTTCATATTTTAACATTCTACTCCTGAGATTTCCTCAGCCTAACAACCTGTCTCTTGAAGAGGATTTCTTTTCGAAATGATCCTGGGCTGATTAATCTATGCTGAGTTTCATTTCTGGCATGAGATTTGAACCTTTGACCTATTATCAGATGTGACTGCATGCAGTGCCTATTCCATTTACTATCAGCCCTGTATCTTGGGTGTCAGTGAGGGTTTGCCTTAGCCTTCTCACTGTTAAGTCAGACACAATTCCCTATTATCCCTGAAAAACAAAGGGCAAATATCAAGTGAGGACAATAACAGTAGCCCTGTAAAAGCCCCTCTTTCTTACCTTGAGAAAAGACAGGAAGCCACTTATGCCATAGCACAACTCTTCTCATATATAACACTTCTTTACAAACCTCTCCTTTAAGAAAGCTAATCTCTATTCTCTTTAAATGCTAGAAATGTTCAAGGGGTTTAAGAGACATGGAAAACTCTATCTTTTTCCTCTAGAAGTTTGTATTTGTTCTAATACATCACTTGGAGACTGTTCTCTATTACAAATTCAAATTTATCTTATTCTCACACTAGACTCATGCATACTGGCAAATCCTTCCTAAGTCTCACCTATCTCTAGATTTCTCTTACCCATCCCTCATGCACAAACACACACTTAAACAAATGTTTCTTTAGGGCCGCTTCAGATTTGGGGAAGATCACTTTCATCTCCCTAAATAAAGATTTTAAACGCAATGCTGAAAATTAGTTGGAATAACACCCATATGATAGAGAGGGGGAAAGGAAGAAAATAAAATTAAAAACCAAACTTAAAGGTAGAAAGATGATGCTGTGCTATTGTGAGGGGAAAAAATGTGCAGAAAGAATGCCAGGAAGTGTATAGTATAAATTCAATACCAAGTAAAGGCACTACAAAGACTTCTCAGGCACCAGAGACAGATAATTGGAGGCAGCAAAAGGGACATAGACACAAAGAAGTTTGAAATCACTGAATATATTTTTATTTTGACTTTCACAGTCTCTTTCCTTGGAGTATTGCCATTGACTTCTTAAAGTAAGACACACAGTAAGATTTGCAGTGCAATAAACTGGCCTCTGTTCTCTGATTATCTTATATTCCTCAGTAAGGATGTGTTTTGGGAGAAAGGCATGGAAGAGGATATGTAGCCTAGATTTCTTTTAATAGATTTAAATCAATCCTCCCTCCAAATTAATTTTTATTTAATGTGGTCTATAGTAATGAGTAAGCTGTCTAGTACATATTGCTCCTCCCCACCAGGGACTGCTGAATGTATTTACTCAGGGATTAAATTTTTCCTCCATCCAAGACTACCCCTGATCAGAATGAGCCCAGCAAGTATGCAGCAACCAAACCTTTCCTTCTTACCCTGAGAATCCGAGAGTGGCCACTCTACAGACAATGTAGCTACCCAAAGACTCTGCAGCCCTGCATCACCTAAATCCTCATCCTTCTGCTCATTATTACCTGCCATGGTACAACTGTCAACCTGAAAATCCCCCATAGAGGAACCTGGCCCACTAGTCCTCTATTTCCAATTCTTCTCTGGTCCAGTTTCAAGCAAGCATTTAGTGTGTGTGGTTCCTGAAGCTTCTGCAGGGTCCTGGCCTCTCACTGACTGTACTGAATTCTCTGGGAGGTAGCAGAAGGCTCCATTTGCAGGCAAGCATATTTATTATAATCAAGCATAGGAACCAAGGGAAGACACAGATATTTAAAAAGAAGGATGATATGAATACCATTTATTTACTCATTCATTTATTTATAATTTATTTAAGAAGTTCCTTCTACTGCAGATTAATAATAATAGTAATGATAATAATAAAAGAAATTTAACAAACTACATTCACACCATTTTAGCATTTGAGCCTCTAAATATGAAAACTTACAGAGCAAATACTGTCTCTAATTGCCAGGTGGGTCTAATACAAGTTAAATGACTTGCCCAAAGGCAAACAACTAGCAAATTAAAATTCAAGCTGAACTAATATGACTTAAAATTTCAACTTGTTTCCATCACAATATGTTGTACAACTTTAACAATCCTTAAGAATCTTATACTCCAACTAAAGTACAGATAAAAACTAGAAGATTAAGTAAGTACCAAATGACTGCAAGTCAGATTCTGACCTATGCTATACCTAATTGGGTAACAGAAGTAACAAATAGGCTATAGTAGCTCTAGGGTGTATTAATTGCAGCATTCCATGTTTAAAGAAATTTTCTAAGAGCTTCAACCTTCAGTAGTAAGTTTGCTATATATAAACATGTATTCTATGAATCAATTATCTAAGTTTGAAGCTTTCTTGATAATGAGAGGAAATTTTTATTTCCCTAGAGTACTAAGCATAACATCTGGAGTCATGAGAAATGAATTGAGTATCTTGTGCATATATTTGTTCTATTATCAAAGACATCACATTTAGACCTTTTGATGGATACTGACCATTGCACCATGGTAGGATCTGAAGGCCTATTATTAAGCAGAATGTACAAAAGCAGATGGAACTAGACAGTAAGCATATGCACAGGTCCAAGAAGAAATTGTGAAGGCCATAGGTTAAAAATAAAATGTATTTTTGTAAGATTCAGGAATTGAGGAAGAGTTTATAACTAGGATCCAGCCAACTAGCTGGATATAGAAAAGATTTATAGATACAAACAAAATATTTGGAAACATATTTTGTAAGTTACTCTAAGATAGATCTGTCCATGTTTTGTATGCATGGAACTCAACTGGTTTAGATCACAGAGTTGTGAAACCTATGGAAAGGGAAAAAGCAGATGTGAAGCAGTAAATACTTGTTTTTAACCGTTCTTAGAACATGTCCCTGGAGAACCACTAATGTACTAATTATGTGGTCATTGTTCTGTCCAACTGAAGGCAATTGCAAAAGTGAGCACGTACTCTGCTCACTGAAAAGTACAGAAACTCATGTATGTCCAAAAGTTCTCTCTCTTTTCAAAGCCAAAATGTAAGAGTTTTTGTAGCTACTGGAGAGCATGTCTACAAATTATCTTTAGTAATATTTCTGATGTGTGTTATACTATATGATATAAATAAAAAATGTGACACTAGTATTGGGCATATAATAGGTGACAGCCCAATAACTGATCTTTACATGTTTTAAAAATATTGTGAAAGTGCTCTCTAGAAATTCTGCCTTGCAGTTTTAATCCATGTTCATACTCTTGTTGAGAATTTCATGCAATTTCTCCTCTACATATTCAAATTCTACCTGGCTGAAGGAAGCTTGCCTCTTTAAAACCCTCTCGTTTAGCCTGGTGGAAGTGCACAGTCTTAACAAAAAGAATGGGTGGTTGTTTAACAAAGACAATCCTGACCTAGTCCTGCTTTATTATGTATCTCTAATATGAACTCTGCCTATCTTCTGGTATAGACTTCTGGTACACTTCTTTCTTTTCAGCCTTTAATTGTGGTGAATCCATTGCTGGATTTGCTGTCTATTCACCTTCATTCCAATACTCTCTGACCAACACTTCACCTTCAGGTTCTTCTCTGCAGAGAGAAGACCTGATCTGCCTTGGAGGACCTTAATATATACAACTGCATTAGGCCCTACTCTCAGTCTAAGTACTAAGAAGATTAGATATTGGGTATTACTAAATTATTTTGAGACTATGTTCAAGTCCCTTTAATGTTTTGCTCTCATGTACCACACTCAGTTCTAGCCTATGCTTTATTATCACCTCAAAGGAGGAACTATGATATTTCTGGGCACAGACCATATCTTATATTACTCAACACAGAAATGAGAAGAAAACCACATAAAATCAAATTGCTACTATTGCTATTAATAACTATATGTTCCTAGAACAGACATATTTAACTACTTATGGAATACATGATATTGTTGCTGATAATGAAGATGACATTATATACCCATATTTCCAAAGACCACTCTTTCTTCCATGCTTTAAGAAGACCAAGCCAATCAATAAGGCACCAAAGATTCTTCAAATCACTATGCCTCACTTTTGTAATTTTAACTTAAAACTGTTTTATCTGTCTTACTGAAAGAAAAAGAAAATCATATAGAATGTACGTACGTTTGTGCAAGTCATAAACGCAAAGGAAGTTGGAGCAGTAGTATCAAGATGCCCAGTTCATCTGCCTCAGCACATGAGGGCACTATTCCAGCCACCCAGAGCCACCTGCTGTCCCAAAAGGGACTCCCTCTGCACCTTTACACAGCAGCTCTCTGAATCAGCCTCTCCATCAGCTACATCATACTCAGCAGGCTCAGGAGTCACTACTCCAAGAAGCTGTCCTTAACCCAGTCTGAGCTGGATGGCCTTTTTCAGTGTTCTCACAATGGCCCAAAGACCCTTACCATGCTATACTCTTGGTTACTCACTTGTCTCCCACAACACATCTTTGTGGTTGGAAATGGGGCAACATTGAAGGTGTGCAAACGGGAAAGCCTCAGGATTCTGGCACTTGACAGACCTATTTGCATCTTGCCTTATCGAATTCCTCGCTGGGAACTTTTGGGCAGCCCACCTAGACTATCTGAGTCTCATTTAAAATGTAAAGTAAGTATCCTCTTCCTCATATCATAAGGTTATTGGGAGTACTAAATTATATTTAAAATGGTTGCATATATTAATAATGCCAAGTTCAAAGTGAATTTCATTTCCTGCATCCAATTCTACAGTCAACATCTTTAACCAAAAAGAGTAAATCCATTTTCAACTTCTAGGTATGACCTCATACTCTTCTCCATCCTATTCATCTTGGCAAGTCAGATAGCTAAGCCTACATCCGTGTTTTCCAATATGGTGGCACACCCCATATGTGTTGATGAGCCCTTGAAATATGACTCGTCCAATCCGAGATGTGCTCTCAGTGTAAAATGCACACTGAATTTCAAAGACTTGGTCAGAACAAAAGAATGTAAAACATTACAATAATAATTTTTGCTATTGATTATAGGTAAAAATGATAATAGGATATACTAGGATAAAAAATATATATATAGTATTAA
The DNA here is from genome assembly GCA_004026885.1 of Lyroderma lyra. Taxonomy (NCBI): domain Eukaryota; kingdom Metazoa; phylum Chordata; class Mammalia; order Chiroptera; family Megadermatidae; genus Lyroderma; species Lyroderma lyra. The sequence goes on from PVJL010000676.1 coordinate 323,219, forward strand.
AACTATAAAAAGAAAAAAGATCCAGAGCCCCACTTCTAGACACAGACTTTCTAGATTTACATTCTAGCTCCAACATGTAACCCACTATATAACCAACAATATTATCTTTCAGTTTCCTCTTCCATAAAATGGGATGAAACAGCATAAAGCTCAGAAGGATATGAAAAATAAACTAATGCATTCAAAGAACTTAGCATAAAAGTTACATGCTACCTTATTTTTGTGGTTATAAGTGCTATCATAAATGGTAGTATTATGTATGAAAAATAATTTAAAATCATTAATAGAAATATGTGAATACTTTCATATAGATGTAATTAAAAATTCAGATTAAAATTTTAATGGTAAATTTATTTTTTGAGAAAACCTTTTATTTGTTCTCTAATAATTATAAAACTTGTTATGGGAACAATACTTTACAGAAAAACATAAAGAATGTTCTACTACGATGTGTCTTTGCTAGTTTATGGCTCAATATTAAAATTGGCTAGGCCGGACGTGCGCTACCATGAATTTATGCACAAATGGTATATTATCTGACTTTTCTTACATGCAGAAAGTTAATAAAATACAGGCTTACTTCTTAACAATCCAAATTTATCTTGAAGGAACCATGTATCGCCTCTGTATTCTCAGTATGTATTATAGCCGTTATTCTAGCAATCCATCACTTTGGGTTTCCTGGTTGGAAAATCAGTTTGCCAAGAATCATTTTTCCACCCAGCTGTGATTCTTTGAAGCCTCAGAAAACAGCCTGAGCATAAATCAAAGGTGTACTGAGTCTGACATAAAACAAAACCAGCTCTGGAATGAAAATCATCTACTCCAAGAGTGTGGATTTTCAAAAATCTTGAAAAATACTATTATAAGAATCTAAAATGACTTGGAAATGAAAGCGTATATAACTTCCAGAGTAAAACAATCAGTACTAGAAATAGTTATATAGTACTATTCATTAAAAATATTTTTTCAATATATAATTACATATAATATTCAATGGTATCCAGGGACACTTGGGTGAAAAACACAAAAATAGAAATGCTCCCTTTAAAGTATCTATCCATTTATTTCTTCAACTTGTTGATAATCAATAATAACAGTGACCATAATGGACTATGATACTAACTGCTTTATATATATGATCTCATTCCAATGTTAAATCAAATTTGTGAGGTAGATACTATTTCTAACATTTTACAGATGAAAATTGAGCCCCGAAATGTTTAATCCATTCCAAGTTACACAAGAAGTGGAATCAATAGTAACTCGAGCCCAATTGTGACTCCTCATGAAGTGTTTCCACCACAGCATGTTTCTCCTTTATAAATAAAGGGAGTTACTATTATTAAATGCAAATGCTGACATTTGTAATGCATTTAATATCATAAGCTCAGGCTATAAACAATACACATTTGTCTGAATCAACTAAAGCCTTGTTGTCACACACCTTGTTCAGTAAGATCCATAGCAAGCCTTCTGGCCCAGCTCTACTGGGCAACAACTTTTTGTAGACCCACAGTGTTCTTTGGTTACTACTGTTACTACTCCATGTGACCAGCTTGACTTTTGTCATACAATAAGATCTTGAGTCTATAGACCATGCAAACAAGAGTCAGAGAGAAGAGGCTAACTTAGCAAAATTCAGAAAAACTAGGAGAAAAGAGTGATAAAATAAAAAAGAAAGAATATTAAAAAATTGAGATTTGACTTTGAAATTTTTTGTGTATATATAAGTCTGTTCCATCAGACCTCATAATGCCCACATAATAACATTCAAAATTTTGGGAAAATATTAGAGTATACTATAAAGCTTTATTAATTTTTTGAAAAAGCTGTGTTTTAATGAAGATTGTGTGACTGCGGGGAAGTTACTGAAACTTTGTAAGCCTTAGTTTAATCATGAGGCTAAGATTACTTATGTCATAGTCTTGGTGCAAAGCCTTAAGGAGATGATAGAGTCAAGAAGAGTCAATATTACCAAGATTTTGAAATATTTGGAGGAAAATAAAAATAATTCCTTAGGAACACACAAAATATTAGAATTGCTCAGGATGTGACTTCAGATGGAACCAACCTTACTGATTTCAGACTTTATTCCTTGGTCGTTACCATACTTTACATCCTATTAAAATTATAAATACTTATCACGGGATCTTTCTAATTTTGATCACTTTTTAATGTATTTGAACTATTTCATGTTTTTTATGAAAATGGCAGTTTTGGAAGCCTTATCTCTGCAAAGTACTATAACTCAAGCTGTTATTGAGTTGAATGTTCCATGCACATCCTCTTAAGCTGAGTAGTCTGAAGCACTTTTCCCAGGCAGCTCTACTCTGAGGACTCATGGAAACCGAGCACCCAGGTTCTATTCTATCAGTGTGGGGTCTCTAGAACATGGTCCCTAAAACTGAAAGCTCATGGGCCTCAGGTGAACCCTGGCCATCCTCTAACTCTAATTCATACTACGTGGCTGTGGTCTTCAAGCCACTTTTATCTTGAGGCCTTGATTATTTTTAAATTGCCTATTTTAGATGTATTCCTGCCCTGAATCTTAGTCTGGTAAACTAGAGCCTGACAGCATTCTTGGCCCCGACAGTGGTGGAAACTCTCTTTCTTTGCCATTGACTCTCCCAATCCCTTGTCAGTTCACTGAGACTTTAAGATTCAAACTGCAAGATCAAAATGGGATACCCTGTCACCTCTTTCGAATGCTGAACATGAACAGTACCAGAATTTTAGCTGCCTCAATTTTCATCCCAGTTGATAGCCAACTGGTGTTCTACCCCAGGCCAGACTGAACACAAATACACCATAACCCCTTGTTAATAGAATGTTTTATGTATGTGCAAACCATGTGAACCAGTTGCTGAATTATTTCAGTAGGTCTGGGGTGGGGGCTGACATCCTACTCTTCTAACAAGCTCCTAGTAGATGCCAACGCTGCAGGTCCATGAATCACATTTTCAGTAGCCAAAATTATTTTACTGACCTCTTTAGTATTCATCAGGCTGTGGGATTAGTCCCTCAGTCCACTGTGGGCCCTCTCAGCTTCTTCCAGTGACTCAGTCTCATGTAACTGAAGTTCTGGCATGTCTCATAAGCAATTTCATCCAGAAACATAAACTTCCTCTACACACGTGCCCATTCAAGGGCTTTAATTAATACTTAACAAGATTTCTAATGATCACCCTTAAGTTTTGCTTGCACTAAAACTGAAGTAAAATACCTCACCTAGTTGCCATGCCTCCCATTGGTCACATTTCCTTCACATACTGGCATAGGCATCAATAGTTGGGATTCATTTGGAATTGGAACTGCTAAAGCTTTAGTTCTCATTAAAGTGCTAAAAAACAAGCCAAAATGTCACTAGCAATTAACATGGGTTGATGGCTGGAATTACATGCAAGAAAACAACCATTTTTCAGCAACTGCTCTGCAACTACAACTGGGTACAAACAATTATACTCTCTAAACATTTCTGGAAATAAGCCATTTCAATAGTTGCAGAACAGAAATTTGATGTTAATTTTATATTATGTTTTAGTTAAAAAGAAAAAAAACAGATTTTTAAGTTAGTTCACTGGAATTGCCAATTATCCTAGTCAATGGGAAATTCTAAACCTGTAACATGTGTACACTGTGATAGTGTGAACGCTGAAGATAATGTTCTCGCAGCTACCTGGCTGGTTGGGTTCCAGGCTTGTGGAGTCTGGCTTTTACCTTCCACCTGAAGAAAGGCAAAATCACAGCCCTTTGTCCCCTGCTTTTACACTAGTTTTTCAGAGTCTGAGGGTTGTCGTTGGCAGAAGGTTCTCTTACAAGTTCTATAAATATCTAAATCAAGGTGAATTGCCCCTCATTACCAGTCCTTCAGCAGTGTGATCTCACACCTGGAATGCTCCCCACCTGATGCTTCAATTGGTTCCTTAGGAGCAGGAATAGTGCAGGAATCCTTCCCCTACTTCATGTGCCTGAATGATCGTCTGGTTGAACAGGCCATGCATCAATTCCTAATTGGGTGACACACCTTCAACCAATTACTGACATTTCTTCAGGGTTTGAGTCAGTATTTTGTTTTTCCCAGGTGCCTACTTAAGCATCCAAACAAGGAGGGTGTATATAACCCCGTAATTAATGAAAGATTCCTTGGGTCCGACTTCCTTTACTATTTCTTACCTAATTTTTGGAAACTCCTCCCTAGTTTCTGGAACAAGATTGACATAAACAGCAGCAGTTTTTCAAGCTGTAGATGAGAGAGGCTGTGGTTGAGGTACAAAGAGTCTAGATGGTAGGAGAGCACAGGGGTTAGACAGTGTGGAGGTGGGCCTCAGCTACCATGCAAAGGCTGGAAACACAAAGTCACAAAGAACCAAACCAAACATGCTTGGTCAATAATGAGGACAAAAATAACTAAATATGAGAGAGCTTTAATGGAGAATGGCTTTGGAAGAAAGTTTCCTTAATGATGATAAACAGTTTGGAAGGGCTCTGTAATGGAACTAATTGATACACACTTAGCACTGAGAGGTCAAGTAGAGGCCTGTCTTCACTTGTACCTGTCTCCCAAACTTCTAACCCAACAGTCTCTTCATCCTAAAGAAAATGAATTCAACTCTTGAAGTTGTACTGAACTGTCAAATGCACATAAAAGTATGTATATTAACTGTGACAATATATAATAATTTGACTTTGCAAAACAAAAAACACATCAAAATGGAAATACTACTTTTAAATCTCTGGGTGCCATTACAGGTCTATTTAAACTTTCCCATCACTGCATATCTGTGTCTAAGTACTGTTTTCAATATGTTGTTGGCAGGTTCCAAGGTCTGGTTAGACAATGTCACTCAAATCTATATTTTCACTGTCTCTAGACAGAGCACTCCAGTTCCTGGTTCATAGCCTCCCTGTCTATTGCATCAATGGCTCTGGAACTGGAAGGAGGCATCCAGATCCTCTCAATCTAAAGAGAGTGGGACTGGATGGACTGGATTCTGCTGGACTTGCATCTTGGCCTTTTCTGAGACTTGTGCACCCCATGGAAACACCTGCCCTAGGTAGATTTCTAAGATCCTAGAGAAAGTCTAATATATCAGTTCCCTCAAGTTTTAATCCTAGGACCACTTTACATTCTTAAAACTTATTGAGGACTCCAAAGAGCTTTTGTTTAAAGCCAGCCAGATGTATTAATAATTGCCATCTTAAAAAATTAAAATTTTGAAGTTATTTAATTTATAAAAAATAATAGTATTAAGCCATTACATGTCAATATAAATAACGTAACTTTTATAAAAAATTTCCCCAAAACAAAATATTAGTGAGAAGAGTGTCACTGTTTTACAATTTAATAAATATCTGCACTGTCTGTTTTAATAGGAGAGAGTAGGATTCTCGGATCTCTACATTCAATTTTTGCAACATCACAGCTCATGTATCCTCTAAAAAATAATGCGGCATACTTGAGACACAATGAGAATAGAGAAGGTAGGTGACACCTCAGTGTTATTATGGAATAGTTGGATCTTGTGAATTCTCTGAAATGGTCTTGAAGAACCACAGGGTCCCTGCATCACACTTTGAGAACCACTGACTTAATGCATAGATTTCAGTGTCACTTAAAGAACATTAAGGGAATATAAAAATGCAATTAAAAGCTAGCTGCCCATCTAGTTCCCGTTAAAATTTCTTTTCTGTTCTATTACATTCGAAGTCATTAACAATCATTAACAACAAAAATAAAATCTAAAAGCCAGAGTTTTTAAATGATTTCAAAAGTTAAAACAGATATGTGCTATACAGATATAATGGCATGCTACAAAAATTTTTCTTTTCTTTTTATTTTCAAAGCAAGCCTAAAAATATTAAACTAAATGTAATGAATAGAAACTATATAATTCAACATCCTAAGAAATACAAGGGTTGTCCAGAAAGTATCCAGCCATGGAACATGAAAAATAGAGGCATTTATGGCTAGATTTTTTCCAGATAGCCTTTGTATATTCAATACATATCTTTAAGTGACAAGTACTATTGTAAGCAATATTTTCATATTTATTTATCGTAACAGTGCAATTAGAGTTTTCTCATTTCATAACTGAGGATACTAAACCACAGAGCAGCTAAGTGTTTTGACTAAAATTCCATGGTAAGTGAAAGAACAAGCATTTGAACCCATGCATTATGGCTCAGGACTCTGGGTAACAATATACATCACTTGGCCGAAATCTGTGGTTGTCATTGACTATCAATGTGTTGCCTTCCAGGGATATTTTCTGAGGATTTGTTCTTAAAATAGATGGAAATCTTATTGGAACATCAAACAAATAATGCTTCCCTCCCTATTCTGCAGGATAATAAAAATATTTCCAACTATTTTTCTTGATTTCAAAGTTTTCTTTTCTTTCACTTATTCTCCATGAACTAGAGATCAATATATTCTTTAAAAACAAGAAATACTCTTCCTTACTTTTGTCACTTTAGAAATTAATTTGACTATTGCAAAAATTCTAAAAATAATTATAGTTTTGAATGAAAAGTTATTGTAATAGTTTGGACATAGTATTATAGTACTACTAATAACATTAACAGTAATATACCTATTTTAATATGCTGAAATTAAATTGTAATATTAAATTAAATAGAGCAGTTTAGAAAGTACTTCGGTTTATATTTTCTAAACTTTCATCAAAAGCTCTTTGAAGGGAGATAAGCAGAGTTCATTATCATTATGATGAATTTATGCATAAATTTAAAAGCAGATTAGAGACTAGGTGAGGTGCCCACAAAGTTGTACAGAACAACTGTGCACCAAAATCAGATCCTCCGAGAGACTTGAGCAGGCCAGCACTTGCTCTTTTACAATCTGCTGTGGGTCCAGAAGGTTCACCGAGTCCCACTACCACAAATGAGGAAGGCGTAGCAGCTGACTAGCTGAGGCAGAAAATGTCTCCCATGGAGACAGTGTATGGAGTAAACCTAGAGAAGGAAAGACGCTCAGGGCCAGGTCTACTCCCCAGAACGCCCAGCCAGCTCTTAGGGAAGCAAAAACCTGGTCGCTTAACTCAAAGGATCTGGGAAAACTGGTTCATGAACACAAACTCGCACAGGTTTGGTTGCATAATAGAGTTTGGGTAGGTCATAGTCCTTGTTTTATTTTCATTTTTTCTGCTAAAAAATTGTACAACCTTAGTTTACTAACCTGTTAATTGAGAAAAATGAGCTAATTAATCACTCAACATTCATGTTCTGTAATTTGAACTATTTATGTTGAAGAATATGCCTTTGAATTATAAAAACCTATTTAGAAAAGTAATTAACATTACAAAAGTGGCGAGTGGAGCCGTGATTGCCAAGGGTTGGGGTTTGGGAAAAGTGAGATGTTGGTCAAAGGAAACAAACTTCCAAGTTATATGAGGAGTAAGTTGCAAGGACCTAATAGGCAGCTCAGTGACTACAGTGAAAAATACTGTATTGTACATTCAAAAGCTGCTACTGAAAGTACATTTTAAATGTTCTCACCATAATAATAAAAATAAAGTGGTAATTATGTGAGGTAAAGGATGTGTTAACTAACCTTATTGTGGAAACACTTCTCAATATACATGCTCATTAATCATAACTTGTACACCTTAACCTTTCACATAAACAAGGGTATATATCAATTATAGCTCAATAAAACTGGAGGCAGTTTAGAAGACTTATGAATTGAGTGTAGGACTTGGTGTAGGGCTTTGGGTTATTCTAACAAAAAATGCTGCATTTTTAAAATTAATTACAAGTGCACTCACATATACTACATCCAAATCCCCCCAAACAACAACTGCTTTGGGAAGATCGTGATACCATGTTTAAGACCATGTGACAAGTACCCTAGTTCTTAGAGTCAAAAGTACTGTTTCTTTACCTCCCATAAAGAGGACTCCTTCAAATGAGGCAGTTATAGTAGATAAACATGGTCCAGAAGGAAACAAAGTTACATGTCAATGGCTGACATCTTGTGGAAGGGGGTGTTAACATTTCTGTTCTAGTTCTTGACTTGAGCTTCTTTCTTCAGCATAGTAACTTATATTTTCATTGTGATGATAGGGGATGACTTAAGTAGAAAAACTGAAAAAAAGAAATCATGAACTAATACTGAGTCTCTAGTGACAATATGAGAAAAAAACATAGTCAAAATTTATGAAAATTAGAATTTGCAAAATTTAAGCTTGGGCCTTTCAAAATAAAGTTTTAATCACCAACTCAAACTTCCAGGCCTAATTTCAATATAAGCAGTATCTATTGACTAGAAAGGAATTCAGTCTCAGTTTTCCTGTTACAAAGTAGCCACCCAGATTTGATGTGGGCAAGAAGTGTGAGAGAAAGGGAGATCAAATCTGAGGTTTACTAGGTGCTTTTCAAAAGTCATTACCAGGCTGGGGCCACAGCTAATACCCTTTTGTGCCTGACAATGCTGAGTCAACCTTGAAGCTTTTCCTGCTGACCCTAAATGGGTACCAGCACCCACCTCGCAGCCTTTCAGGTGATTGTCTGAAGTGAGCTGCTAAGATAAAAACTGTATTTGCCTTATCCTTGCTGGCTCTTTGCATGTTTTATTTCAGTCAATCACCAGTAGAGTTTTGCGGTGTAGTTTTAATCACCATTTTATAAATAAGGTAGGGCAGACTCTCTAAGGCCAACTACCTTGTCCAAGTTCATATGGCTATAAAGTTCAGGGGTGAGATTGAAACCTTGCTCTGCTTGTCACTGAAGATTTTATTCCAACATGCAGGAACAGCTCCATGATTTGTGAGGCATGTTGTAAAATGAAACGTGGAGCCTTTGTTTAAAAATCACGAGGAATGGCAAAACAATGACAGCAGACCATTAAACCTAGTGTGAAACCCTTGTGAGCATGGGGCTCTGTGCAGCGTATCAGTAGCATGCCAGTAAATCCCAAATAACCCGACTCAGGAGTCCTAGGTTATAGGAAGAATAATGTAAAATAACATGTTATTTTTCTTATGGAATATAAAGATTTCTATAGGAGCAACAAGCATAATGTCTAGACCCATTAGCTTACAAGTAGTTATGAGTATCATGGAGCCAAATACTTAATATTCAAAGAAATCCAGTCACACACAAACACAGAATTAACAAAAGAAGGTAGGCTATCTTGGCTTCTTTTTGCTCTTGCCAATACTGTACTCATAATTTTTAATTTTCAATAGTGAAAAATGGCACGCCATTATGGAGTGAATTATTAATGGCACTGGTGGGGAAAACTCATTTGGAATTTAGATTGTTACTCGATCAGTATCATTTTTTTTAATAGAGCATGTCTTAAAAGAAAATGTTTTCATATCACTTTACAATTGATTGTTCTGTAAAACTGAAAGGCACAGATATTTTAGGCATTGACTTTGAATGATCAATGGTGTGCTTTTTTTTCTCAGCTTGTTTTAGCTATTTATCCTCCCCTCCCTTCCCAGTATCTGTAGAACACATGCTTTTTAAACACAAATGCCAATCAAATCCATTGAAACATTTCTTTCCCCCAACTGCTTAAGTTCAGAATTTGATATGCAGTTCATATTTCAATTCCTTATCTGTCATTTGAGTTGGCGGATTCTCCGTCTGCTGGGCTAGATTTAATGGCCTCTTATCTGTCCTAGGGGAGAAAATGTCTTGCCAAGTAAAAAAGATGCTGAAATATTTGAATTGCTACGCTGAAAATAAACATCTGCTTTTATGTTAATTTAAAAGCAGGAGTTTTTTTTCCATTAGATTGGATAAATTATTAAATAAATGTTCAAGCACTTTGAGCATGATGCTATAAAATGTAAACTATTTTGTCATAAATATTAAGATAGGAAAGAAGAAGCAACTATATATGCATATATGAGTGTGTGTATATGTGTAAAACACACACACATATAAATCTGTAGATTTTTTCTCTTTTGCATCCCATTCTAGTTCAGATGCAGATATATATTGTAATTACTTTAAAAAAACAACACTAACTCTGATAAAATTGATACAAATCTGGCCAAGTATTTGTTCCAGAACATCTGACTTTTAAACTGAATAGATGTCCAAGTACTATGTAACTGGGAAAACTTAAAGAATAATGAAAGAAGGAAACTGTACCATTTGACAGAAATGGTCAGCAGCCATGCAAGAGAGACTGTGGCCGTATAAATGTGCCTACTTGGCTCCCAAGTCCTTGTGAAAACAGAAAGTTATACATGGCTATATACTCTGTCACCTCCGAAGCTGCTGTCATGTGGGTGGAGACATATATGTCCTTTACTACCATTTGGTTTCCGATTTCCCTTCTGATACAGAATTTGAATTATGAAGCGCTTCCATTCATAGCCTCAACTACTATCACATACTCAAACCCATCCGGCTCATAGCAGCCCAAGGAACTAAGATTAGGAAAGGAAAACAATGGCTGATGTGTTAATGTTCACACAAATCCACTCAAATTAATGCCTAGATACTGAGTTCCTAGGGATGAGGATATGACGAAAAGACTTACAAGCATAAGCGTTTGATAGGCTTACCAATTTAGAAATGTTGATTTGAAACTATAAACAATAATAAAGTAGCAAATAAAAAGTGAATTTACATACTGGAATAACTGGACATGCACATGCAAACAAATGAATCTAGACATTGACCTTACACCTTTCACCTTACTTAACGTAAAACACACACGTATAAAACTTCTAGAAGATAACATAGGAAAAAGTCTTGGTGACCTTGGGTTTGATAATGCGTTTTTACATAAAGCACCCAAAATATAATCCATGAAAATAAAAAATTGCCTAGTGGGAGTTATTAATTACATTTAATTCAATGAAAATGTAAAACTTCAACTCTGTGAAAGACACTATTAAGGAAAGAAAAAGCAAGCCATAGACTAGGAGAAAATATTTGCACAACATGTATCTATGAGAAAGGATTAAATCCAAAATATACAAAGATTTCTGAAAATTCATCATGAAGAAAACAACTCAATTAAAAAGTGGGCAAAAGATCTAAATAGACATTTCATCAAAGAAACTACAGAGATGGAAAATAAGCATATGAAAACTGTTTAATACCATATGTCATTAAGGAATTACAAATTAAAATGACAATGAGATAACCAATGGAAAACTATTACAATGATTAAAGTCCAAAACACTGACACTATGAAGTGCTTACAAGGGTATGGATAAACATGAACTCTCAGTCCTTGATTGTGGAATTGCAAAATGATACAGCCACTTTGGAAATAAGTTTGGTAATTCTTATAAAGCTAAACATACTTCTACTGTATAACCTAGCACTCATGCTCCTAGATACTAATCCAAATGAGCTGAAAATTTATGTCCACACAAAAACACGCACATAAATGTTTGTTACAGCTTTATTCATCACTATCAAAACTTGGAAGTAATAAAGATAGAATAGGTGAATTATAAATAACAATAAAAAACTGTACTACATACATCCTTGCAGTTGAATATTAGTGATAAAAAGAAATGAGCTTTCAAATCATAAAAAAGGCATGAAGGAATTTTAAGTGCATATCACTCAGTGAAAGAAACAAGTCTGAAAAGCTACATGATTTGAACTAAATGAGATTCTAGAAAAAGCAAAACTACAGAGAGAGCAAAAAGGATCAGTGGACACCAGGGGCTGGGGTACAGGGAAGGGATGAATAGGTACAGCACAGACTTATAGGGCAGGGATACTATTCTGAACCCATTCTCTATGATACTGTAATGGTGAACTCATGATATTATTATGTATTTGTAAAAACCCATAGAACTGTACAACACAAAGTGTGAACCTTAATGTAAACTACGAACTTCAGCTAATATTTCAGTTTTGGCTCATTGATTTTAGCAAATGTTAATAACAGGAGAAACTGTGTGTCTGGGTGAGTATATTATATAGGAACTCTGTATTTACTGTTCAATTTTTCTATATGCCTGAAACTGTTCTCAAGAATAAAGTGTATTAATTCAAAAAAGTAAATATATACATTTAATGTGCTTAAAAGTAAATAGATACTTATATATCACTGACCTTAGCTCCATTTTCAAAGACAGCTAGACCCAGTATTTTTACTCTAAATTTGAAGTAAAAACAAACAGTATTTTTTCCAGAATGATCATTTCTCTTATTAACTACATCCACAAATACAGAACAAGCTGATACATAAATTCAGAAAGATGGTTACGTTTTCAAAACAGTTTTGAAGTTAGAAGAGGAGTCACTGAGATTGGCTTTGTAGTGACCAAAATATCCTAAAAATGAGGTTTTAGGCTTAGAACTAGGGATTAGGGAAGAAAATGCTCTGAAAGAGGTTTACTCTCTGTGAGATAAATTCCCAAGTCTTTCCTAGGCCGATGATATAAGATTATGGGAGAAATCATTGTTGCTCCACATTAGGTGGTGAACTTATTATGCATCAAGTTGACAATGCACTGTGGAATTGTATGCCTGAAACCTATGTAATCCTTGCTAACAGATGTCACCCCAATAAGTCTAACAATAAAAATGAATTAAAAAAAAAATAAAATACAGGAAAAAGGCAAGCATGTAATGCTTAAGGACCAGGCAATGCTAAGAAATTTATCTTTATTTCCTAGAACACACATACTCACAGGTTTGCATGCACACATACACGTGTGTCCTTGCCCACCATGAGAACGTGCATGTGCACTCTTGCATATAGACAGAAATACAAATGTGAAAGCTTGACAGATTCACTGAGCCCTCATTGAAGAAAATGATATCAGTCCCCAAAATTTAAAGGGTAGTGAATGAAACAATATGAATTGTCAGGTACAGAATCTCTAGCATTTAGCTGCATCATATTTGGTCAAATTCAATCTAACCTTATTGCCATATGGATTCTACATTTATTGAAGGTAAGTGCCTTTATTCATGGTATGTTAATTCAAAGTGGGTGTTTTTCATTCCAGTATGAAAAAAAAGTTCTGCAGTATACAGTTTTCTTAATTTACAGATTAATAATTTCTCCTCTATTGGCATTGGCTGTTTTTTTAGGATGATTTTAATTAGAAAGTCTAATTAACTGCACACCATAATCACCCTTTTTGACTCTTCATGAAATTACTCTTCATGAAGCAGAGTGAATAGAAATCAAGTTACAATCAAAGTAAAACTGCAGATTAAGAAATAAGCATTGCAAATCTTGAAGCATCTACCAGAATTCAGGAGCTCTTTAAACAAGCATGGTCTTTTATATATTCGCGAGGTCATTGGGGTCACTATTAAAGAATGATTTCATTATTTTAGTCACTGAATTAAATAGAATAAGTTAATTTAAGCAAAGATAGATTTAGTTTTTTGGTTGACCTTGGGATATGTTCTCAGATTTCCCAGGTGTTAGCTTCTCATTTGCAAAAAGAGAGTGTTAATTGTACTTACCTCATAGGGATTTTATAAATTAAATGTAATAATAGACACAGAGAGTTTAAAACACTGCAGTTGCATTAAACACCCATGTATACTAATTATTATCAATAAGTAAGTATAGTGGTTAGCGGTCATGCTTTAAAATTAGATAGGTTGGATTTGTGTTCTGATTCTGTCTGACCTTGGGCTATTTAAATTCTCAGGGCCTCCATTTGCTGATCTGTACAATGAATACTACCTTTATCTTATATTATTATTGTAAAAATTAAATTGAATGATATGTGTAAATTTCCTACTACCTAAAAAAGAATTGGCAAACTACAAAATGTGGGTCAATTCTGTTTCATTGCCTGATTTTTAAAGCTTTATTATGACAGAGCAATACCCACTTGTTTACTTACAACAAGCAGTCAAAACAGAGATTATATGGCCTGCAAACATTTACTATCTGGCCTTTTATAGAAAATATTCTCTGACATCCTGACTAAATATTGACAATATTTAGAGAAAACATCCTCATAAGTGTTTTTACACTAACTGGTATTTTACATTTATTTCTAAATCAATAATCAATCACTGTACAACTGACACTTTCTCTTTTTTTATACTGGTTATTAAAAATCTGTTTGCATTAATGAATTAAACCCTTATGCAGCATTATTGCTGCCCTGATCACCTTCACTGTAATGAATGTCTGTGTGTTAATTCCTTATTGCCCTTTGTGTTTTGGTATTAGCATTGGTACTGCCTCTTTATGAGAATATGTGTAACTCTTATTACGGTTGCCATGGAAATAGAGATTTTCACTAGAATTTGCCGTGATCAATTTACTGTGACTGTTTTTAAGGAGCTTGGCAAAGAAATTTTTGTAATAAAACTATTTAATTCAACAAAACCACAAGGGCAAAGGTTCAAATAAAAAATATTGGAGGAAAGCAAACTACAAATATGACAGAAGTTTAGGTCAAAACTAATGTTATTAGGCATTGTGTTTTCTCTCTCTGTTTTACTTGAGAAAAACTGGTGTCAGTCATTGTTATTTTCTTTTTATTTTCTCTTTTATTGTTTTACTTGAGAACAATGGTGCTTAAGACATAGTTTATGTTCAAAGGGAAGAACTCAAAGTCTTCCTTCTTCTAATCCATTAACACTTAGGTAAACAGCAACATTCCTTAAAAGAGGTTATTTTAAGGAAAGAGTTTCCATTTTCTGTTGTTCTCCAAGTTCAAGATCAATTGGATTATTATTTCATAAATAAGAGGATACTTTGATATGATCAAACTTCTTTTCTGAGACAAATAATATCTAAATATTGATATTATATGCAAATTTGTCTTCTATAGAATTTACGTTAATTCTTCTGATGTTACACAATTCTTATTTGTGTAACTCTAAGATCAACATGTAATTTACAATGAGTTTTGTGAGATTTACTCTTATTCTTATTAGTTATTTCTATGACTATATAAGTTTTTAGATGCAAAGTCAATTTAATTCAACTCAATTTAATTAAAATACATATTAAAGACTTCTACTGGGTCCCTGGTAGGCCCTAGGATAGAAAAATTTCAACAAGTTGCTTGTCTTCAGGTAATCTAATGCAGAGTTAGAATAAAAATCATACTCAACATTTTAAAACAAGGGATGCTATTAAAGTGTAGCCAGAGTAATAAAGCAGGTAATCTTGGTATATGGAGAATACTGTATTTCATTTCAAACTAGAGGATGATTCAGATAGAACTTGCTAGAATGTAGCATTTAATCAGACTCTTGAATGATTGAATCAACAAAATAGAAACTGAGGGAATAAAATCAGAGACAAAGGAAAGCCAAGAAGCCAAGCAGAGTCCAGAAATATGAGAGAATAATAAATCCACTGTAATGGAGAAGCCAGAAAAATTTAATTGTGGGTAACACTGGAGTAAAGGGGATTAAGAGTGAATCCATAACCAATGGCTTCAGCTTCCTGTAAAAATAAGCATGAGAAGGTGCTGAGAGACATTTGTTTGTTAATTAATTAACAAACCTATTATTTTCCTAAATATTGGGGATGTAATAATTTACAAGATGAAAATCTCAGAAAATTAGTAACTTTTCCCAAGACCTAGCATTTTCATCAATTACAATAAAAAAAGGAGGACTTCAGAAGTTGGATTGAACACAAAAGATGGTCATCTACCACACTAATTTCTTCAAAATAACATGGAAAAAATGTTTATCATTTTTGAGAAATTAATTGCTAAGGTTTTGTTTGTTTTGTTTTGTTTTTCCATTGCCTCTACTGTGGTTTTTTTTCAAGGTGACAGTCTGCCTTTGTATTCCTTTCCTCAGAGACTTTTGCCATGCAGAAACTAAGACACCTAATGAAATGCTTTTGCTTGCCATTTGGAAAAGCCCAAGACTATTGCAAAGATTATATTACGTGTCCGAGAGTGAGGGAAGTAGGAGCGATTTCTTAAGGGCCCAAAGAAGAAAAAGGTCAGTGGAATAGTAAGGGAAGAAAAGCACTTGAGGGAGATAGAACATGCACAGAGATGCCCAGTAAGCAGCTGAATCATCAGTCTTGAACTCAGAAGAAATATCTGAATTTGAAATACAAATGTATTAGTTATGTATTCACAGGAGAAAGTAGAATAAAAAGAGACCCAAGGACTGACTCCTTGGTAATGAAGACATTTAAAATGTTGGAAGAGAAAAAAGATCCAGCAAAGAAAAAGAAGGTAAAGAAGACTCCACCAAAATGAAGAAAATATCTTAAAGCTGATTGATTGCTTCTTCTTTCCCCCTATACTTGCCTCAGACTGGCAATATCGGTTCAAAAACGAATTTATCTGAAGAGTATAGTATAGTTATGCACTTAACTTAGAATCACGTGGATCTCTTCATATCACAGAAGTGGAAGATAGCTCCTAGGACAATTTTCAACCCCTCTCATTTTAGTAAAAAATAACACAGAGACCCAGAAATGCATTCATACAGTCCACACACACTTACTGAATGTTACCTACGCCTGAGAAATTGTTTTAGGCTCTTAGTGCATATGAAACTTACATCTAAAAGGAAAGGAAAAGTTCATTATCCAAAATCATGTACCTCAGAAAGGAGAGAGCATAAAAGAAAATCCAGTTCTTCTCACTTCAAACTCTCTGCTCTGTCAATTACCTACAATTAACTTTTTAATTTGGGGCCCACGAAGAACCTGCCAATGCGATTGTGTCCTCAGAGATATTTTTCCACATCAGAAATCTAATCATATCACTCCTGTTGAAAAACTCCTTAATGACTCTCTGCTGCCGTCAGAATCACATACTACTTAATAAATTGGCACCTGACCATGTGTACGCTCTTCACAGTCATTGTTTGCCATTCTCTCTTACTCTCCCTATTCTCCTAAAAAGTGATTTAAACTTGCTATTCTTCCAAATCCTCCAAGCCTGCTATAGCTCTCAATCTTTATCCACACTTTGCCTTTTGATTGCAAAGCCTACCCTTCCTCTTCCGTCAAGTATACAAGTGCATAAGCACCTGTCAAGATTGACAAGTGTTGTCTTCTCAGGGAAGCCTTCTTTGGCTTCTCTTCTACTTGTTTCAGCCCCTTCTCTCAGGAAGCCTTGGGAACTCCACTCTCAACACTGTCACCATGGTGTCTGGCATGAGCTTTGCATGGGAGACAACCATGTGGTCCCATAGGTTTGTATAGGTTTGTGTTGTGTCTGTCTTTGCTCTAGCCTTCGCACTCCGTAATGTAAGGGTGTTTATCTGTGGATCCATGTAACCTCTGCATCCTCTATGCTCTACACAGTACAATAATGGTAAGTGATGAAAGTATTACATATGCAATTGAATCTGTAAATGGATATATAAAATAATACAGTAGGGCCATCTATTATAGGGAGAGGTATAATTGAGAAGAAGTTCCAAATTAAATCTCAAAATATTTAAAATGGCTGTTAAATATTAAATTGTTGTGAAAAATTTTAGCACAAGTGCCAAAATACATCCCCTCTGGGACTCTGGGATGAGGAAAAAGTTTCAGAAAAATTATTTAGCTTGATTAACAAACCGGTCTTAAATAGATTTTCAAAAATTAAAACTAGTAACTTCCCAAAATTGAGCCAAGACTCCATTTAGGTTAAAAGCATACCAGGTCCTGGGAGCCTGTCTTAAAGACCCTGTCATCTTTGTCCCAAGGATCAACCATGAGTTTCTAACAAAAAAGATGCAGTCAATTTAGGTAACACACACAATTCTACAGTTCACTCAAGAATCAGCAACATACACCAGGATACAAAAAAATAAACACACACAAAAATAAAACATCTCGTTACCCATTCCCACATGGCCTTCCATTACTAACGGCTATGTCTGCCTTCTAGCTTCCCTGTGACAGTTCTATGCCATAGTCTTTAGTACATTTATGAATGGCAGCTAGCTTTCCTGTGACAGCCCTATGCCATAGTCTTTAGTGCATTCATGAATGGCAGCTGCCTGGCTGATGAGATCCTCATTTCCTGCCTCTGACTGCTTGGACGAACTGCACCTTGGCATCAAATTGAACGCCAGATAAGCAGAATTCTTATATGTGCAATTAAAAGCCACTGGAGTGGAGATAACAGCATCCCATGGTTAGCTGAATAATTCATGGCAAAATGTTCTCTCTTTATTTATAGCTCCTCACACCCTTGACTTGTTAAGCAGCTAGCACTCACACTAAAGTGCTGGTTTTATCGGAGATATTTCTTAAGCAACTCCTCTGATCAGGTACTTATTTATTTTACATGACTTCTACTGGAATTTCTAGAAACATAAAAAGAAAAGAGGAATAAGAACAAAAACAAAAAAAGTATAAGGAAGCCTAAGGAAACATGGAAAAAACAGGTTCAGTTCTTTTGTTTGTTTATTTTTTAAAGAACGCTTTAATTTCAATGTGCAGGAAATACCTTGCTATGTTTAAATAGTTTATTTCTGGCTGTTTATCACTTGGTTTCTTATTCTTAAAGCAGTGATTATAATTTTAAAACACCATACTTTGTTTGTAGGTCAAGGGTGGGGGAGGGAATGGTACTGACTATGGAGAAAGTATAGATATATACTATTACTGCAGGCATCGTGCAAAAATCACAACGGAAAACAAGTGAGGGCATTTACTCTTTTTTAGTCTATACTTGAGTTCACTTTAAATAACTCCAAACCAACTGTCAACCTTAAAGAATAATATAATCCTTTCATGAAAATGGCCAAGGTTGATTTTAGGTGAACAACCTAAAATACCAAGAACTTTCTCACAGGAGAATTAGCAACTTAATAAAGATCTTTCAGTATATGAGAACACAGGGAGAGGTGAAAAAAAATGCTGATGGCCGCAGTTCAAATAAAAGTAGAAAGTTTGTACAATATTAAATAGGTATAATTATAGAATTCACTTCTATAGGAGAAAGAATATTTAAAATATTTAGCTTCAGATTTTTTAAAAAACACAGAAATTAGAATATTTTAATATAATTTTTTGCAAAAAATTGTGACAGTAATACACATACTTAGTAAAAAATATATGTAAACAGTGAAAAATAGTTACAAAATGATAAGAAATAGTTTTTTCTCCTTTATTTTCCACCCTTCTCTTTCTCCCCGAAGGTGGTCACTCTCTACATATCATGTATCCATTGAGAAAAATTGTTTCATGTGTACTTACATAAATAAGTATACGCTTTCTTTTTTATTTCACAAAGGCATCACAAGTTGTTTATCATGGGTTTTTCCTATATTCATGTTTCTTACTGATTTCTATGTGAACATACGCATCTCCATTTCAATTGTTTTGTTTGATCTTCTGTATATTGTTCATTGACTGAACATATATGACATCTAACCTCTTTACTTTTAATGCTTATTTAGTATGTTGTCAACATTTTTTATGTCATAGCTCAAGAAGAAGTAAAACAGAAATTCCTACAGAAGAATCTCAATGGGCTTTTGAAAATACATCTATGGGGTAAATTTATTAAAATAGGATGACTGGTACAAAAGACATGTGCATGATTACATTTTGACAGATATTATATATATAAACACTTACTATAAATTTAGTTAAAGACCAAAACAAACCACAAATAAGAAATCCAACACAATGTGTGCATGCACACATGCACACATGCACATCCATACATATAGGTATATATATATAAAACTTTTTTATCGGCCAATAAAAAAATAAAGCTGTTTATAGAAATTACTGTATGCAAGGTAATGTGTTATAAAATTTCCAAAAAGTAATCATCATAGCTAATCTTGATGGTACTAATTCTTATTTTTTCTTTTCTTTACCTGACAGCCAAAAGGATGAAGAGTTGTTTGGCTGCTATTATTTTTAAGTTTTATTATTTGCAATATACACAATTCCTTAAATTAGAGTCATCCATAAAGTAATATTTTAAATGAATCAAAAAATTATTGCTCTACTAGTAATAGGGTTAGGGTTTTCCTTCAATATTTATCTTTGCTATGGTCCATGAATGAGCTAAAACCCATCAAGTTATTTGAATCATACCTTGAAAACCATTAGGCTAGGAGGTAATGAGCCTACTAAGTCTTTATATGACATTTATAATAGCCAAAAGTAAGAAAGTAAGAAAGTAGAAATCCTACTGAATCCAAGCAGAATACATGAACCTAGTATTAGTAGAAATAGATGGCTATTTGCATATGCAGACTAAATACCAGGTAACAGGGATGCAATTTTAATTAACGCTGCAGGAAACGTACTGAGTAAATGCTACCTATTTATTAGTCATGTAACCTTCAGAATGTCACTTAATAAAATTTGGCCTTAATGTTGTTACTTTATAGTATCATTATAAAAACATATATGAAGAATGTGTAGTTACTGAGAAAGACCCTGCTACAGGGAAAGAAAGACAATAATGAAGTAAATAAGAGTAATCACATAAGTTCTGGAAATAGGCTGACCAGACATACCATTTTAAATAAAATAGAAAACAATGATACTGTCCCATTTCAAACAGTATGTGTATGGTCAGCCTACTGACACCTTGAATTTAGCCCAGTGAGACTAGGCTGACCATACATACCATTTGAAATGAGACAGTACCGTTGTTTTCTGTCCTGTTTAAAATGATACATCTGGTCAGCCTACCTTGAAGGCTAGTTATGGAACTTAATCTGGAAACAACTAGAACCATTTTAAGTAAGAGTAGAAGATTTACATTTTGAAAAGATGTAATGTAGGTAACAAATTGACAAGGAACAGATATATATACCAGTTAGTGAAATATTTCTGTGGAATCCATGAGACATGGTGTGGCTTCCTGTTACAGTAACATTCATGAAGATAGATATGAAAAAGTTTGTAGTATTTCAGTACTTGTAGATATCATGGATGATAAAGAAGTTACACCAGATTTCAACGTTTAAAACTGAGTAGATAGTGGTATCATTTGCTGAAAAAAATAAATAATGGAAAATAGCAAAGTTTATGAAGGCAAAGTATGAATCAAGAACATGGTTTTGGCAATGTTGTGCTTGAGATGTGTTGACATATCCAAGTGGAGATATCAAGTAATGAATTTAAAGATATATTACTCATATGAGACATCTGAGCATGAGGCAAATATTTGTGAACTGTCTGTGTAAAGATGAACATACATGTTATGAGGAATAATGAACTAATCTAGAAAAAGAGTAAAGAGTAAAAGGTGAAAAAATGAAAGAGGTAGGAAGACTGGTGCCTAACACCAGGCTTTAAGAAACTCCAAAATGTAATGACCAGGTAAAAGAGAGGTAGGGAGAGAAACAAGAGTATCAAATGTCATGAGACTCAAGGAATAAACAGAGTTGAACACCACTGAAGAATTGGTCAATTAAAAACTTAAAAGCAATGTTTTACATGTCATAATGAAGACAATTTATACAGTGTACTTTCCTATACTGTGAAGTCACAACTGACTTCTCCCAAAAAAATTGTAAGAAAGAGGGAACAAGGTGATTATAATTGTCTTCATTTTAGAGATGAGAAAACTGAGGTTCCAATTGGTAAAGCAACTTGCTCAAGGTAATTATTGCTAGTTAGTAACTAGGCAGAAACTAAATTCCATTATTTCTTATCCCTAGTTCAATGCTCATTTTCATATAGTGGCTGTCTCCTCCATTAATTTAACAATATTTGTTGAACTGCTATGAGGAAGGCACTCATAAGAGGGGCTATATAGATGAATCAAGCATGGATCTCACTTTCAAAGACGTTTCAGGATAGAATGGGATTAATCATGTATAGAAATAACTGCACCATAATATTGAACCTAATTGTGTCATAATAGTTAATAGAATATTGATATGGAAGTTCACTGGGGAAATATAAATTTAGAACATTGGAACTTGATGGGTAGATGAGTGAGAAGCAGTTAGGG
The DNA here is from genome assembly GCA_004026885.1 of Lyroderma lyra. NCBI lineage: Eukaryota > Metazoa > Chordata > Mammalia > Chiroptera > Megadermatidae > Lyroderma > Lyroderma lyra. The sequence continues at coordinate 345,064 of PVJL010000676.1, forward strand.
CATGTGAAGTTTATATAAAGACATTTAAGTTGAAGTAACAATACAGACAAAGATACAGAGACAAGCAATAGATGGATAGGAAAAGAAAGAATTCAGCTTGGATAGAACAGAGGAAAAGTGAAGAGAAATAGATGATATTAAAAATCGTAGGCTCTTGCACAATTCCCTGCTTGATCCTGCTCCTACCTGTGAGGAGTGTACTTTCTTTCCCCTTGCCATTCCTTTTAATAAACTGCTTCCTGGCTTCATGTCTACAATTTGGTCTGTCTCTCATTCAATTCTTTGCTTGGGATACCAAGAACCTGGACACAGTGCCAAGAAGGACGCATAACTTTTTACAACTAAAGAGAAAAAAATTACCAAAACCTCATTAATCAGGGCTCTTGAGCCATTTGTTTGTGCAAGCTGGCTCCTATCTCTCAGGAGTGTACTTTCCCTTTGCCATTTGAGGCCCTTGGGCCATGCCTGCTCAGGTCCACGCCTACCTCTTTGGAGTGTTCTTTTCCTTTTATTAAACTATCTCTTTGTGTTACCTTATTTTCCTTTCAATAAACTGCTTTTTGGTTTCACTTCTAAAAAAATAGTAGTTACAATTTACACAGATGGTGTTAATGATAATAAGGATTGTAGGTACTATAAGAAAAGTAAAGTAGATCCATGAAATCATCTGAACAAAAAATTGGAATAATCAGATTATGCTTTAATAATAATTAGAGCACTTTGCAACATGATAGAAACTGTATTTGTGGATGTTACAATGGCTCACCAATATGTTTAATTTTTATCTTCTGAGCACACAGGAAAATTGCACTTCTTTACCCTCTTGAAGATGGGTATTGCCATGCAACTTGCTTTGGTCAATACCATGTATGCAGTGATGTATGCAAAAGTAATGGGTGTCCCCTCCAGGGATAAGTATTTTAGAACTAACGAACTAATCTCCAGGCTCTCCTCCCCAGTCAACTCCATCGCAACTGAATTTATCTGCAAACATTGTGTGGATGAGAAATAAACTTTTATTTTGTTAACATCTGGAGATTTGGATTTGTTACTTAACCTAGGTTGACTATACACTGTGTTCAGTCCTAGCAATGAGTTAACTAAAGCTGATATTCAACTGTTAGTTTATATTAAAGTTAAAATATTGGCCTATTTCTGTACTTTTGGCAAATGGTCGTTGTCTAAACTTAGTGTAACCTCCTCTGTGCCTTTGCCTCTTCAGTCCTTTCTCAGTCTTGCTGCCAACACCTTCCATGACCCAGCAATTAAAGATTATTAGCTGATATGTCAAGAGTCCAGCTATGGCCTTGTATTAGTTCTAATTCATTTGTTTCAAGATGTACCAATTGTAAATTACTAATATTTACATTATCATCCTGCTTTCAAGCCTCAGGGATCTGATTATATCTCATTTAACAGATAATAAAACTAGGGCTAAAGATTAAAAAGATTGTCCAAGTTTACAGGTTGTCTCACTCCAGAACTTGTATGCTTATTTGCAATGGTCTACTGTCTACAGCTTTAAGTGCATAGTTTTTGGTAGCTGCGTATGAAGAGGTGGTAGGGGAAGGTGAAATATATGTGAGTTTATTAATCAATTCAAAGGTCAAAAATGAAGGCGTTCATTATGGGTAAAAAAAGCATTTGGAATGGGCAAAAACAGTTACATGTGAAGAAACATTCGGAAGCAGTATCAACAGAAGTTAGGATGATTCCGTGAAGGGGACAGGAGGCTTAAGTTCCCAGAGATGGCAAGGAGCAGTGTGGAATCATTTATGGAGGTAGAAATAGCATGCATAGAAGATTGATTTGCATATATTTGTCTCAGTATATCATTTTCCTAGCTGAACTATTAGAGCTGGCTTTCAGCAAGCAAAATAAATGTCAAGTGGAACTCCCTGTCTACACAGAGGAGATTCACAAAAGAAGCATCTGGCTGCTCATACTTCTTGCTGCTCATGCATGTCTATGTGATGCAACACCTTTTGATATCTTCCCAGACACTAAAGTTAAATTATGTTTTGGGCATAGTTTTCCAATTTAAGCACTCTTCTTGCAAGAGCTGGTCAGTTAAAGATTTGTTAGGTAAATGTCATAAACCACAATTATTAATGTTTGAAACTTCAGACACCAGTTTTTAGGTTGTCCTTGAGTCCAACCATTATGTTGACCCATGAGTGGTCAAGAAAATGTTATGTGTTCCCTATATCATAGGAAGATAATATTTCCAAAACTTCCTTATAAGTAGGGTGCATAAAAATAAATCCGGGGAAACAGGAAAGTGACAGGAAGTGATCCCTCATTTCCAGTACGAGGTTCTGAGAACTGGTGGGTCTCCTCCATCTCCCTCTGCTTTTCAAAGGTGACTGTGGAGGAGTCAGAGATGAAAACAGTGTGGTTCCTTTAGAAACTGCTTGTAAGATATTTGGTGTGAAGAGTCACCAGAACTTCAACAACGCTATGTGAACAAAAAATAAATTGCCTTACTGCTAGGGCTCTAAAATGTTGAAATTTATTTGTTACCACAGCAGAGTGAAACACCATTGCAAGTGATTATCTTGTATGACCTAAACAACCTCCCACTAGCAAAGCCTATTGTGTTTTCAGATAACTAGTTTTTTTAAAGAAGGTTCTTTATTTTATTGATTTAATATCTACCACCAGGTAAGTTAATACGTCAATCCTAGTTTTCTGGTGTAATCAAAATATCACAACATATAAAAGACAAAAACCTACATGGTTCATATGACTATTCCTTACATTGTCTTTGCTTTTAAAATCTAAGTAGATTAGAATATTTTGGAATAAAAATATAAGTATTTTCAAATATTTTTTTATTTTCTACCTCAATGGATAATTTATAACTTCATAAACCAAACTGCATTTTTGAGATTTCTTTAAAACATTAGTTTCAGCCTCTGTATCCATACTTCTTTTTTCACAGAAGTTTTCACAGTATAGAGGATTAGCCTTTACTTCCTAACAATTTCAACACCTGTGATATCACACATATGATTATGCTATTCCATGGCCCACTATGAATCCTTTTCTTCCTCTCTGAGAATTTATATATTGACTATATTACATATACAAGGACTGTCTGGAAAGAATCCAGCAATGTAATATGAAAAATAGAGACATTTATGGCTGGATTTCCTCTAGATAGCCCTTGTATATAAAACATACAATCTCCCAAAAGATATAAACCTAAACAAAATGGTTATATTTAAAGAAATGTAAATAAAATAATATCTACTGAATGGTTAACAAATAAAAAACAAAACAAAAAAGCCCAAAGGATACATGCTTGCCATCTTTTTCATGGGATCACAAACCAAGCCACAAAAATAGAAATAATAATGTATTAGGTTCTCATTAAGTACTAGATACTATAAACTGAAGATTTATGTGTATTATCTCATTTTATGGAAGGGGAAAGCAAGTCACAAGTTAAGTAACTTGCCACATGTAATGCAGAGCTATGAAGTAGGAGAACAAGAGGCATTTTAACCCAGGTCTTACGCTCAAATCCTGGGTCAGGAGCTAATAGCACTGTCACCATAATCTGAATCAAACCATCTCTAGGGAGCCAGGCCAATGATGTTCCTAGTGTCCTGTCATTGAGAACAGACATGTGGTCCAAGATCTTCAATCTACTGTATCTGAGAGTGTCACCATCCATCAAAAAACAAACAAATAAAATAGAAAACGGGAAAACTGATTGGTACCTGCTACACTGCTTGTCACAGTCCACTGGGGAGTAACCTACATGCCAACATCTGTTTTCTGGATAGAGAGGTAATAGCGTGGCTTCATACTCTCTATAAGGTGTGGGCTGCATGCCTTCAGAAAACACAGCCTGGAGACGAGTATGGGCAGCACCGGCTCCATAAAGATCAGCTGTGTTTTGTTTGTTAGTTTTTCTTGGTGAGGGATGGGGGAGAAAGACAAGGCTCTTAACATTATAGTAACTGTAACCTGGCCTCCCAGTAGGAATATCCTAAGACAATTGCTTGCAGTGTGGCTGCCATTAGGTACTAACTAGGTTCTGAGTCTTGATCTGCGGGCGTTAGGGCCTAAGGGAGTCATTTGCTGTCTGTCAACAGCCAAATGGGAACCCACATTAGCCCTCCCTGCGCTCAGACATGCTTAGGAGACCAAAGATGTAAGGAAAGAGGAAGAATGATTCTCTCTAGTAAGGTCTAGCTATTTGTTCTGTCTACCTACCATTTTATCTTATACTTCATACTTAGCCCGTCCACACAATTTGTAGTTTCCCATATGCTTTTGTTATTCTATGCTATATACACTCTTCCTCACGCTTCCTCTGTCTGGAACGTACTTCCCCTTTTAATCCATGTGGAAATTCCTAATGAACCATCAGCTTCTGTGGAATCTTCCAGAGCCTTGTTCCCAATAGCATTCACTGTGCTGTCTCATAACATTGTATTCGTCAGCTAAGCACATAGAATAGGAGTTGCTCTTCTCGGCGTTTCCAGGCTCTCACTAGAAGCTTGCACCAAGGAGGCACTCAGTACCCGAGTCAGGAATGAAAGGAAGAAAACACAAATTAGGGAAGTGACTTTTGTCTTGTATTCTTTTTGTGTTTCAGAGATTATTTCTGCTGAGTTATGAAGGTAGTAAGGACTCGGAGAATGGCATCTCACAACAAAAAACCATCACAGTGTTTTTCTTGATGTTTTTTTTTCCTTTAGCAGTAATAGCTCTGAGGTGTCAAAATATGCTCTGAAACACTCAGCACAACAGGATCCTATCGTGGAAAATCGGCATTCTGTATCTAGATCCCTTCATAATCTTAACAGCAACAAACTAGAGGAGTTAGCAGCTGAGAATTTCCATTTCTGTATACTTAAGTCAGAAATGTAGGCAGGATGTCAGATAAGATAGTTTCACAGCAGACTTGTCACCAGGATGAAAGTTGGCCCAGTGTTATGCTGGGAAACACTGTGGGTCATTTGTGATAGCTGCTATTGAGAGTTATCCTGACCAATAGAACTACCAATGCTCTCTGTAAATTAGAGAGGGACTGACTGTGTTTCAGAAAAATTGAATGCCAATTCTTTGTTTCTTTATCTCTATGATTACTATTCCATTCAGCCTTTTCATCAGAAACATTAATTCTATTCATTAGCTCTCACAGAGGTTGTCATTTTTCATGTACTTACCCATTATAAGATTTTTAACCCTCTCCCAATTGCATTTCAAAGTGTATAAATTGGCAACTAACTAATAGGGATCAAAATAACATGGAAAACCCCAGGTCCCACACCTTCTATGCTTGCTTTCCTTTTTCTCACAAGTGCCCTTGGGAAATGATGTATCAAAATGACTAATTGAAGCATAATTTCTGAAGCAAAATTTGAATTCAAAGTGATGATAAATGGAAGTTTTAATCAATTCAGGGGAAGTTTCATCCAAAAAAATAAGGAAAATGAATCAACAGACAATATAATTCTGCAAAAGAACATCCCCGACAGCCTCAGCTAAAGCATTCACCAACACTTTTTCCTTTCTCCAAATGAATTTCTGATTGAAAAAAATGAGACATCATCAATTAGTTGTTTATCCAAAGAACACGAGCACATGGAAAAGTGATTAGTGAATTTTCATTCATTATCTGAACTTTTTAGCTGTTAGCTATGTACCTGAGGAAAGAAAAAAAACAACTGTCTCCAAAAATAGCTCCTTATTTATTATTTGTGAAAAGTTTGCAGAAGCACATATTAAATTAAATTAAATATTTCATTTTAAATATTATTGAACATTTATGAAAAAAGTTTAGGAACATTAACCTATTTCAGGATCTCTATTTGAGCATATCAGCTTAATTAGAATACACAAGTAAATAACAATTTGATTATTAAATATTTTAAAACATTGAAATTGTGAAAACAGCAGAGATGATATAGAAAACAGAAACTTACTACAATCTCAAAAATTAGATAAAGACTTAGACAACAGGCCCTGAGAGGTGGAAACAATGATATTACAAGGATGATTAAACATAATAAATGAGACCTACATAATGGTTATTGATATGAAAGTTATATTCATAACTAATTCAATAACATTTTATTTCAATTTTTGAGGACATATTTCATTTTATTTTTTTTTTTTTTTTTAATTCATTTTTATTGTTAGACTTATTGGGGTGACATCTGTTAGCAAGGATTACATAGGTTTCAGGCATACAATTCCACAGTGCATTGTCAACTTGATGCATAATAAGTTCACCACCTAATGTGAAATTCTCAGTAGGATCCTCAGGGGAAAATAGGTAAACAATATTCCATTATTAGGCACATATATATTTATCCCACTTTTTCTCTTTTGCATAGATGGACCAAAATGTAAAATGACTGGAAAATATCTCAATTTGCTCTTGGTAGTTTCCAGTGCAGAAGTATACTTGTTGTCTATTCATAATTGCATTAGCTGTTCTTAAAAAGATAATGTATGGAGTTGGATGTCATGACTTAAATCCTTATGCAGTTATTGATTTTCTATACAAATGGGTATACACTCGCCTGTCTGAATCTCTGCATCTAACTCATCTATTTTCCTTTACTTGAACACAGTGGAAGCCCGAGTGCAGTTATCAGAAGGCTGAAACATGCAGCTGTATGTGTCCATGTGACTAAGATCCATCCACTAGAATGAGATGAGAATGAAAGTATATCATTTTGAGACTGAAGGAGAAAAGAGCCTGGGGGCAATCCACACACACTGCTTCTATCATCCTTGAGTTTGGAAGTGAGGACTCCCAGACAGCAGACCATGTGATGCAGGGAGTAGGTCTCTAAGTGACACTAAAAAAGAGCTGCCCAGAAGGTCATGATGTGAGTAATAAAGAAACTTTTATTATGTTAAGTCAAGGAACTGGTGGGTTAGTTGTTATAGCTGTTATGAGCGTTACCCTGACTAATAGAATGGCCACATTTTAAAAGATAATGCTCTCTGTAAATTACAGTGGGACTGACTTTGTTTCAGAAAAATGTAATGCCAATTCTTTTTTTCTTTATCTCTATGGTTACTATTCCATTCATTCTTTTTATCAGAAACACTAAAATTATAGCAATTAGAATGCAGTATTAACAGCAAGCTATGAAACCAAAGCAGAGGCCTTTTAACAAATACACTTAAAAGAAAAATAAAACAAAATATTGAACATTTCCTAACAGTTGGTAGCAGAATAGACCTTGAGACCAGCTAAGGTCTCATTTCCTTCCACTCCCAAGTCCGTGGGAAAAATCTGTATGCCTCATTAATAAGACCATGTTCATATACAGAGGGTGCCAAAAAACTGTACACACATTTTAAGAAAGGAAAAAACTGTATTAATATTGTATAATAATACTCAATATATACTGATAACAAAAGATGACTACAAGTCACATTTGACTTCTGCAATTACAAGAGGTGCTCAAAGTGGTTACCATCAGTATTTATGTAATACATAGATAACATCTCTTAAAATATGTATTCATTTTTTGGCACCCCCAGTTTGCCTGTAATATTAGCAAAATAGAAATGATAATGGAAATGAAGTTAATGGCTGTCATGATGACTGACTATACCAACCATTTATTGTATGTTAACTTACCATGTAATAAGCACTTTATATCTACTTGGTCATTTTACTATTTTAGATGTCCCACATGAAAACAATATAAATACCCTCATTTTAAGAGGCAGAAACTGAGGGTTAAAATTGTAAGGCTAAAGGTAGGAAGGCCGGTCTAATTCTAAGACTTGTGCTCTTAGCCACCACTTTAAGAGAAAGCAACTAGAGAATTTTGTAATACAAACCAGTCTTACTAAGTAACCTTGGGCTTAATATAATTCCGTGCCCTACCTTCACTGCCCTCATAGTAAAGTCCAAATGGCATACCATGGTTTAAAAACACTTCATGAGCTCTACAACCTTTCTTCTCAGTTTCTCTAAACATAACATTTAAGATTACTTTACCGGTGTGAGTATGTGAGAGACAGAGAGTATGATGGGATGTGGGATTGACTCATCTGGTGAAACTGAGAAATCTGTGGAATCTGGTATAATACGTGGAATCTGGTATAATACTTGAAACTGAACTGCTAGTATGCATATCAACAATAGCCTTCTAAAAAGAACAGCAGAGTTGTGAGGGAATAAAGCAAGAATAGTTGCTCTGTTGTTTGCCTTGGGGTGTTTTCTACCTGTTTATTTCATCTTTAGATCAATTTTGTATAATCCTAAATTACACATCAGATCACGGCCATCCATGATTTCCAAGTTATAGCTGTCCTTTGTTCCAGTCTCCTGATATTAAACAAAAAAATGGAATTAAGAAATTTCAATTACACTAATAAGTTTGAAAGTCCAGAAGGAAAGAATGACATATGAGAAATTTAAAAGTATGAAAAATACCAAAGGAAAAGTAGAAAATTTGAATAGGCCAGCTACTATAAAAGATGTTGGCAAAGTGATTAAAGATTTTACTCTTCCCTTCCCCAAAAGGCACTAGTGCAAGATAGCTTCTTTTTGTGGGTCTAGCCTTTTTTTAAATAACTGATAATTGCAAAGATAATTAAAATTTTACAGACTCTGAGTTAAATGGATATCTCATCGATTCATTTTATAAAGCAGAATAAAATTAAAACCCAATCCAAATAAAGATAGTACAAAGAAAAAAATTGTAGAAAAGCAATATTTATGTAATTGGAAATAGATACATGCCTATATAGATGCATTAATTTTCAATAAAATACTATCGGAGAGAATCCAATAGTGATTTAGTAGATAAATATGTTAGAGGAATAGCAAACTCATATTTTATTCAAAAAATTAAAGGATAAAAGTCATACAAATATTTTAATACATTAATATTGTTTACAATAATTAAGCATTTTTATTTTAAAATGAAATTAAATAGAAATAGAATGAGAAGCAGCTAACACAAATGCACACAAAAAACCATAACTTTTTAAAAGCAAAACACTAAATTCATTTCATTAAAATCTGAATAAGGAGAGACCTATCAATATTGTTTTTAATAAATCCAGATAAAGACCAGGAAAAAACAAAACAATATGTGCTAAAAATCTAGTTAAAATAAGACAGCAAATTAAAAAAAGAACTAATTAAGAAGAACTAGTTGAGGTGGTTAGATATGATACATTTCCCAAATAAATGGCTTCTGTCTGCATTAGCCGTAACCATATGTAAGAAAAAAATGGGAAACATTCTGTTCTCAAAAATGACAAATATTACCTAGAAATTAATTTAATAAAAAAATTTAGCACCTATGAAAATGAAATTATTCAATTACATCAAAAGGCATAAAACCAGGCCAGTACTTAAGTAATGACATATCTTATTCCTAAATGCAAAGACAAAATTTTTAAAAAAAGTAAATTACCTAAAAATTAATTCATTTCTTTATGTATAACTCCAAATAGAATACTATTTTTGTTTGAACTAGATAAATGAATTAATAGTTCATGAATAAGAATAAATTTTGAAATACTATATATTGACATTTTTATTTCTTCTTATTCCTTAAAACAAAAATTAGAATAAAAATATGTTTTATAATGTGAATACATGAAGATAGAGATAACAGGAAGGAAGATGACAATGGACAGATGATGTCAACTAAATTTTGCAAGCCCCCCAAAACTGGAAGCATAACAAGTGACTTTTAGATTCAATTTCATACCACATCCCAAAACATGTTATAGATGGATTAAATGCTTAAATTAAAATAAAACAACTATATGTACATATATATTTCTTCTTTACAAGTGTATTATATTATTTTAAGTTTAGTTCTTTAAGAGAATTCCCTTTAATATACAATAGCTTGAATATTTTTTTATTTCTAAGTACTATAACATATGATATCCCTTGAAAGAAATGAGTTGTATTTTGCTTTACTTGGGTAGAGTCCATGATAAGAGTAAGTGACAAAAGATTCAGAGTAGTATATATAAAATGACTTTACATTTGTAAAAACAATGACTAAAGCCTAATATGTATGCATGTGAATTTATGAGGGCTGTCCGGAAAAAAATCTCGCCATAAATACCTTTGTTTTTCTTATTACATGGCTGGACACTTTCCGGACAGGTCTCATGTACATTGCTATGTAGATGTGGAGAAAGCTATGTGCTTCTCAGGTCTTCTACTGCAGGAAACACAGTGGCTGCTACCCTTTTGGGTTTAATCCTTGTTCATGCTAAGGACATCCTTTCTTCAAGCTGCTGTCAGCCAATGACTGTGTACAACATAGTTAATAATGTAGGCCCATTCATGCAAGTTGTCAGCTAAGTGACTTGGCTAATTGAGTTCCCACTGGCTTTGCCAAATTTTCTTAAAACATGTAAGTCTGTCTTGGTATCCACATCTTGAGGACCTGAACTAACTGAAAGGGTATGGTCCAAGAAATTAAAAATGGCTACCATATTTGGTTAGGAGGAAGTAAGGAGAAAAGAGAAACAAATGTATGTGAGGAAAAAAAATGAATCAGAATAAAGATAGCTCCAATAAAAACAACATATATTAATAATGTAATTCCAAATGTGTTAAGTTGTATGTAGACATAAAGAACACATGTGCGTGCACAAAGAAATGTACACAAGTCTATTCAACAAAATATCGAAGGTGATAATCTTAGAGTAGTATACTTTCAGGTGACTTTTAATATTATATTTTACTACATTTTTATGTATTATTCAATCTTTTTAGAGCAAACAGTAATAATAGAGTTGTTTCCGTTGTAGAAATAAAAACAAATAAACAAAAAACAGAAGATGCATACCCAATACAGAGAGGAAAAAAAAGATCCAAACATATGGTGTTAAGCTCAGAAGCAGGCCTCTTAAATAACACAAACTAAACTGAACTAAAATCAGTTGAAGAGTACTGGTAAACTTATTGAAAATAAGAAATAAACTTGTCTCTGTCTCAAAATTATTCTATACTTTGCGGATACACCCCTTTGAATTTTATGTATAATGACTTGTCATGAACCTTGACTTTGCTGTACGATTATGGCACATTAACAGGCCTGCAGGTGGGATAACCAGCCCATCCTGGCTCTCCTGAGACTTTGGTTTTCTTGAGCACTGGAAATAACCCAGGTATCCCTGTAGTCCCAAATAACCTTGACTTTGCTTACCCTACTTCTCAATGATAGTCAATAGAAGGTGAGGCTTGAATAATGGCCACAGAACTAGGCTTGGGCCATCTGGATTCTTCTGCAGAAGAAAAAAGAAATGTGTCTTGGTTTCGAATTTCCAGATGATACTTTTGATTTCTTTGGAGCTTTCTGTAATTACAGGAAATCTGAGCTAAAAGGCACCTGAGAGATTTTCTTGTCTAATCACCTTATAACAGAGGTTAGAAAGGATGTGAAGATGGACAAAGTCACTCCAGCCAAGCCTACTGACCACAGGCTGATGTCTTTACATCACAATGAACCATTTTCTCACAGCAGCATGAACACAAGCTTATGTTCTAGCCACCCCAAACTCCTCCAAGTGCCTCATGATTACCACACACTTCCCTGTCTCTGCAATTGGCATATCCTGTCTCCTCTGCTGAGATTGTTCCTACTCTTCTGATAGAAATAGCTTTTCCTTTTTAAAGGCCTAGTTACAATTGTACCACCAATGGGACTCCTTCCCCGGCAGAGTAAGGTCCCCTTCCCTTTGGTTCCCACATGTTCCAAAACCTGTTTCAGTTTTACCACATTGTAATGTGGTAATCACTCTGTTTCTTCTCATCAGCTGGTGATCTCAAGAACTCTGGAGCCAAAATCACCTTGGTCCAAAGCCAGCTCTGGCACTTACCAGCCTTTAGACCTTGGGGAATTAACTGAGGTCTTACTGAGTGTTAGTCCCCACCTATGTAAAATGTGGTAGTGTAGGGAATTCACACATTATAGAACTTAGAAACATGTCCGGCACAGAGTAAATTCTATAGCAGGGTTGCTGTTACTGCTATCTCTGTCCTCAACACCCATCTTAGTACCGTGTTTATGATCAATAAAGATTTGCTGGATGAAAATCACAATAGCAAACGCATATTCCACCAGGGAAAAGAAAAAGGGCAAAGCCAGGCCACACACAGCTGAAGACATTGGCTAAGAATATCCCACCAGGGGAGTTCCCTGATGGTGTAGTGGCTTAAGGCTTCGGCGTTGGCGCTGTCAGCGCTGCGGCCTGGGTTCGATTCCCAGTCAGGGAGCTACCCACATACCAAAAAGAAAAAAAAAAAATCCCACCAAGGATGGCACCTATGCAGCTAACATGCTCTACCCCACTCATGATTATGTCCATGCATAACAAAGAGCCCTTATAGGTTTTCCAATTAGCACTATGGAAATTTGATTCATGCCTCAAGTTTATTGTTGGAGGAAACAGTTACACCAGAATGATTTGAGTAGCAGTAGAACACATGGCCCAAAATAACTTCATTGTGTGTAAAGTCTAACATATTTAAAGCCCTGGGATGTAATGAGATAACATAGGAAAGGGCACTATACAAGGAAGTGGAAGAGCTGATAGAACTAAACATTTTAAGACTGGCTAAAAGAAAAGCAGCCTTCCAATTGTGCTGTAAAGTAATAGCCAGAGAAATAGGAAAGCTCCAGAGAAGTGAGTTGTAACTCAAGACCAGAGAATGTTTAAATAGGAGAAAATCATCATGCATCAATGGAAGCTGAGAGGTTAGGAGATGAAGACAAATGCAAAGCAAATGAATTTAGTGACATTGACAAGAGCAGTTTTCTGAGGTGGTTTAGATGAAATCCCCACAGCAAAGGTTAGTGGCAGGATAAAATAAATGACTTTAAAAAAATTATTGGTAGAAGAAAACACAGAAGAAATGGAGTGGTAGCTTGAGATATGTGAGAAGCAAATTAGTTGCATTTCCTTTTCTTTTTAAACTACGTTTATAAAATGTTATCGATGACTATTTGAGAAAGCCATATTTATGTTCCAACAAAAAGATTGCACCTTCTCCAGCAAGGTTCTACCTTTGGGGTATGAAAGTAGAGAAACTAGACAGTTAGGTTCAACCAGAATGGAGACTATCCCACCCCAGAACAATAAAGGAATAAACAATTTGCTTTTGAAAAGTTATAATTTTGAGGGTTGATCATAGAATATAACTGAGATCTACAAAAAAGATAAAAAAAGAAAAGAGGGGTCTTTTTTCCAGTCCTCTAAAGATAAACTGGCTATATATCAATCAGTTTGTCATATCCCAAATATGTGAAGTGAAGACATTTGAGGTTTTTTTTTTGGAGGGAGGGGAAGAAGATGGACATAGTGAAGGAGTGGAAGAAAGCAGAACAGGATGTGAGGGCAATCTGGCTGTGACATCTGTCACCCCATTGCTCACGAGAATTAAAGTAGAACGCTTGGGAGGCAGATAGGAAGTGCAATAGCATGCAACATAAGGATGGTGTGTGTAAGAAAATAATTGAGATATTATAATATTATTCTTTTAACTGTTCTTTTCACATAATAATACACATATAATTCATGACTTAGCATACCAATTAATACAGGTCTCTGGCACTGCTTTTTTTTTGTTTTGTTTTAATTGTTCATTTATTCTGTTCTTTAGATTCCACCTATAGGTGAGAACATATGGTATTTGTCTCTCTCAGTCTGACTTATTTCACTTAGCATAATACCCTCTAGATCCATCCATGTTGCTGAAAATTGTAAGATTTTATTCTTTTCTATGGCTGAATAATACTTCATTGCATAACTGTGCCACAATTTCTTTATCTAAGCATTTATGGATAGGCATTTTGGTTGTTTTCAAATCTTGGCTGCTGCGAATAACACTGCAGTAAATATCGGGGTGCATATATTTTTTCCAATTAGTGTTTTGGACTTCATGGGATAAATATCCAGGAGTGGAACTGGTGAGTCATAAGGTAGTTCTATTTTTAATTTTTTGAGGAACCTCCATACTCTTTTCTATAGTGGCTGGCACTGCTTTTTAATGGCTGTGTAACATCCAATTATTTGTACTAAGTTAATCCTCTATTGTTGGAGATTTAGTTTGATTCCATGTTGTTAAATTATGACTTGAATTGTGAGAGCCTTCCTTATATATTTACATGGGAAGATAATTTTATCTAGTATTTATGGGCACATCTGAGTTCCCTCAGGGTTCCTCAGATTATTCCTTTGTAGAATCATAACAGCCTTAGAAATAAAGAAACACAAATAAAATGTCATAATCTTCAGGAGAGGCCACCTGCTCCAACAGTGACATGAAAACAGATCCCTTGCACTTTGTAGTTAGAGATTCTATCCCTAATATATACTAGAAGTGCATTATGCTTCAGAGTAGCTAGTTTGACGATTTAGAGGCTAATTTACATTCCCAAGGTAATTCCACCTAAAATATACTGTGGGATTTAAAAGTTTACCTATTTCTTAATTTCAATTCACTTTCAATTAAAAACTTAACTCCACACACTAAGAAGTGCAGCATTGGATGCCTTTGTTTGGTGTAAACCCACTCTTCCAATGTCCTGTGTAAAAATGTACTAACATTTAACAGATGATCTCAGACTCAGAGGGTTCTGACATGCAGCCTATGTTGCTATTGGAGGCAATTAAGTCTGTAGACTGAAATAAATTGCAATATCATAACTGTCTTATGACCTGATACTTTTTTAGAGGCCTAATTAAATCTTGTCAATACACAAACAAAATATCTAGGCAGGTGTACATATACTTAAATATCATGAGGTGAGGGAGATGGAAATGTGCCTTATCTCAATATGAAAGCTTGAGGATTGTGAAAAAAAAAACACTTTTATTATCTCAAGTAAATAAAAAGAAACTATTTTAAGTAACTATCACTCCCCTGCCCCCAATTCAGACTTCTATGTGTCACTGCTATCTCCTGTTTCCAGGATATATATATATAATAAGCTTCCAGGGCTGTTTTTGCATTCAGCTATCTAGGCAGTTCTATTTAGAATATTAAAGACTGCTTGGTTTTCCTTCTGACCTCATCAAAAATACCTTCAGGAATGCTGCTAACATTCCCAATTTAAATAACAGATAACTGCAGAATTCAGCATTTAAAATTTTTCTCCAGCAAACACCTCCGTTTATAAAAGACCATAAGTACAGACACACTATATAGTTAAAGGGGAGATGGAGAAGTTTCTGTGTTATGAGAGAACACAGAAAAAAGATGTATGTGTGATTTTGTAACATATATCCATTTTATTAGAAAATATAGAAGGCAAGTGGTGGGGGGCGTATCTCAGAAGTTATCTGCCTATTTTTTCTTTAGAAAAATGGAAGAAAATGATGAAACTTTGTAGAAATTATAATACTGAAGTGTATTATCCTGAAGGGTAAATGAGGCATAGGGACACTATAACCACAGGTGAACCCTCACTTGTGCATAACTTCCTTTGTCTCTGGTTGTACAGAGATTCCTGACTTGGTCCTTAGATTTGCAACATTTCTGGAGTACTGCTATTTGTTGCCAACTGAGCACTCTTCTCCCTAAAAAGCATATCTAAAAATCTAAAACAGATTCACACATGGAAATGGGGCCTGTGACATTCAGCCACATTGGGGCACATAGCTTCACTGTCACTGTAACTGTCAGATGTTGGGAAGGACAGCACTGCTTCAAAGGGTTCCAGGGCGAGGTCTAGAGTTCAGCCTTGTCCCTTATGAGGCACACTGACAACTCTGAGCTAATCACTTCACTTCCCCAAGTCTCTGTTACTTGGTAACATGAAATGGGGATAAACTTAGATTGCTAACTCACATAAACATTTTGCTAAATAATATAGTATCTAAAAATACAATTAATAAACTGGTACCATCATGAATGTAGCAAAGTGCTTAAAGAGTAAAACAGCTTTGATATCTACTGTAGCTTTACTGTTTCTAGCTGATGAAAGTTAGGAAAAGTACTTAAATATGTTGTGCCTCAGTTTACTTTTTTATGAAAGGATACTTTGTAGGACTCTTGGGAGCATTACATTGGATATATAAAGTACTCAAAAGGGTTATTAGTCAATAAACACTAGTTAATATTATTTCAATCAAAAATAGCCCCAAAGGTTGGACAATTTTATCTTCTACACGATTAATAATGGTAATCAATTAAAACCTATTAATAAGTTTAAATTCATAAGTTCATAGTGGCATTTTTTTATTGTTAAGTTTATTGGGGTGACATTGGTTAGCAAAAATTACATAGGTTTTAGGTGTGCAACTTTACAATACATCATCTATGTACTGTATTATGTGTTCATCATGCATAGTCAGTTCTCTTTATATCACCATATATTTGAGACCCTGTCCCTTCTTTACCACACCCCTCCTCCCACACCCTTAGATAACCACTGACCACTAAACCACTGATTGTGTCCATGAGTTTTTGTTTCTTTGTTGCTTTCAGGCTTGTGTTCCCTATATGAGTGAAATCATATGGTTTTTAGTTTTTCCTATCTGGCTTATTTCACTTTGCATGACGGTCTCAAGGTCCATCCATGGTTGTAATAAATGACCTTATTTCATCTTTTCTTATGGCTGACTAATATTCCATTGTGTATATGCACCACAGCTTCTTTATCCAGTCATTTATCAAAGGACACTTGGCTGTTTCCATGATTTGACCACTGTAAATAGTGCTGTGATGAACATTGGGGTACATATATCTTTCTAGATTAAGGTTTTCAAATTTTTTTGGTAGATACCCAGAACTGGAATTGTCAGGTCATATGGTAACTCTTAATTTTCTGAAGAAATTCCATACTTTCCTCCATAGTAGTTGTACTAGTTTGCATACCCACCAGCAGTGTATGAGAGTTCCTTTTTCTCCACACCCTAACTTGGTATTTCTTTTCTTGTTGATAATATTCATTCTAACAGGTGTGAGGTGGTATCTCATTGTGGTTTTGATTTGCATTTCCCTGATAGCTAATGAGGATGAGCATTTTTTCACATGTCTGTTGGCCATTTGTATGACTTCCTGGGAGAAGTGTCTGTTCAGGTCCTCTGCCCATTTTTTTAATTGGATTGTTTGTGTTTTTTTTTTAATTCATTTTTATTATTAGACTTATTGGGGTGACATCTGTTAGCAAGGATTACATGGGTTTCAGGCATACAATTCTACAGTGCATTGTCAACTCGATGCATAATAAGTTCACCACCTAATGTGACTTCTCTTTCCATCACCTTATATTTAGCTTCCCCCCCTCCTCTCCCACCCCCTCCCCTTTCTCCCCTCCCTAACCCACTCGTCCCCAAATAAACATTAAACTATTGATTGTGTCCATGGGTTATTTGTTTGTTCATTTCTTTTTTTCTTTGCTTTCAGT